>MU223609.1:156926-213201 GCA_018584345.1 Thuja plicata
TGATGAAGGATTTGAACACCCTATAGCATTTTTTAGTAAATCTCTGCAAGCAGCTGAACTCAATTATGAGATTATGGAGAAACAGGCATATGCATTGGTTAAGGCTGTAAAGATTTTTAGGCCTTATTTTGTTTGTGCAGAAATAATTGCTTATGTGCCACATGCCACAATGAAAGTATATTATCACAATCTAAAGTTACTGGCAAGAGGTGCAGATGGATCAGTAGGATACAAGAATTCAATTTGGAAATTAAAGTCAAAAAATTGGTGAGAGGTTTGGGTTTGGCTAAGTTAATGACTCATACAAATATGGAGTCAGCCCAAGTAAGTGACAAACAGAATATAAATATGAATCTTACCAGCATAGAATTGCAAGATTGGTATACTGATATTGTCTGTGTCCTGAAAAATGCCAAATGTCTAAAACGTATGTCAGAAAATCAGAAAAGGACTTTGAGATTGCAAGCCCAGAGGTATGTCCTGATACAAGGTGATTTGTTTTGGAGAAATAAGGATGGGATTATGTTATTATGTTTAGATAAATCACAGTCTGAAAAGGTTTTAAGTGAATTGCATAGTGGTGCATGTGGTGGGCATTATTCTGCCAAAACTACAGCTCACAAGATAATCAGAGCTGGATTTTAGTGGCCATGTCTTTTCAGAGATACTCAAATTTTTGTAAGAAAATGTGAACCATGCCAAAGGTTTTCTGCCAAAATGAAATTTGCAGGAGCATTACCTCTAAGTCCTGTGACTATTGAAGCTCCTTTTACCCAATGGGGTTTGGATTTTATAGGTGAGTTTATAGAAAAATCTAGTGGGGGTCATAGTTGGATTCTTGTGGCTACATAATACTTCACTAAATGGATAGAAGCAATCCCAACAAAGAGAGCAACCAGCACGATAGTAATGGATTTTTTGATGGATAGCATTCTGACAAGATTTGGTATACCCATTAAGTTGATTATGGACAATGCCATGTGTTTTAGGTCTGATGAATTTAGAGACTTCTGTGAAGAATATGGAATTACTTTATCTTACTCTTCACCATATCATCCTCAATCTAATGGATAGGCTGAGTCTAGTAATAAAAGTATTATGAAGATCATTAAGAGGATTTTGGATAAAAACAAGAAGTCTTGGCACTCAAAATTGAAATTAGCCTTATGGGATGACAGAGTGACAGTAAAAAGGTCCATAGGGGTTTCCCCTTTTGAAATGGTCTATGGAAGTCAGGCGAGGTTGCCCTTGAACAATTTGTTACCAGTGCACAAATTTTTACTGGAAGAAGATTCAGAAAATCCAGAACCTATGATGCAAAGAGTGGATCAGTTGATGGAATTAGAAGAAACAAGAGCAGAAGCTCACAAAAGAAACCTGAAATTGCAGCAACAGTCTAAATACCTATTTGATAAAAGGACAATTGAAAGAAAATTTAGGGTAAATGATCTGGTGTTACAATGGAATGCCAGAAAAGAAGAGAAAGGTAAACATGGCAAGTTTGAATCACTGTGGATGGGCCCATTTGTAATCCGGGAGTTGCATGGTCAGGATTCTTATTACTTGGAGGATCCAAATGGTGAAATACAGGAACTGCCAGTGCATGGACAATTCCTGAAACATTATTTTTCATAGTTTTCCTTGTTCCATGCATGTTAGTTTAGATTTCCCTATTTTTGTGTATTTTTGTGTGCTCCTGTATAGTTTTGTCAAAATTTTGCGGTCTGTTCTCCAGAGGTCTGGCTTCTAATAACAATCTTGCAATTATCTTTCCCCAGTTGGAGCCATTGTTAGCACTGTGTTGAAAAATTTGAATTTCTTAGCTTTTTCTTTTCCCAGGTTTTTCTTGTTTCAAATTCTGTACTTTGCCACGCAAAATAAATAAACCCTAGGTCTTAGCGCTTCTGTTTTGCAGTTAATTTTCCATCCACTTAGCGCATGTGTTTAATTTGAAGTCGCCTCATCGCATTATCCCAGCTGAATATTCCATCTCTTTTCCTGACTTTGCTTTTTCCTCATGTCGCGTAGTCTTGTTTAACTTCTGAATATTCCTTCAGCCTTCTGAGACTTAGCGATTCCTTTCATGTCGGGTAGTCGCGGGATAACCATGTCATAAGGCTGTATACAGATGGGACCTACTACTTAGTTGGGTGATCACGGTAGATTCTTAGCGGTTAAGAAATTGTTCCCAGACTCAGTGATTACCTTTTTTCGCTTTGTCGCCAAATCAATCAAAGTTGATAGTTAAGTCAGGCCTTCAGTCGCGTGGTCTTAGAATGAAGCAGCGGTTAAGGGATTTTGATTCAGACTTCGCGACTGACCGTTTGTGGTTTGTAGAATCCTCATTCGGGATGTCACCAGAATAGGATGATGACTCAGTTCTCCAGTATGCATTTAGTGAGCTAATGATTGTGTGAAATCTGTCAGAAGGTGATTGGATATCAAAGGATCAGTGCATAGTCACCAGAGGAAGAAAAAGGATTCAGCGACTTTGAGACTAAGTGCTTTTTCCCTATAGTCGCAGTGTCTGAGAAAGATTTAAGGGCAGGCATGAAAATTTGGCGATTAAACGACGGCCATTGGATGAAGGAGTAAAAGGATCTGACGGTGGTCACAGTGTCTGAGAAGAAAGGTGCCCTACAGAAGAAGTCCTCCCGACTTGGCGATAAGGGTATGTCACATGGTCGCAAGAAGAAAAAGAGGGGCGCTTTTAATATGTCAAGGTAAAATTAAATGCTCAGGACTTATATTCCCCGACTTGGCGATTAAGCATTGTCGCGTAGTCGTGAAACAGAGATCAAGCCTTTGGCGACAAGGAGATAACCATGGTGGTTAAAGGCAAAAGTTAGTCGCGAAGTAGCTAGAAACCAGAGATAGCAGCCGCGACATGGAGAAAACTACTGGTCGCTAGGTCGCCGGATAAATCTAAGGTTATAATAGTCAAAGACCAGTTTGCAACAGCCAATGGAAATGTGTCATGTGTCATTTTCTGGTAATTTCTGGGCAGTATATGTATAAATATGAGATTTTTGCAGAGCATAAAATGGTGCAAAATAGAAGAAAGACATGGCAAAATTTGTGTTTGAGGCTAAGAGCTGCCACGGATACCAGGCAAGTGGGAGCTATTGTCAAGCTAGAATTGGCCTACCGTCAAAGAAGAACATATGGGAAGCAGAAAGGATGGATCAGATATGGTTAAGCCACAAAGAATAAACCTTGTTAATTAGCTGCCACCTTGTTAATTAGTTGTTGCAAAGTTGTTGTAAGCAGTCGGTAATCCTTCCCAGGTGTCTGTAGCTTGTTATATCCTTGTGCTATAAAAGGACCCCAAGATGACTGTTACAAGGATGGTCATTTTTCTGTCAATACTAAGTCAATTGCAATATATCTGGTCTTTTGGAGAAATTTTTGTGGAATGTAGTAATGGATGATGACTTCTGAATGAAATCTAGTTCATAGTTTCTGAAACATTTATGTGGATTTTCTGTCTTCATTTGCATTTCTGAATTCTGTTTAAATTGAATGTTCAAGGAGCGTTTGTAGTTTATATATCTATAAGGCAAATATATGAAATATGTCTAGGGTTCTTTCAAGGAGAGAATATACCTTAGAGATAGTTCAATAAAGTTCAGGGTAGCAAATGAATCTGATCGATTAGTCTAGTTAAATGTACTGAAATAGATATATAAGATATATCTATTTTTGTGTTAGATCTTGTAATTGTCTTAAGTTTAGTCTTCATTCATGCTGGTTAAAAGCATTCACAGAGGACTCCATGCCCTTAGATTGAGCACTGGTCTATGTTTGTTCAATTAAGTGACTATCACCATTAAAAATCAAATCTTTACTTTCAGTTTGGTCTGTTTTAATGTATGATTATAGTGGTCAGTCCCTGTAATTCCACCAATAGAAAGTTAGAATAATTGAGTGATTTCATTATTCTGAGTTTGCAAGGGTAATCCCGCCCGAGTCTGTGGAGCTCAAAGTGCAGGAAGTTTCAAAACTTTGTTACTATTGTCTTATTCTATGCTGGGTCAGTGTCAGGGATAAATAGATTCATACTTCTGAGGAGTATATTTTTATGATAGCAAGAAAAGGGAACAACAGGTTGATAGGGTTGTGTGGCTCTAACCTCTTAAATGCTTCACGTAATCTTCTCTGCCTGCTTCTGGCACCAGCTAGGGCTCTCTGAAAGATGAAGTAAGACATGTCATCATACTCTTCATAGACCTCTGTTCTGATCCCAAAGATTTTATCCCTTGCTTCCTCTTTGACTTTTCCATAGGTCAGATTGACCCAATCTGTAAGGAGTACATCTGGTTTGCTTCTCTCTACCCTTAATGGCAATGGTTCTATTTTCTCCTGTTCCCTATAATTTTCTAGTTGTCTATCATTATTGTCCTCATTGTGCATCCAAGACATAAATGTCTTTAGGTATACATCCCCTATGTAAATTAGAGGGTTCCACTTAGTTTTTATAGGGATAATGAAGTTATGTATATACAGTTCACAAAGTAAGTTATGTTGCCATGAGGGAAGGGTCTGGTATAGGCCATAAAATTTTTGAGCTTTTTTAAACTCAGAGTCTATGTCTTTAATGATCATCATTAATTGGAATAGGAGGAATTGTTCTTTCAAACAGATGGTATAAACCCTAGGTGGTGGCCTACAAGTAATTATTTGATCAGCCAACTAAAGGGAATGATCCATCTTTTATTTTTGTCTTGCCAATTGCTCTTTTAAATCTGCAATTTCCTCCCCTTGCTCTATTATTATCTTCTTCATTTTATTTTTCTCCTCTCCCCATAAGGTTGTTGTCAAAACATACTTATTATGTAATCCAAAGAGAAGCATCTGCAAAGTGATTGGGCCACAATCTTCTACCTGGTTATTTTTCCTCCTCTGTTCCTTCCATGACTGTTCTAAGAAACTTGTTAACCAAGTTCTTTTATAGGGAACTAGGGCAGTCTCTGAATAGGTTAACTGATGATTTATTGAGGCATCCTCCTCATTATTGTCTGAGCTATCTTGATGACTCTCTTGGGGGTTATTTTGGTATACATCAGGTTCAACTTCACATGTCTCATTTTGATTTTGAGAAATGTCTGGAATTTCAGACTGATTTTGAGAAATGTCTGGAATTTCAGACTGATTTTGGAAATCATCCAGAATAATTTGTATATGAGGCTCTTCATCAGATTGCTTGGGGGAAATAGATTGGATTTTTGGGGATACTTTAGGGACTTGTCCTCTCATTATAGGGCTTCTTCACACAGGGGTTTCTTCAATATCCACAACCTTTTTATTAATAACCTTCTTCAGTTTCTCTGCTGCAAGAGTAATTGCTATAGGAACTGACTTCCTTTTCTTCCCCTTTGAGGCTGTAGGGTTTTGTGGCTTGGCTGTAGGAACAGAATTCTCTCCCTCTAATTTATGTTTTCCTTTTGTTTGGGTAGAAGTGGGTACATTGCTCACATGAGCAGGCAAAGGCATACTTTCTTGCAGATTTGTAGTTTCTATCCCTTGGGTGTCTTTCTCAATAGCTGGGCTAATGGGGACTGCATCATCATGGCTAGGTTGCACACTAGGGTCAACCTAAGGTTGTAGGGTTTTATGTTGGACAAATTCTGACCATGCCAAAGGAGAGATGTCCCTAAGAGATTTCTTTATTATCAATTTAATTTGGGCATGGTGGGTGATAGAATTGACATTTCCTTTTTGGGTTTCCTCAGCACTATTGCATAGCATATTGTACAAGAAATTGGGAATGTTCATTGGAATATTATGCCTTACGTAACTAAGTAATTTAAAGTGATGTGCATGCAAATTAGAAAATATTCCTTCATAGGTAAAATACCTGATAATATGTGTGGCCAACTCATTATATGGCAGAGGGATAGACATTATTTTGCACCCTTGCTTGGTAATCTCTAGAGGAGGGTCACTCGGTATGGTAAATTATGCCATAGCTGATCTGGCATCGTGCAAATTGGGGTAGTTCTCCCCAACCATTGGTAACCCAATTACTTCTATGATCTGTTCCTTTGTGGTGACCACTGTCAATCCCCATACATTTTCTTTCCCATCCTCAAATGTATTTGCAAATTCAGCTGCTGCGTCTTCATCAAACTCTGTTAATTTCAAGAAATATCCTAACCAGCCACATGCATTAAACCTCCTTACTACTTCAACATCTGAAAGTAAAACAATATGTACTACTGGCTCATGTCTCTGCAACTACCCTCCAATCTGTGCTTGCCAAATTTTTTCAATTTGTCTGCTCTGCAATCGATAAATGCCTTATTCCTCTTTTGAGTTTCAGACTACTCATTTTAAAACTATGGACTTTCTTCTGCATTCTTCTGTTATTTTTATCATGAACAATGATAATGTGTTTTAACAAGAAAAATTATATTTCTTACTATGATTTTCCACATAATTTAATTGTAGATCACATCAAGTCTGACAATCAAGGATAATTTGGGAATAAATGTACGACAGTTGTGCGATATAGCAACAGGATTTTAATGAGATAGGGGCAAAGTACAGATTTGAGGTGACGTTAAATATTTTAGGAGTAAATAGAAATAAAATTTTAGGAATTAGTAAACTTTCCTTCCCTCTACAAAACATTGACAAGTGTCCTCACTTGGAATACTTGGCATGAGGTATGGAACTGGCTTGATGTCATAATGATACATTTATTGCAGTACTAGATATAATCATCAAAATCTATGTGCTAAAAATGGAAAAAAAAATTAAAAATCTTATACCTGTGATTTGATCATTGCACGTGCCAGAAAAAGGTGGCAAGAGTGGAACGATGGTGGTAGTGGCATGCATCAGCGCACTTGGCTCTTATTTGAAGCAAAGAAAGGAAAATGGTGATGACATAGAAGGTGAATGCGTGGAAGATAAAGAAATGAGATGATTTGGAAAAAAGAATTTAGAAAGTGAGTGGAGAAGTGAACTTCATGTAAACATGAAGTTTTTATTATTGACATGCTCGAAGGAATTCTAGTGAAGAGCTGCAGGAAGAAGGTTTCCACCCTCTGCTGCAGGAAGTGTTACCTTTTGCTCTTTTGAAACTTGTCAAAATTGTTGCAGGAAGTCTTCTTTTTTTTTAGGCTAGTGATACAACTTTAACCGATGTCCATTGAATAATAACTTGAAGTGTACTGGGTCAATTGTTGTCAACTGGATGACTCCATTGGTGAAGACATGGTTTATTTCATATGGCCCCAACCATCTTGTATGCAGCTTGCCTGGTATTTCTTTGAATCTGGAATCATACAGTAATGCCCAATCACCAACTTGAAACTGCTTGCTCTTAATATGCGAGTCATACCACTTTTTCCTTTGCTTCTGGATTATTTTAGTGCACTCCAGGGAAGATTTGCACATTTCATCTAAGGAATTCAGATGCAGTAATCGCTCTTTCTATGCTGCGGGAATATCAATATTTAACTCCAGTGTTGTTCGCAAAGTTTTGTGTTCAAATTCAATGGGTAGCATTGTTTCTTTTCCATATAACATCTCAAAAAAAGTGAACACTATGTTAGTTTTCTAGGTTGTTCTATACGCCCAAATGACTTCTAATAGTCTGCTACTCCAATATCGGTGGTGCAAATGAACTATTTTTGTTAAGATGGCTTCAATTTCCCGATTTGTAACTTCATCTTGTCCATTGGCCTGAGGATGATAGGGGCTTGACTTCTGATGTCTGATATTATATTCCTTCATGAGCTTTGTTAGCAGATTGGAAGTGAATTGAGCACCTTGATCAATAATAAGTTCTCTTGGTACTCCATATCTGGTGAAAATTTCATCATAGAAAAATTCAAAAACCTTATAATCCCGGGCATGCTTCATGGATTTTACTTCGACCCATTGGGTCAGATAATCAGTGCACACCAAGATGTAAGAATTCTCGTTGGATGGAGGGTCTATTGGACCAATAAATTCCATGCCCCATTTTTCAAATGGTGTTACCACCACATGTGGATTGAGGGCATTTCATCTGATTTGGTTGGGCAGCCCATTCTTTGACATTTATCACATTTCCTTGTGTAGATGGTTGTATCCTTGTGAAGTGTAGGCCAGTAATATCTAGTTGTTAAAATATTTAGGGTTGTCCTTTTTGTTGCAAAGTGGCCCCCACATGGCTTATTATGACATGCATTTAGAATGTCATATGCCTCATCTTCTCGCACACATCTCTACATTACTTGGTCAGGTCCAGTGTAAAATAGTATGTTATCAATCCAAGAGAAGTGGAAGATTTTCTCTACAAGCAGTGTCCTATCCTTATAAGATAAATGTGTTATAATTTTGTTAGCTAAAAGGTAATTAGCTATATCAGCATACCATGGACTTTAGATAGCAATATGAAATAAATGTTCATCTGTAAATGCATCATCTATTAGAGTAGTATCTTCTTCAACATGGTGGATTCTGGATAGATAATCAGCTACTACATTCACCTTCTTAGGCTTGTCAATGATGGTAATTTCAAATTCCTACAAAAGAAGAAGCCATCTTGATAGCCTACCTATGATGGCAGGTTTGTTCATGAGATATTTAATTGTTGCATGGTCAATATGAACAAAGATGGGATAACCAGTTATATAATGGCAGAATTTGTTCAGAGCATAAAATGCTGCTGGTAATTCTTTTAGTCACTATATAGTTTAACTCTAGTCCATGGAGGCTCTTGCTAATGTAGTAAATTCCATTCTCTAGGTTACTAGACTTTTGTCCTAGGACAACACCTATTTCATAGTCTGAAGCATCTGTATGTATGTGAAATGGCAAAGACCAGTCAGGGCCCCTAAGTATTGGTGCAATTGTCAAAAGTGACTTGAGCTGCAGGAAGGATTCATCACATTCCTTTGTCCAAGAAAATTTGACCTCTTTGGTAAGCAAAGTATATAGAGGAATAGCTATTTGACTAAAATTTTGGATAAACCTCCTATAGTAGCCAACATATCCTAGGAAAGATCTTACATCCTTTTTATTTGTAGGGATAGGTAGTGTGAGAATTACCTCTATTTTTGTAGGGTCTACCTAGATTCCAGCTTCAGAGATAAAATGTCCCAACACTATGCTTTCCTGCATCATCATAAAGCATTTCTCACTATTGAGAGACAGGTTGTGTTCTTGACATCTGATTAGTACTCTTTCCAAGTTATTCAAGGCTTCCTCAAAGGTGACACCAAATGTAGTGAAGTCGTCCATGTATATTTCCATACAATCATGTGATATGTCAGCAAAGATGTTGATTACAGCTCTCTAGAAAGTAGATGGTGCATTACATAAGCCAAATGGTAATACAGAATAAGCATATGTGCCCCAAGGGCATGTGAATGTGGTCTTCTCCTGATCTTCTAGAGCAATGCTGATCTAATTGTAACCGATGTATCCATCTAGAAAGGAGAAGTATTTCTTACCATCCAAAGTGTCCAGGACTTGATCAATAAATGGTAAAGGAAAATGATCCTTCTTTGTCGCATTGTTCAATTCCTAGTAATCCACACATATTTTCCATTTTCCTCCCTTCTTAGGTACAATGACCAAAGGTGATACCTACTTTCTATCAGAGATTGGATAGATGAAACCAGCATCTAGCAACCTTTGCAATTTAGTTTTGAATATTTCTCGCAAGGTTGGGTTTATCCTTCTTTGAGTTTGACAGAGTGGTAGGCTACCATCATTGATGTAGATCCTATGGGTGCAGAGTTTAGGGTTCAGACCTAGCATATCTCTATATTCCCAAGCAAAGGCTTTTTCATGCTTACGCAGGATTTTGGTTAACTATGCCAATTATGGTGGCAGAAACTTTTTGTTTACATAGAGATTGTGACCAGGGGAAAGTTCCACAGTGGTTGTTAGCTCTACCATTGACACTGGGCTTGTAGCTACTTCACATGGCAGTAATTGACTAATTATCTCAGGGCTTGCTGGAAAGACACAGTCCTCATAGGTACATAGCTGTAAAATAAAACTTTCTGAAACATCCTTTGCTACTACACACTCATTGGTAAGAATACTTTGTATTACATCATCTTCCTCTTACATTTTCAAAAAATATTATCTATGAAACATCATGAGCTGGACAATAGAGTTGATCTCTTCTTCCTCATCCCCTAAATTTGGCCAAATAGGATCTCCCACGCCTGGTTGGAGTTGGGTAGGAGGATACAATGCTAGCTTCTTTATCGCTTGACCATTTGAAATCATCATGCTTCCTGATCTGCAACTAATTTGTGCATCAGTGGTGGCTAACCAGGGTCTCCCTAGGATGAATGGATAGCTAGCAAAGTTTACTTTAGGTGATAAGATGAGAAAATTAGTAGGTTATTCCCATGAATCCAAAGTGACTACTACATCCTCTATAAGACCATCTGGAGTGACAGTTGAACTATCAGCAAGTTGTAACACTGTTGGAGTTGTTCTCAAGCCCTCTATACTTAATCTATGCATTATATCTTTAGTCATTACATTTATGGCTGCTCCCAAATCCACTAAAGCATTTTTCACAGAGTGTCAATTAATTATCAAATCAACTACTGGGATTCCAGGGTCTGAATACTTGGGTATAACTACCTTTCCCAACATGATATCCACAAGTTGCCCTATAACATGAACTATTTGAGGGTCCTTTTTCTTCCTCCCAGGCTTGTTAAGGCATGCTTCCTTAATAGCTTTTCCATAGATAGGAATGTCTTTGATAGCTTGGAACAAAGGGATTTGGATGTGCATGTTTTTTAGCTGCTCAAGAATATCAAATGACATTTCTTCTTGGGATATAGGTTTTTCTATGGTGAGCCTATGTGGAAAAGGAGGATCAACTGAGGTTTGAACATCAGTTTTGTTAGATTTATGAGTTGATTGGGTGGTTTTTTCTAGTGTATCTTTTGGAAGTGGTGCTGATGTTGCAAGAGTGTTTGTAACTTCTGTGATAATAAGATGTGCAGGTGCAGGCAGAGTGGTACCAGACCTCAAATGGATATCAGATATATCTAGTGCATAGGTAGGGTACCGCTATGTATCAGTGGTATACATTGGCTACTATTTTTTCTTTCTATTGGGATTAGGCTACGGATGAGTAGGTAATTGGGTTGGCTTTGGATTAGGACTAGGGGTTGCATGAGGTGGCATTATTACAGGAGGAGGCATTGGAGGTGGTAACTGTGGAAAAGCAGAATTTTGGTTAGGCCACTATGGAGGCCCCCTCCATTGGTTATTTTGTTGCCAATTCTCTTGTGGTGGTTGTCATTGATTCTAAGGCTGAAGCCACTGGTTATTTTTTTGGTTAGGCCACTGGTTATTCCAGGAAGGCTGAGAGTACTAAGAAGGATTCTAATAACTTTGTTTTTTCCATTAATTATTGTAAGGATTTGAAAATTGTAATGGGTCTTGAGGCATACCTTGTCTTGAATCCCATGGTCAACGTTGAGCAATGAAGAACACTTTCCTTTTGTCTCCTTCTATCTTCATGTACTCAGTAGACAAATATTGATTCTCCAGGTTCACCACCAGCTTGCATCCGCAGTCTTTCTTTTGTTTATGACAATGAGGAAAGTACTCAGCTAACTGTGATTCAGCATCTACATTCTTCTTCTTAGCAGTCATGGTGTCGATATGTGTAGCAACATCATTAATGATGTCTTTCTTGAAATCTGCAAGCAAGTTAGATATCTCCAGCTTGGAAATGCCTGAAATGATCCCTTTAGTGACTATGGACCAATATCCTCTGCCTTTCGTCACAGTTGATCTAGAATAATTGAGACAGATTTTCTTGAGGTCATCCCAAGAAGATTGGGATATGTCCCCACCAGCCATGAGGTCCAATGCTTCTAGACAACTATCATTTACTCCTCTTAAGAAGACTAGTTTATGTGAATCCTCCGCCGACACATATTGGGGATTCTTCTGCATTGTGTATAAGAAATGTGAAACATAATCCTCTAAGTTTTTGTCCTCCTTTTGCGAAATTCTAAAAATTTCATCTCCCCTTGGGTCACTCCCCTTGCAATACTCTTTGTATTTTTACAGAAATAGAGTCTGCATTTCATCCCAGGTGCCTGCTGCATTAGCTCCTAAGCCCATGAACCATCGTAAGTCTGACTCTTTCAGTATTGTTGGAAATAGTTTGAGTTTGTGGGCATCAGTGTTATAGTCAAAGCTACGATAGAGGATGTCAAACTCAAACAAAAAGGTGTTAGGATCTTTGGTTATTAGGCCATAAAACTTTGGGAGTGCGGTAGTGGATATATTTTTGAGATTAGCATTGTTTATAAGGCTCGAAAGAGGAAACAGAAAAGTAGGTTGTGCTATTACAAGAGGTATTTGGAACTAGATTTGCTGCTAAAAAGGAATATTAGCTACAGGATTGTTAACAATAGGTGCATTTGGGTCAAAATTATCAAGAAAGATGGCCAAAATCTCAGCAAAAGGTCGAAGACCACTTATATCAAAAGGCTCTACTCCAGAGGAAGATGATGCAAGTAACTCAGGACTTGCGTCAACAAAAGGTAACTCAACTTCTTCAACTTCTTCATTCAAATTTGCAAACTCTCCTGGAAGAAATCTGTCATATTCATCTCATCTTCTTCCTCTTTGATGCATGCAAATGAATTCTTCACACTTGTGAAGCAAATTTAAGACTGCAAACCACTATCTAAAAACTAGCTAGAAATGAAAAAGATGACTCGAAAAGTTTCTCATCTTGACACCATCCCTGAAACGGTGCCAAAAATGAACCGCCTCACAATAGGTGCTTAGTAATTTCTGCCCAAAGCCTCTCTTAGGAATAGTTTATTCAATCTAAGGATTACTTCTCCCACCATGAGGTGCATTTAGTTTGTCAACCCAGGGACATATATTTGAAATGGTATGGTACAATATGTGCACTAAGTCCCTTAAAGAGACATTCTACCTACGCTACAGGAAGGTAAAATGCATGAAAGGAATCTACGCTAGCCCTACAGGAAAGTAAACACACTTACTCCTTACTAAAATGAATGCTGGAAATTACAAACTCTACCTAAGCCTATTCTTTCAACCTAGATAATTCACTATAACTATCCTTGCAGGTGTTGTAGGAATATTCACAAAGTACAATGCTACAGGAAGAAACTGTAATCTTCTATCTGAAATGCTGGAAGTGCTGAAAGTAAATCTACTCTAATCTATTCTAATCCACCTTCCAAGTGGGCCCCCTTGGTCAGCTTCTACTAATCTACTAACATAGAAGGTAAACCAAAAATTAGTTCATTATATTTCAAGAACTAATTACATAAGAACAATACATAAAACTGGAAAATAACTTGCTATGCAAGATACAACACTGTATTCCCAAAACTTTCAAACTTACAAACTAACAGTCAAATCCCTATAAATAGAGGATCGACACTTTATTCCAAAATAGAAAAGAAAAGAGCTGACTAAAATCACGCCAGAGAAGAGAGGGAAACGTAACAGCCCATGACATGTGCAATAAAGTTTGGGCGACCAATTCAACACGATAATGAGTACAGAGGAAATATAGCAGCGCTACATTCCTTCATTTCTGAAACAGTGGCTCCACTTTTGTAGTAGTTGTGTCTTCTAGTGCCATGATGGTTACCCGTCACAGCTGGACCTCAACGTCCTCTTTTAAATGTTGTCAACCACTCTCAAGCTGCTCCTACTTCCTGGCAGGTTACTTTATCATGCAGAAATATTCATACAAGTAAACTTAATCAAATTGATCCAAATATTAGAACACACATTCTGATTGCTATATGAAATACTGTAATATATATATATATATATAATATTGGCAAAACATGACATAACTATCTACCCATGGGTTCGACGGATCTAACTGTACTTTAACACAAGTTCAACTGATTATAAGCCCACAAATGTTTTGATAATACTTAAAACAGAGTATTAAGATCAATATAATAGAGACAGTAAATGGTCTCATCATTGATAAACATAAAAAACATATTAATAAGTTAATTAATGTCAATCAACTAGTTATATTGAGATTGAAAAGGGAGAAATTAAATATTTTTTTAATATGTTTAATTATTGTAAGATATAAATATAAATGTTGGACTTAATTAAATAAATGTCAATTTAATTAATTATGGGTGAACTATAGAGGAATGAGAACAAGGGATAAATTAGTTGAAGAAATGATGTATTTATTTAATTAATGATTGAAATATGATTGAGAGGGTCAATAAATAATTGGATTTATTTAATTGATGCTAGAAAGGATCAAACATTGTTATGTGTGGATGATTTTAGGTGTCTATGTTATGCCCTTGTTTGATATAACATTGCAACTAGGCAAATAAATGCATTTCAAAGAAGAATTTGGTGATAATTTTATCATAGGGGTTATTATCACGAAGACCCATGAATTTGGTGATACTTTTAGCATTTTGGAATCAATCCAATTATGTGTATACTTGTTGATCTTAAATTAGGATTTTATGTTTGATAGATGTTTGAAGTTATGAAAGATTTAATGAAAGGACTACTAAAAGGATTGACAAAGGTCACAGGGTTAATGCATAGGTTGGTAGTAGTAAAAATTTGATTGGAGAAATAGGAAGCACCCTTTTAGATGGTGAAATAAGTTTCCTTAGGAAAAACAAGGACAAACATGTTAAAATAACTGAGAGGGGGGAGTAAATCAGTGGCCTCAAACTTTAATCCAAAAATTCAACCAAAACTTTATACCACAAATATAAAACCTCTAGTTATCTTCATTCCTACAAGATGTATACCTTTATCAAATATATGATGCTTGGTGAATATACTATTTATCATTTCCTTAAGCTTTACTAGATAGAAGTCTATCTTTTCTTAACCTTTACCAAAATACAGTAAATAACTTAGTGTTTACCGATCAATCCTGTTTTAGTAATGTGTAAAGAAAAACATCAAAGAAATGAACCATATACACAATTGACACATGGATTTTAACGTGGAAACCTTGTTAAGGGAAAAACCACTTGGGACCGGTAACCCAAAATTTTCACTCTTCTGAAGTGAGCTCAGTGAAGAGCCAACACTGTTAAAGGTTACAAACACACTGTTAAGTGCGACCTTGTTAGAGGATTTAAAACTAACATTTTATCACTTGACCTAGCATTCACTATGTTTTCAACATGAAAACCTTTTGATACTCCTTGGGATGTATCTCAATAAATAAAGGATGGTTAAATCCTACTCTGTTAAGAGATTTTCTAAATCAATGGTTAAACTGAAATATTATATGATCTGTTCATAAATACAACTTAATCTTGCAAATGTTCAGGTCTATTGTAAGCGCATAATACCTCTTCTGATCAATGTTCTCTTTAATTCCTTTGCTCCACTTCTTTCTGCTTGGTGAATGTTGTTGCTTTTGTGTTCCTCGATGTCTGCATATTTCTTAGCTTGTTCTTCAACTTGTATGATCAGATCTGCATGAAGACTTCTATCTTCACTAGAATTCTCTTTAGAATTCCTCTCTTCATAATAAATTACTTGTATCCTTATATAGACATGATTTCACCGTTCTTTTGTCCTTCTTATTTTCTTCGTTGATCACTTCTTGATCCATAAATATCATCATGCTTGCTTTAGTTTTAATCTGTACATCTCTCCTTATTTTTTGGAACAAAACATGCTTTAAATCTCCTTCTTATCTTTAGATTTTTACTGGTTGATGAAAAAAAAGTAATCAATCAACTAACTCTTTATTTATCTCCTGCCAGCTAAGTTGTTTTTTCATATCCTAACCTCAGTTCTTGTCGGTCAACACTTCAGTTGTACTCGGTGACTACTATAGATAGCTTGGGCATCAACTTTAATTTTGTTTGGTGACAACTGTAGTTAGCTCGGTAATTCTTGCTCAGGTATCATTTTCTCAGGTAACACTTTCTATTAGGGTTTACTGTCTCTTGGTGTACATGATTATCGATGATAAAAACTTTGTCTCTTCAGATATTTAAGTGTAGTGACAATATGTGTATGATCAATCATACCATATCAATTTGACATCAATGACAATACAATACATTAACTAATTTAATGTCTTGCATTTACTTTTTGCAGCTCGGTGATCATCAACTTTGTCATGTTCAAACATTCAATCAATTATAGTTCATCAATCTCTTCCTTTGGCATTGATGGAAACATACTACATGATACTAATACATTATGAAATATATCAGTTGTAGTTCATCAATCTCTCCCTTAACTTATTATTCTATAACCAATACAAATGTCTAACTCTCGGTAAGCTCTTCTAGCTTAGATTTGATTCTTGCAGAGTACTTCCTTCATTCTTTATTCCCTTCACTAGATAGATGTAGCAACTTCTGATTTTGTCTCTCCCTTTGTTGTAGAATCTCTTCTCCCTTTTCTGGATAGATATGCAATGTTAACTTTTCCAATTCTCTCCTTTAGATGGATGTTTCTTTGAATCTTTCTCTGATGTTTTCTCTCCCTTTGACTTTTCCTCTCCTTGATGGATAGTTCTTTTCTCTCCCTTTAGATGATTATGATAGATATTTCATATCTCTTTTCTCTTTGACAGCAATATATTTCATTGAATACATCTCTCCATATTCATTAAGTGCATCTCTCCCTTTGACATCAATGCCAAACTATACCTCTTTGCCATAATATATTCCTTGAATTCCATCTCCATCAGTAATACAATAACTCTGGTGTGTGGTGCAGATAAGTACCTTTCTATGTATGCATATATCATTGTAGTCCAATTCTAGCTTGCATCAACATGATTGATCATTTGATAATGTGTTGGCTGATGCAGCCTCCTAGTCAGCTTAGTGACCAGTAGACAAGGGTCAGACCCCTAGTCTGTTCCTCAGGTACTCAAATGTATCTTTTGGCAATGGCTTTGTGAATATTTTTGCTAATTGTTCCTTGGATTAAACATATTCTAGTATCACCTCTTTGTCTTGGACTTGTTCTCTTAAGTAATGATACTTGATAGCAATATGCTTTGTCTTAGCATGCATGATAGGGTTCTTTGAAATGTTGATAGCACTAGTATTATCAAAATAGATAATCATTGGTTCAAGAGTTTGCATATTCATACCTTTCAGTAATTGTTTGATCCATGCAATTTTAGAGCAATTTGCAGCAGCAGCCACATATTCTGCTTCTGCAGTGGATTGTGAGATGCATCCTTGCTTCTTACTTATCCATGTGACAAGTATGTCACCCATAAATAATGCTCCTCCTGTTGTGCTCTTTCTTTCATCTATGTTTCTAGCCCAATCAACATCTGTATAGACTTGAAGCTCAAATTTTCCTTCTCTTTTATACCATAGACCATAGTCTTTCGTATTCTTTAGATATCTCATAATTCTTTTGACAGCAGTCATGTGTGATTCCTTGGGATTAGCAGAGAATCTTGCAACTATTCTAGCTGCATGTGCTATATATGGTCTAGTATGTACAACATACATGAGTTTTCCAATCATAGATCTATATAGGGTCTAATTTACCTTGGCTGACTTGTCTTCCTTTGTCAACTTGCATCCAGTTTCCATAGGTGTTCCAACTGGCTTGGAGTCCTCCATCTTGAATATCTTGAGAACTTCCTTGATGTATTTGGATTGTGTGATGTATATGACTTCATCCTATTGAAGAATATGTAGACCAAGAAAGAATTTGACCTCTCCAAACATTGACATCTCAAACTCTTTGCTCATTTTAGCAGCAAATGATTTGCATAACATATCATTGCCTCCAAATATGATATCATCAACAAATATTTCAGCAATCAGAATGTTATCATCAGTATCTTCTTTTAAATACATATTACTATTTTCACTTGTTCTTACAAAACCAATACTTATGAGATAAGAGTGAATTATTTCATACCATGCTCTCAGTGCTTGTTTGATCCATACAAGGATTTGTGTAATCTACAAACCATGTTTCTCTTGTTGGGATCAACAAACCCTTCTGGTTGTTCAATGTACACCTCTTCTTCTAGTATTCCATTTAGAAATGTAGATTTGACATCCATTTGGTATACCTTGAATCCTTTGAATGTAGCATAAGCAAGTAGAATTCTTACTCCTTCTAGCCTAGAAACGGGTGCAAAGGTTTCTCCATAGTCAATACCTTCTTCTTGTGCATACCCTTTGCATACTAATCTTTCTTTGTTCCTTGTGACTTCTCCATTCTCATTCAACTTGTTTCTGATTATCCATTTGGTAATAATGAAATTTTTGTCATTCAGTCTAGGTACTAATGTCCATGTCTTGTTCTTCTCAATCTTCTCAATCTCTTCATTCATTGCATTGACCCATTATTTATTTTCAAGTGTATTATTGATAGATTTAGGCTCAAAATCACAAATTAAACATCTAGTGTTCAGTGACTTACTTCTTGTTCTCATTCCAACCTTTTTGTCTCCTATGATCTAGTTGTATGGATGGTGTCTTCTGACATACTTGGAAAGTATTGGTTCATCTCTTTGTTCATTATTATGATCATCATCTTGACCTTCATTTTGATCTCTATCACTCGGTGCATCATTTTGATCAATTTCCTGACTATCGGTGTTTGCAGCCTGATGCTTTGGTGCATTATTCTGTCACTCGAGAGAGATACACTGTTGCTTAGGAAGAGTGTCAGGTTCTTCACTATAGACAAACCTATTGTATTCTTCTAGTTCCTTTCTACTTTCCTCGTCATTTTTCTCAGCAAATTCATCTACTTTGACATTTGCACTTTTAATGATTTTGTTAGAGGATTTGTTAAGACATTTATGAGCCTTGCTTTTGGTAGAATAACTTAGAAATATGTTAGTAATAACTGAGAGGGGGGTGAATCAGTGGCCTCAAAACTATTCCAATTAATCAACCCAAAAACTTAGTACCACAATATTAAGCCTCTAGTTATCTTCAGTCCTATAAGATGAATTCCTTCAAATGTACTTATCAAATTACTACTACTCGGAATGATTTGTTAAACCTTATTCTTTATGTTTACCGAATAGCAGTCTTTCAATTTACTGAAAACCAGTAAATCACTTAGAGTATACCGATCAATCCAGATTAGTTATGTGTAATGAAAAACACTAAAGTAATGACTCGTAAACACATTGACACGTGGATTTTTAACGTGGAAACCCTATTAAGGGAAAAAATCACTTGGGAAAAAAATCACTTGGGACCGGTAACCCAAAATTTTCACTCTTCTAAAGTGATCTCAGTGAAGAGCCAACCCTGATAAAGGTTACAAACACACTGTTAAGTGTGACCTTGTTAGAGGATTTAAAAGATTAGTTTGTAACTTGATATTAGGCATTTCTATCATACCTTCCTTGTCCAAACTCTTCTAGTTTGTCAAATGGTATCTGGCATCTCATGCTAACTTCATGATCAAAAATGTTGATACTCCTTGGGATGTATCTCAATATAGAAAGGATCTTTAAATCCTTCTCGGTTAAGAGACTTTCTGAATCAATGGTTAAACTAAAACATTATGATTTTTTCACATATACAACTTATACTTGAAGATTCTCAGATCTATTGTAAGGTCATAAAACCAATCTGATCAATATATCTTTTCAATACCTTTGCTCCACTTTTGTTCTGCTCGGTGATGCTATGCTTTTTTTCTCGTGTTGATCTCTAATTTTTGTTGATCATTAGTGTCCCACACTTAGTCTTGTATCTAGGCAGTTTAGTCAGTCATCACTATGACCAAGCTATCTGACATAGTCATTTCTGAGCATATTATGGTTTCTGAGTGACTCAACAATCAAGCAAAAGTTGATCGTGCTCATGCCAAGTGCCAGAGTCTCAATGTGCCGAGCAAGACAATTTTGAAATATATGTTTGGAATGGCACAAACTTGAAGGTAAACCATTTTGGGCCGACTTGTTCATGCATTTAATGATTTCAATGGAGTTAATTACACATTAATTACTTGATCCCAATGCAAGGCATGGCTCCAATCAGAAAATTGGAATGCCTAAGTGGCATAAGCATTTGATCTTGATCGTTGATAAAGATCTAGATGCCAGATTTGTAAAGTATATATGATTAATTTTTTAAACCCTAAAAAGTGTGAGTGTGGTGAAGAGAGTGAATACACAAAAGGAGAAGTGTATGCATACATAGAGATGTAAAAAGGGTTATTTTGATAGAAGAAGCATAGATCTAGCAGAGTGAAAGAGCAGTGAATAGCAGAGTAAAGACATATCAGATTATTAGATCAGAGAAGGTATTGGAAAGAGAAGATCTGTTATCAGCATCAGAGTGCATAATGAAGGGATCATTTCTTGAGACATTCTAACCAGTGTATCAGGTGAAATCTCTTAACAGAGTAGTTCTAACATACCTTTCTAAATCTATTAGTCAAGTGCTTACTTTGTTGTAAGTTTTAAATCCTTTTACAAGGTAGATTGTAATGATCTGTAGCTCTTAACTAGGCAGACCTTTAACCAGATAGATTAAATATTGTGATCAAACTTTGTAGCCCTAACAGGCATACTTTATTGATGCAGTAGTGAAGATTTGTGTGGATGTCATCCACACCCCACTTTTACCTTATTGGGTTTCTGGGTTACCAAAATTTTGTGTCTTGAGTTATTTATTTACTGTCATCGATGCTACTAGTTGATAGTTCAATTTCATTTATGTATGGTTGTGAATCAGTTTTGTTTTAAAGGATAAAAATTTTAAGATCTGATTCACCCCCCCTCTCAGTATCTTGCTTTCCCATATTTTATTTCCAACAATTGGTATCAGAGCACAGTTCTCCTACAAAAGGTTTTAATTAGCTTGAGGGTACAGATCTTGAGATGGAGATTTACAAATTGGGTAAAGTCATTGAGAATCAAAAGATTGAAATTCAGCTAGCATTACATCAGCTTGAAACTGCAAGACAGGAACTCAAGAATTCCTTGCAAGAAAGAAAATATTTGGCCAAACAAATGAATGATACTCATTACTAGGAAGAAGACACTGTAAATATTTTTCAGAATGGAAACTCTACTGAAAGTGATGCAGCAATTGTAGATCTACTGGAAAGGAATAATACATTGTGTGGAGAAGTCAGAAACCTGAAAAGAGAACAAGAAATGCAAACAATAAGAGTATGTGAAGTAGTGGAACAAAAGAAGAAAGTTGAAGATGACAAAGCTATGGCTGAAGAAGACAAAAGAATGATGTCTACCAGACTTTATGAAAGGACACATGAAGTACAAATGATGACAAACAATTAGGTTGACTTGGTGAATCAACTGCTACTTGTGAATCAAGAGATCAATAGGAAAGACATGGAAATTATGAATCTAAGATCCAAGAACAGTCAATGGAAAAATGAATTGAGATCTGAGAAAGAACTGAATGAAATATTGAATAGAACCAATGAAGCTTTAACTCACTTTGAGAATCTGATGGAAGCATCAAGGAGATCTAAAGATACTTCTTAATTTGGTCACACTACACAACAGACATCTACTGAGAAAGGAGAATCATCTAATATTGGTGAAAAGAGGAATGAAAAGTCAAAGAACAACAAGACTGTATACCATCACTGTAGTAAATTAGAACACACAGCAAACATCTGTCGAAGCTAGAATGGTAAGTCCAATCCTAAACCTAAGTTCAATGGTTATTGCTTTAACAGTAAGAAGTTTGGACATCAAGCACATGAATGTTGGGAAAAGGCAAATAATGCACCTCCCACACCTTGATTCAATGGGTATTGTTACAACTGTCAAAAATTTGGACATAGAGCACAAGATTGCAGATCTAATGCTAAATAACAATGGACATCAAAGACACAAGCAAAAGCACCAAGGAAGGGTAACACTTACAATTGGGATTATAACACATGGCATAGCTGTCATTACTGTGGTGAGTATGGACATGTTCCAAAAAACTGCATAAAGACACATTTCAGAGGTAAACCTAAGAGTTGGATGAATGGAAGTCTAGTTTGCTATAATTGTTTGAAAATTGGTCATACTAGGAGAGATTGCAAAACAAGGGTACCTGCTCCCACTATTGAGCAGATTAGAGCACAGATGAACCAGACATGGATAAGGAAAGAAGAACCTTGCAGCAGTGAAGCTACTAAAGCTGAGGTCACCCAATCCAATGGATCAGGTGATCCCATCATCACTAATTAAGCAAAGAAAGGTATGTAAGGAACTATGTTTATATTTCATATCTTTTATCAGTTCCTAACATATAAAAGTGCAAAATTCCATATCTACATATGATAAGATGCATCAGGACATATTTTAAGTCATGTAGTGAGCAAAGTCAAAATGCACTATAGGTGTCGAGCAACAGTATATTTCTAATGTATGTCGAGTAAGTTTTGTTTGACGACCGAGTGGCAAGTGAATTTTGTGAGTCAGCCGAGGACAACTATTTGGCACTCACTCAACAAAAAGAACATTTAATGATGACCTAACTTTCAACTATTGGAGCCTATATAAAGGGAAGAGTTTGTAAGAGCAATTGTGCATTTGTGAACTTGAACTTAGCAAAGATTTTTGAAGATTTCTACAGCGTGCCATCAGCAACCTCTTCAGTGGAAAGTGTAGATTTTGTTATTTACTGAGGTACTATGTTCATGATCCTTGAAACCCTAATTTCAGAGAAAATGGCCACTAGTTCTTCTGCACCAGCTAAGAGAATGGAGAAGGAATTGTTAAACGTTCAATTGGTAAGGAGAGACACATGTGCGCCTCCTAATTTCTGAGTAGTTCCTGAGAGCGCCATCAAGGGTGATCTAACTGGAGCCCTATCTTTAATTCCACCGAAGGTACTTATGATCCATGATATCAGGTCATGCTACATGTGTAAGATAAGCGAAGTTGGAGATCATGAGATTAGGGCATCTTACAACAAATTATGCATAGACGGAGCCCTAAACGTTGAACATAAACACTTAGTCGAGAGAGGGTTAACTTGTGCCCTATACTTTCTGAGAGAATTTAGAATGGAATGGATCAAGATTTTTCTAAGTTGTGTACATGACATGAACATATGGCTAGAGAATGGACCAGTCAAGATAACTAGGGAGATCATTCATCGAATAATAGGTTATCCAATTCTAAATGGGAAGAAAACTATGAAATGCTAGAGAAAGGAAAACATTGAAGAACTCACTAGAGCCATTTGGAACAAAAGAGGGATGACAATATCCACAACTATAGATTTGCAGCTTGATTTTGCAGTGAGGGTTATAGCTCATAAGTTTTATCAGTCAAGCCGACTAGACAGTGTCCCCTATATTGCAGTCGACCAGGCTTGGAAAATTGTAAAGAAAGATCATACTTATGACCTTGCCGAGCTTCAACTAATGCAACTAGCTGAGAACCTTTCTTCAATCCGGAGGGCAAAGAACTCAATATGTAAGTTTGGATCTCTACTCGTTTGCATATTCTTCTACATACATAATACATTTCCTTCTTTTGGAAACATAGTGTGGAAAATAAACAGACCTATCACTCAGCAAATCAATGCATTTATTCAGCAATTAGGTGATAATTTTGACAATGTTATGGGAACATATTTTGTGGAATTCAAGAAAAAGATGAGATTAAGGAGTAGAATTCCCAGTTCACTAGTTGAAAAACATTATGAGGATGTTTGTTTCCTAGTAGACACAGATTACACCTATTTGCAGGCAGTAGTACTGAGGTATCATGGTTGAGGCCATTACCTTATGAAGTAAACATTGATGAGACATCTGCAGCAATAACAACTTTATTGGTAGAAGAGATTGATAGTACAGTGAAACATTTTGGAAACTATGAAGAAGCTAAGTCTAGAATCACTATGGATCTAAACGCTGGCACTATGGAGAGAAAGAGGAAGAAAATTATCAAAAATCTGAAGAAGATGGTTGGAATTCAGAGTGATGAAGAAGTAGAGGATGCACCTTTGGGGTTGTCAACAAGACAAGGAGAAGATATGTCTACTAAAGAAGAAGAAGAAGAAGAAGAGAAAAGTGAGCCTGAGGAGGTCACTATGAAAGGTAAAGGGAAGAAGCCAGTGGTTGCCGAGGAAACTAAAAAAAGCAAAGCTAAACCTAAGGCTACCCCTCCTATTGCTAACCGGCCAAGGACTAGGGCATCATCTCTTGACCAGACAAAAAAAGCATATACAAAGAAGAATACTAGGGAGAGCAGCTCAGGGAAGAGAAAACAAATTGAAACCAAGGTTGTGCCAAGCCAACCTGCTAAGAAAAGACCAAGGAGGAAGCTATACTTGGAGTCTGAAGATGATGAGGAGATAGATACAGATGTACCTAGAAACATACCTACAACATCACATAAACCAATGACCAATATTGATGAGGTATGTAAGAACCTGAGAAGTAATGTTGGCAAATTTATCAAGTATGAGAAACATAGTGTAGTAAACAATCATAAGATTTAGGAAGCATTAATAGATATGATGGGAACATTAAAAATGACACCTATAGAAATAGGAGACAGTGTTCCTACAGAACTATATGATATTTTGTCTCAGAAATGGCAATATGCTTTAATGACTGAAAGATAGATAAGGGAAGGAACTTTAGCTAAGGTCATTCCTGACTTAACAAAGAAACAAATAGCAAAGTTCATTGAGGAATATCAAAGGAAGTTTATTCCCAAACATAGAGCCTATGAAATTATGAGGAATGATGTTGAAGGTGTAGTACAATAGAGCACCAAAATATGGAAAGAAATCTTTGGGTTAATTACTAAGAAGGTTGATGGGAAAGGTGCAGACAACTCAGAGCCGAAGGAAATGGAGAAAGAAACTGCTACAGATCAAGCAGAAATAGAAACTAAACCCCAAAAGGAAATAGGTAATGAAAAAATTAGAGATTTGACAATGGATAGTCCCATTGACACTACACTTGGAGAAAATAGCAATGTGGATGTCGAGGATCAAAATGAGCCGGCAAATACAAGTATTCAATCACCTATTCGGGAAACTGAGGTCAAGTCAGAGAAAGAAGGAGAAAAGGAGGTAATCAATACAAATACACCTATTTTAGAGGTTGTACAAATAGTCTTAGAAAGTGGAGATAAGATGGAAGTGATTGCAAATAATCCTATAGAACAAGAGGCTATACAACTGTTGGTGGATCTACCACACTCTGCATCATCTACTCCCATTGCACCCAAATTAGGAAGTGTGCCTGATTAGCAGGTAATCTTGACTCAGATGAAGGTAGCAATTGAAATTAATAATGACAAAGGAAAAGATATCATTGTAACTGAGCCGAGTATCATCTCTTCAGAACTCAAAAGGAAGAAGTCACATAAGAGGAAGTCACCAAGTCCAAGTGTCACTTTGGATGAAGTGATTGTGATTCCTAAATGGGATACATATAACTTGACATATGAGTAGATTCAGACTCTGCAAGACCTTTTGAAGAGGAAGAAGAAACAAGAGGAACTAAAGAGGGACCACCAACAAAAGAAAGTATTACATGAAATGAAAGATATTTTTGTCAATGCTTTTGATATAACAGATATAAATGAACAAACCTCAATATTGGAACATTTAGTCCATATTGTACATAAATTAAATGATGAAAATATTGAGGCAAATGAGAAGTTGCTACAATGGTCCGAGAGGAAACTTGAGAACAAAGTTTTGGAGAGGATATCAACAGAGATTTCTATCAAATAGGTTGAACTTTCTTCTCTTATTAGTATTCTTGAAGAAGTTGCAAATAATGTCTATTCCATGTATAAAAAGTTATGTGATGTAGAATTCTTTACCAAGGATAACCAATAGCTCATTGACAATTTGCAACTAGCTTTGAAGTCAACAGGGAGTACATTGAGTATGGATGCTAGTTCTAGCTCCTTACATTTTGACAAGTTGACTCATACACAGAGAATATTAGCCGAGCTTATGGCTAAAGATGGTAGAATAAGAGAAAAAATTAATAAC
This sequence comes from Thuja plicata, assembly GCA_018584345.1. Lineage (NCBI taxonomy): Eukaryota > Viridiplantae > Streptophyta > Pinopsida > Cupressales > Cupressaceae > Thuja > Thuja plicata. The sequence goes on from MU223609.1 coordinate 182,891, forward strand.
TATTCAGAATGCCTTAATACCTCATCTGGAGGTTATACAAAAGGAACTTAAAGTTGCAAACAAATTATTCAAGAGGGATTTGCATCTCTCTACAGCAGATAGTTTGGTAAGTCTAGCTGTCAAGCTAGAAATTAAGTTACAAGTTATGAAATTTGTGAAGGATAGTTGGGATACATTTTTTTCACTAACATTACAGCTTCATAAGTCATTTTTGGAAAAGTATGACTTAACCCCTGCAGCTATCAGTGACAAAAACAAGGGGGAATCAGATAAGGAAATGGATAAAGATGTGCAGAATCAGGCATAATATTTTGTAAGGCATGTATACTATGTAAGTATGAAGTATAATCTTGGGGGGAGTATATTGTGTACTTAGGAAAAATTTTGTGGACATAAAGAAATGATAAGTGTTTTTTTGCCACTAATATAGGGGGAGATTGTTGATCTCTAAGTTTTGTTGATCATTAGTGTCCCACACTTAGTCATGTATCTAGGTAGTTTAGCCGGTCATCACTGTGGCCAAGCTATGTAGCATAGTCATTACCAAGCAGATAATGGTTGTTGAGTGACTCAACAATCAAGAAAAATTTGATCATGCTCATGCCAAGCACCAGAGTCTCAATGTGCTGAGCAAGACAGTTTTGACATATATGTTTGGAATGGCACAAACTTGAAGGTAAACCATTTTGGGCCGACTTGTTCATGCATTTAATGATTTCAATGGAGTTAATTACGCATTAATAATTTGATCCCAATGCGTGGCATGGAGCCAATTAGAAAATTGGAATGCCTAAGCGGCATAAGCATTTGATCTTGATGTTTGATCTAGATCTAGATACCAAATTCGTAAAGTATATAAGATTGCTCTTTAAACCCTAAAAAGTGTGAGCATGGTGAAGAGAGTGAATACACAGAAGGAGAAGTGTATGCATACAAAGAGATGTAAAAAGGGTTATTTTGATAAAAGAAGCATAGATCTAGTAGAGTGAAAGAGCAATGAACATCAGAGTAAAGACATATCAGATTATTAGATCAGAGAAGGTATTGGAAAGAGAAGATTTTTTATCAGCATCAAAGTGCATAACAAAGGATCAGTTCTTGAGACATTCTAACTAGTGTATCAGGTGAAATATCTTAATAGAGTGGTCCTAACAAACCTTTCTAAATCTCTTAGTCGAGTGCTTACTTTCTTGTAAGTTTTAAATCCTTTTACAAGGTAGATTGTAATGAGCTGTAGCTCTTAACCGGGCATACCTTTAACCAGGTAGATTACATATTGTGATCAAACTTTGTAGCCCTAATAGACACACTTTATTGCTGCAGTAGTGAAGATTTTTGTGGGTGTCATCCCCACCCCAGTTTTACCTTATTGGGTTTCTGGGTTACCAAAATTTTGTGTCTTGAGTAATTTATTTACTGTCATGGATGCTACTAGTTGATATTTCAATTTCATTTATGCATGGTTGTGAATCAGTTCTATTTTAAAGGATAAAATTTTTAAGATCTGATTCACCCCCATCTCAGTATCTTGCTTTCACATATTGTATTTCCAACAGCTCGATGTCCACAAAAATATCTATCTCTTCCCTCAACTTGATTGATCAGGACTATATGAAGTTGTTCTTCATCAATTTCTCTCCAAAATACTCTTTTTCATTCACTCCACTTAATTTTTAATGAATTAAGTTGTCTCTTTATAGACATGATATCACCGTTTCTAGGTTCTTGATTTTCTTGATCTTGGTGTGATCTGCAATCTTAGCCAATCTGATTTAAAGAAAAACTCTTGTTTTATCTCGCAGAGATCTTCTTGCCAAATGGACAAAACAACTTTAAATCTTTTACTTATCTTTGGCTTTATCTTTCTGATGAAAACAATGATAACTACCAGTTAAGTATATATACATTTAGCTCTGGCAGCTAGATATTTTGTCATTTCTAAACTTCAATAAACTTTGGTGTTTTAACTCTTTGATAGCTTTGGTCAACACTCCAATTCTCCTTGGGCTTCTCTATTGGGGTTGTCTATCCTTTGGGCTTGTTTTTCCATTGATTTACACTGTGATTCTGGCCGTCGAGTATGCTTGTGATTCTACTCATCAGTAATGCTCGTCAGGTTTCTTGCTCGGGCATCACTGTGACTTGAATTTTGGTTATCTCTGTCCGTCGGGTTCCACTAGCCATTAGTGTTTGAAGTCACATAGTGAATGCTTGTCATTTATGCATTACTGAAAGCATAATCTTTATCTCTCTAATTCTCTGAAGTCTTTGACACTTTGATTATAACCAATTAGATTATATCAAGTTGACATCAATGACAATACAATCCATTAATTGATTTAATGTCTTGTATTATCTTTCTACATTTCGGTGATCAACTTAATATCTCAAACATTCAATCAATTACATGTCATCATAAATATTCCTTCTTCACCTTTGGATTCAAGCTTTCCTTTTCTATCATCTTTCAAAATATAATATTGACTTCCAAAAATTATGAAGTAACTTACATTGGGTGTGTATCCATACCATAGCTCATAAGGTGTCTTATTGGTGTCTTTCTTCAATTGAACTCAGTTTAATGTGTATACAACAATATGGACAACTTCTCTCCAGAATGTTTATGTGATGCCTTTCTCAATCATCAGTGTTCTGGCACAATCAACAATGGATTTGTTCCTTCTTTCAGCAATCTCATTTTGATGCGGTGTTCTCGATGCAGAAACCTACCTTTGAATTCCATGCTCATTACAAAAGTTAGTGAATTCATTAGAAATACATTCTCCTCCTCTATCTAATCTTAGACATTTTAGTTCCTTTCCACTTTTTTTTCCAATATAGCTTTATACTATTTAAACATCTTGAATGCTTATGATTTCTCTTTTAAGAACATAAAAATTATCATTCTAGAATAATCATCTACAAATAGAATGAAGTATCTATCACCATAGTATCTATTTGTTCTCATTGGTCCACATAGGTCAGTATGGACTGGCTCTAGAATAGCATTAGATGTGTAGGTTTTTCTCTTGAAACTATACTTTGTCATTTTACCTTTTTGACAATTCCTACACATGACATGGTCAGGTTTTGTCATGCTTGGTAAGCCTCTTACTTTCCTTTTATTTCTTATCCTAACTATGTTGTCAAAATTCACATGACATAACCTTTTATGCCACAACCATATGTCTTCGTTTCTTGCTATTAAACAAGTGGTATTAATATCATCAAGATAGAATAGGTTACCTTTTGTCTATTCACCAGTTCCGATCAACCTTCATGATTCATTAAAGATCTTTGCCTTTTTTTTCTCAAATTCAACTTGGTGTCATGTGTTATTCAGTTGTGAAACACTCAATAGACTATAGTTAAGTCCTTTCACCCATTATGCATTTTCAAATCTGATCAGATTGTTCGACATTATGGTTCCTTTACCTTCAATCGGACAAGGTGAGTCACTACCCATTTTTATTGATCCACCATTATAATATTCAAAAGTTTCAAACTTTTCCTTATCTCTAGTCATGTGGTGAGTACAACCACTATCAATAATCTAGGCATCATTCTTACTAACCTTAGATATGAGTGCAGTTTCAACATACCTTTCTTCTTTATCTGAATCATCCTTCATGGAAACAAATACCACCTCAATATCTTCATCAGATTCAGTGTCAGTATTTCCATCTTTGTTCTTAGCCAGGTAACAAGCTTTCTTTCCTTTGTCCTTGTAGTCTTGGTTGTCTCTTCTGTCAGATTGTCATTTGCTTCGGTAATCTCTGTCATTACCTCTATCAAACTTCTTTTCATATGATCTATCATTGTTTCTATCTTCTTTTCTTTTGTTAGGACGTCTAGCAGCAAAGTGTCCAATCTCTTTACAATTAAAACATACCAATAGTAATTTACCTTTGTATCTACCTTTGCCTCTCTGCAATCTTCTAGCCATTAGTGCTTAAATCTCATCAAGTTCTTGGTCATCACTATCACTTTCACTATCTTTTCTTATAGTGTTTTTATGACTTCATTTACTTATTTTTAAAGAATATTTGAATGCAGACTCAATAGTTGGTAAGACACTGTTGTCAAATTTATTCATCTCAAATGAAATAAGTATACCAATCAAACTATCTAGAGTAATAATGTTATTTTCTACTGCTCTCATTTCTTGTATAGAAAATACTCTAATAGCATAAACAAGCAGTAAGAATCTGAGAATTTTACTTACCACTATTTCTTCAAGTACACCTCCTACTCCTCGGATAGCATTAAGAACTTCTTTGATTCTGCAGATGTACTAAGTGATGTTTTCTCCTTCTTTCATTCTGAGGTCATCAAACTTTCCTCTTAGGCTTTTTTCTTTAACTCTCAGCACATTTTTATCTCCTCCATGTACTATCTTGAGTTTTTCCCACATTTTTTTTACAATGGTGCATGATTTGACATCTTCAAATTCAGCATTGGAGAGTGAGGAAGCAAGTTCTATCATCATAGAATTGTGTTCATGCTTTTCTCTCAATTGATAAATTGTTGGAGGTCCAGTAGGTAGAACAAATTCAGTATCCAAGTACTGTGTGACATCATTTCCAATACCGAATAGGTGGAGTCTTATCCTACTTTTCCATGATGCAAAGTTGTCCTTGTTCAGCTTAGGCACATCCCTTTTTCTCATCTTGTGATCTTTAGCTTGAGTCTTCAAACTCTCTTTCTAAGTACACAAGATCTGATACCAATTGTTAGAACAAGGATTTTTAAGTGGTGATTATTCACCAATTGGTGAATATGTCTCGTCAGGCGTATAGAAATTGGTGAAAAATGCATAGTATACTGGTTGACCGGTTTGCCCAAATTTTATAAAAGACGCGTATAGTGTTCGGGTTGTTCGCCACTATTTGCATGTAATTTCACTATGGTAGTGGGGTTGGTTGCCCATTTATCTATTGTATATTTACTATTATTTGCCATGGATTAAGGAAGGGGTATTTATCAAGGATCACCATTCACCAAAGGCCCATTGTCCCAAGTGAAATTTTTATTTGCACTAGGACCCAATTCGCCATGCATCGTAATTAACCGTGTCCCAAATTCCTGCCCTATTCACCTAGTGAATTACTTGAAATTATGCGAGGTTCACCAAATATTAGTTGTTATCATATGAAATTGTCGGCCCCTTCACCAAAATTTGAAATAAGCATTGGTATATAAGGATAGTTTCAAGAGACTTAGTAGTACAAAAATTCAGTTGATTCTAAGCTCACAATTGCGATCGATAGTGAACCGGAAAGACTATGAGTCCTTAGTATCTATTCAAGTAAAATTTTATTGCAGCCTTAATTTGTTGGAGATGTCACTATCAAATTTAAACAGGAAGAGGACTATTTAAGGTGGAGATGTCCAAGAGAGGCCAATGAAATGCAGAAAAATATCTTCACACTTTGGCGGGGGCAAACACAATGGTGTTTGTCAAAGTGAGGAAGGTACGTCATCAGAGGAACCTGTACAACTTCAAGGTTATCAACTTACACAGGAGTCTATTCAACAAACTAGGGAACCTAATAAATCTGGTGACGAATTTGTGGAACCTGATATCTCTGATGAAGATGACCTTGAAGATGAATTTCAAGTAAATAACTAGTACCAGGATGAATCGATCGACTTCAGTGATGATGATGGTTCAATTAACAGTAACACTAAAGGAAAAGGAAAATCAAAAGAAAAAACTGATCGTCAATGGGAGATGTCCAAGAGATTTAAATTTGATTGGGTGGCAAAGTATCCATTCATTGAACCCGTGGACAATCCAATTGCAGGTGAGCCGCCAGTAGAATGTAGATGTATGATTTGTAGTTGGAAGTATAAAAAGGAAAAGTAGTTGCAGCTTAAACTAGACACCATAGAGAAACATGTTGGTAAGGTTTACGAAACCTCAATTGTAGATGGAAAGGAAATAAAAGTGGTAATATATAAAATTAAGGAGCAATGTCAACATCAAAGGAATGCTAAGGAATATTATTGTTTCATAAATTTAAGATGAAGCCTGGTGAAGTTCAAGTTTCTATTAATGTTATTTTTGCAAAAGCAAGTGAAGTAGAAGAATGCGGAAAAGTTGTTCAATTAAGTAATGTTTTCCATATTTTGAGCAGAGGGCGTCCAATGACAGACTATCCAGAAATGAGTGGTTTATTACACTTTCTGAAAGTTCCTAACTATCTTATCACTCATTGGTCAATAAAAAGTGGATGGGAATGGGCAAGTTATATTGCCCATGTTGAAATAGAGGATGTATAGAGAAAAATAAAAGAGTCAACCTTTATTGCATTGTCCTTAGATGAAGTTATGGCAATAGATAATATGTCATGGGTATGCATGCATGTTTATAGTGTACAGAATCATGTCCGTCAACCACATCTACTAACTATTGCAAAATTGAGGGACAATGTGACATCGAAAACTTTATTTCAATTAGCAAAGATCCATTTAATTGAATATGGACCTATGGATGAATTGAAAATAGCGAAGAAGTTGATTTGTGTTAGAGCGGATGGAGCTTCAGTAATGCAAGGTCAAAGGAATGGTGTTTGCACAAAGATGCAGGCTTATTTTTCACCATATGTTGTTGGCATTCACTGTATGGCCCACAGAATGAATCTTTCTTTTAGAGTTGTGATGAAGTTTCCATTAGTAAACAAGTTTGAAGATTTAGTAAGAGAGTTGTACTCGTATTTTTGTCAAAGTCCCAAATGTTTTAGGGAATTTCAGCACTTTGCTGATGGAATTACCAATGGAAACAAGCTTCTAAAAGATGTTGATACCAGATGGATCTCTTTCGATGGACTAGCGCATCAATTTTTTTTCGAATATCAATCTTTGATGGGACCTATATACAAAAAGCATGACAATGCAAAAAATTATAGATGTGGTGACCTTCTTCGGAGGTTAAGCAATATAGAGACACTTTTGACTTTAGCATCTCTTCTTCCCATACTAGAAGAAATGACATTCATTATGAAAAAAGCCCAGCAAAGAGCCATGTATATTGCATAATATGCTACTTTGCGTAAAATGTCATGCCAAGCCCTCGATAATCTTTATCTAAATGACCCAAATTTATCCGATGAAAATTTTCATCACTAGAGGAAACTAACAGATTTGGACAATCCTGATAATTATTTAAAGATCATTGAAAATGGAGATTTACGTGTTTGCGTAAGGGGATTTCAGATACCAATGTACTACAGTGCCCCAAAGAAGTGAGCTACAAGAGTTACAAGGGAATATTTTACCAAGATTATCGAGTCTATAGTAGCTAATGCAAGGGACATAGCCTATAAAGTTTCCTTTGAAATAAGATCCTGATTCCCATATGAACATCTTTTTGAGGCCATGGCAATTGTATCTCCTCAATATTGGCACTTAAACTATAAGGAAGATTATCATAATAGGTTGTTGACTTTGATAAAGGAATTTTGCATATCTGTAGAATTCAATGGAGTGATTATCAATGGACTTTTAGATGAAGGTCTTCTTGGACAGTAATCAAGCACTTTTGCAAGGACTATGAAGCATCAATATCAATTAATGCATAACCCACATGCAAAGGGCTCAACAACAAGGCTTTGGATGAAACTAAAATAGAGCACAATGTTGCATGATGAAATTTCAGAGTTCTTCAAGCTTGCTGATCTATGTCAAACCATGATAATGGATTCGGTGGAGGATGAGAGAGTTTTTAGTGCTTTGGGATTCCTAAAATCAAAGCTAAGAAACAAACTAGACAAGAATTTGGAAACATGCTTGAGGGTCTACACATCTAGATATGATGCCAATACTTTTCCTTATCAAAAAGCAATGGAAATCTGGAAGAAAAGATGTAAAAGAAGAGGGTTGGGAAACACCATTAACCAATCTCTGACTCTAAGTGGGATAACTATAGGTGGCGATGGGAGTGGGATTCATAGAAGCAGAGGTCAAAGTGAAGAAGACACAAATGAAAATGAAGAGAACAATGAAGAAACTGGAATACCAGAATTAGATGATGATGACAATGCAGACATGAATTGGCAAATTTAGGAAATTTTTGCTAAATTAGTAGTAGCAATCAATAGGTATTTTTTGAACTTATTAACTACTATATCCTATCATTCAATGTTCATTTTATAAAAGCAAGAATGTATTATGTTTCATCATTAAAATTTGAGAACAAAGAGTATCATTACTGTAGTTTGTATCGTATCATCAATGATCATTCATATTTGAATTTGAAAATTGAAATTCCTGAGTGAAATTTTGTATTCCAATAGCATATAATAGAGTAAATCAACTAAGAGTAGCTGAATAAAATAGAGTAACTCAATGTACATTAAATTGGAAAACATGAAAATTAGATATAACACAATTTTTTTTGTATTCATTTGCAATACATTACAATTTACAGTAGTTCAAAATTCAGAGCAATCTATGTAGGCCAGTCCAAACATCCTCTGATGGCAGAACAATTTGGTTCATAGTATAGTCACACTCCTACAACTTCGGTAGCAATTCATATTTGGAAGTGTGACTTGACAACACTGTTGCTTCTAAAACTCCATTCAAATTTCTCACTGGTTTGATGAAATCCATGAATGTATTAGGAGATATGTCTGTAAGAAGAAAGTGTAAATCAGTATTTATTTTGTCCTGCAACCTTTTTTGTAAGTTTCTCTTCCAATGAACTTATTTGCATCAAATACCTTAGGAAAACCAAGACTTTCCAATTTATCTTTCCTTTGTTCCATCTTTGTGATCTTCATCTTAGCTTTGTCATCCAATTCATGTGCTTCCCATAGCTTCTCACATTTTTGAATGATACTTGATACCTTTATTGAGGCATCAAGGCGGGTGATGATTCCCTTGTTTGATAGATAACTATCACTCTTACTGTAGAGTTGTTGCATCATATCTTTTTCTTTCTTTTCTTCCTTGACAAAATCCATGTTCTGTTCAATGTTCTTATGGAGCTTCAAATAACATACTCTTATACTTTGAATCATTTCAAACCACTCACACAAGCTAAGAGACATCCCCAATATTTGGCCCCAAATGTGTTCTTTAGTAATCTTCACTGAATTATTACTAGTATTTGTTAAAGTTTGAATTGTATTATTGGCTTTCTTTAGTTCTTCTGTCATTTTTTACAATTATTTATCTCTTCCACTACTTTGTGTTCCCAATGATTGGCTTTATCCTCATGAGAGTCCAATTTCTTTTGCAATTCCCGGTTGGAGGCAACATTACTCTCCTTGGTTTTAAATAAATTTTGTGAAGTACTCTTTCTTCCTCTAGTTTTTTACTAATTTCTACCAATTTTCCCCTTAGTGCCTTCAGCTCTGTGTGCTCCTGTTCCTTCACTACTGCCTCCACATGTTCCTACTCTATATTTTCTGATGTAGAGGTTGATTTTTTAATCTTTTTCTGTAATTCTTTCAAACTGTTCTCTGAACCTTTCCTCTTTGCTTTTTCATTGGCAATGTCTGCCTGTAACTTTTCTATATTTTTCTCGAGCTTACTTTTCTCTCTTTCCAGCTTTAGCAGTGCACTGTAGACCACTTGGTTTTTAGACTTTGACACATTGATTTTGTCCACATTTTTAACTTTGGAAAAATCCATTTGGAGAGTGCTAACTTGAAATTTAGACGGGTCTATTTGACTCTCTGGTGGGTTTCCATCTTTTTTGGGTGGAATAACAACCATGAACTCCATCATGTCTCTATTTGGGTCATATGTTGGAAAAACCCTATTGGATGCAAGTTGTTCCTCTACAGCTGTATTAAGGGCACCAGTCTGCAATGTCTTCTTTATTTCCATATTCTTGGTTGTTGGTTCTGCAAATTTATTATAGAAATATTTGAAATAAAAATATTGTGTTGCAGAAGGATTTGAATGTTTGAAAGGTGAACCAGAGCTTGCAATGCATGTTGATCTAACTAATGTTGTTTGAGGATTTAAACTTGTAGAGGGTTTTTCTGAACCTAAAAGTGCAAAGAGTTCTTTAGGATCAGGTGTCAATGATCTGGAAACCTTTTTCTTCTTGACACTATCTTCTTCTATGGGATTATGTGTAGATTCTACTAGCCTCTTTAGAGAGGGAACTTGTTGTATAAGTTTCCTAGTCCCACTGGCACCAATGCCACTACCAGACCCAGTATCAGTAGATTCCCCAATCGCACCCATGGAAATGGATGTTCTTGTGGGCATAGTGGTTCCGGATGAATCTAATGGGTCCACTCTAAATCCAACCCCAACATCTGTGCCATGATCAATTTTTCTGTAATAAATGGAATCTAGATGCCTTCTCCTGTGGGACCCAAACCACCACCTTTATAACCCATTTTTCCATAATTATTGCCCCTTTTCTATATACTTTTTTCTGGTATTCACTGACTCCGCTATGACTCGGAGTAAATGCAATTGTTGGATTATCATCCACACTATCTGGATCACTTTCGTATGCCATGGTAAGATGCTCCAAATTCCACAATTTGCTAAACTCTATATCTGCATCTATTTCATCCAGATCTGCACTGGTCTTTGGTTCACCAAGATCCTTTCTCATACTCTAAAAATCATTCATTTTCATTGGAGTCCATTTTCTATCATTACATTCTTCTGCTATTTTCTGTGGTATTTTTTTTTTTATGGATGAGCAACTTTTTTGTAGAAATTGTAGGACATTCTAGGCTGTACAATGCCTTGGTTTATTGATGTCATAATTTGTGATGACAACTGTTCAACTAAAAATTTTTCCTCGACGGAAACTTTCTCCATCTCTTTTGTAACGCCATCCCAGCTATCCTTGTTTTTCAACTTCTCTAGAAATGGTTTACTTTCATGTTGAAATAAGTTTTCAAAGTTCTTATTAGCAACAAGCATTGTTTGAATGACGTTGAGTGGATCATACTTCCAGTACCACTCTAAATCAAATTGAAAACTTTCAAAAAAAAATTGCCACTTTGAATGCCTTTCTCTCAAATGTTAACCCTCCAATTGAGAAAGGTAAGGAAGGGAATATTCTCTTCTTTGACTGGCCAATGAAGAGTCTATCTGTGCTCTCTAGTTGTAGTACATATTCTACTGCAAACACCCTATCTGTCACATGCATTAGAAGTTTGTGGGGTTGTAGTTCTGATCCGTAAAACCTTAGCACTGTGTATTCTTCCATTAAGTATCAGTCAACCAATTGAATTGTGCTTCCAAGTTGGATGCAATCCCTACATGAAGCAGACAATCTGGGCATTGGAGTGCTTGTTATTTTTTTGTACAATGGTGCCAAAAAGAAGTCTACAAAATTACTGTAATTCCTTCTATTATCACACATCCTTATCTGTGGTATCCATTTATATATTAGAGTACCTGTTGGTCCTGTACCCCTCTAAATTTCAAGCTTGTTGTCATTTCTCATTAATATTGCAACATGCTTGGCTAGCAGAAGAAAACACAAGTAGGTTGTGAACCTAAATGTCTTATAATTGCCTCTTTTAAACAATGCTAATTGTTCTTGCATCGATTGAACCACGTATCCAACAAAATTATATCATACTGGTTCATTGACACAATGGATATCCCAAATCAATTGAATAATGCTAGCACCCACTTCCCTATTATTTTCCATTCCCAAACAAAATGCTAGCGAGGATATAGTATCCTGAACCCATGGCACAAAAATGTCAAAATCATAAGGAGGCTTATGGTTCTCACCTAATGAAGCCTTTGCCTCTGCAACTATTAGAACCTTTATAAATGAATATTTTGCATTTGGCGTGATTTCCTCATATTTGTTTGCCAGCAATCCAAGGTCAATATGGAAATTACAGTTTTGTTGGTCAAACCCTAGGTCTAGCAAACTAAGAAATTCTTCCTGGGTTATTGATAAAATTTCTTCCTGATTATTTTTATTCACAATTTATTTTCTTTCTTCATCATAATTTTCTACACAAATCAAGATAATTTCTAAGGGAAAACTTTGGGTAACAGCATGCAACCCAAACCTACATCCCACAAAGCAACTTTATTTGTTTTTGCACCTATTGTTGGATTAAATTTTATAAATTCAGACCTCTTTGGCCCAGTTGCCTTACTGCACAATGTATGTTTAATTGATATAACTCTCCTTTGACCATCGATAGCAAGATCATAAACATCATGATACTCATTAGTGAAACCAGGGATTTCTACTAGTTTTCTACAGTCTATTAAATTTTTCCCATCTGCTTGCCCTTGGCCTTGAGTTTTCGCTTTCCCCATTGTTCTTTGGAAGAATGAAAAAACACAGAATCATAGATATTTACTAACAAAATCATAGATAATAACTAAATAATTAAGAAAACCCCAATTTAAGAAAACCCTAATTGTACATGCAAGAATTAAAATTTCAAAATCAAGTTAAATAAAAATTTTGGTATTACAAAATCGGGATGCATCAGGCTAGATTTCTTACTCAAAATTATATTTTGAAATCTAGATAGATAGAAGTTAGAATGGCTAAGGCTCTCACAAATTACAGTCTCAAAATATTTAGCAACAGTTTAACAATTCCTTTTAGCTCTGCTGCTACGAGCCTACGAGTCAATAGGTTTTAAAAAAGGAAATGTTAAAAACCTTTCGTTAAATGTAACATATTAAATGAATATTACACATCTCATGTATCATGTTTATGGAGCGATTTAAATGAATATTAAAATAAAAATGCATACAAATTAAATGTTAATTACACATGTCACGTTTCTGGAGTGAGTATTCATAAAAGGTCTTTGAAACCCATAGTACTTCTGAAATACAACTTCAACTGGTCATCTCTCGTAATCCAACGATTGTTACGATTTTAGAATATTAATAGCATATAACAGTTTAAATCAACTAAAAATATTAATAGCATAAGATTGTTAGATTTTCTTTTAAGATAGGTGGATCATTGAAGATTATTTCATGTGTCACATTTTCGGAGTGATTTAAATGAATATTAAATTAAAAATGCGTACAAATTAAATGTTAATTACACGTGTCACATTTCCGGAGCGAGTTTTCAGAAAAGGTCTTTGAAACCCATAGTACTTCCGAAATACAACTTCAACCCATTAAAATTACTTTAAAACCCATTGACATTACTTTAATTTATGTCATCTACTCATCGCCATTAATTAATATTTCTATCTAATACTACCGAAGATTGCCAAAAGAATTCTTCTTTTTTTATGTCAGAAAATGAGGTCACAGACTCACACGTCCATTGGATTACAACATATCAACGGTCAAAGGTGAATTTCGGGCCTATTGTTGGTCTTCATAATCTTTATGGCAAACTCTCAGCGGAATCATGACATATGGTATGATTGATCGTGGGCTTATTGGTACGATCAATCATACCACGTGTCATGATTTCGTCGAGAGTTTTTCATGAAGATTATGAAGATAAACAATAGGCCCAAAATTCACCTTTGGCCATTGATATGTTGTAATCCAATGGACGTGTGATTTTGTGATATCATAGTGATGGTACCCAATGCAACTTCAACATCAAATCAGAACCATTGGATTAAGAGAGATGAACGGTGGAAGGTGAATTTCAGAAGAAATGTGCTGACATAACTCCTTTACTAAAAACTCTCTCTAGAATCATCACACGTGTCATTCTTTGAGAATGAAAAATTAGGGGAATGAAAATTTAATAATTAGTTATAATTTTATTAAATCGCCATACCAACTATACAACTATTGTGTTAAATTGCCAAGTTTATATGTATTTTTGAAAAACATTCGCCATGACAAATAACTTAATTACAATATTTGGAAAATAATTTTGCCAATTAAATTAATAATTTTCAGTATAAGGAAGTCTGATACGCCAATTAAATTAATAATTTTCCTATTAAAAACATTTGTTGTCGCCATATTTTTATAAAAAATGGTATACATTATTAAAAAATTTGCCACCAAATATCCATAATTTGAAACACAATTCGCCATCAATATTAAAAAATTTCCCTCCAAAAACATTTGATTCGCCACAATTTTATACTTTTCAGGAGGGGGGGTTGTTAAAGTTATCCCTGGTTAGAATAACTAAGAGGGGGGGTGAATTAGTGGCCTCAAACTTTAATCCAATAATTCAACCAAAAATTTATACCACAAATATAAAACCTCTAGTTATCTTCAGTCCTACAAGATGTATGCCTTTATCAAATATATGTTGCTCGATGAATATAGTACTTATCCTTTCCTTAAGCTTTATTGAATAGCAATCTATCTTTTCTTAACCTTTATCAAAATACAGTAAATAACTTAGTGTTTACCGATCAATCCTATTTTAGTAATGTGTAAAGAAAAACATCAAAGCAATGAACCATATACACATTTGACACATGGATTTTAACGTGGAAACCCTAATAAGGGAAAACCCACTTGGGACCGGTAACCCAAAATTTTCACTCTTCTGAAGTGAGCTCGGTGAAGAGCCAACCCTACTAAAGGTTACAAACACACTGTTAAGTGTGACCTTGTTAGAGGATTCAAAACTAACAGTTTATCACTTGACCTAGAATTCACTATGTTGTCAACATGAAAACCTTTTGATACTCCTTGGGATGTATCTCAATATATAAAGGATGGTTAAATCCTACTTTGTTAAGAAATTTTCTAAACCAATGGTTAAACTGAAATAGTATATGATCTGTTTGTAAATACAACTTAATCTTGCAGATGTTCAGATCTATTGTAAGCTTTTAATACCTCTTCTGATCAATGTTCTCTTTAATTCCTTTTCTTCACTTCTTTCTTCTCTGTGAATATTGTTGCTTCTCTGTTTCTCAGTGTTTGCAGATTTATTAGCTCTATTCTTCAGCTTGTATGATCAGATCTGCATGAAGACTTCTATCTTCACTAGAATTCTCTTCAGCATTCCTCTCTTCATAATGAATTACTTGTCTCCTTATATAGACATTATTTCACCGTTCTTCTATCCTTCTTGTTTTCTTCATTGATCACTTCTTGATCTGTAAAGCTCGTCATGCTTGCTTTAGTTTTAATCCATAAATCTCTCCTTGTTTTATGGAATAAAATATGCTTTAAATATCCTTCTTATCTTTAGCTTTTAACTAGTCGATGAAAACAAATTAATCAATCAGTTAACTCTATATTTAGCTCCTACCAGCTAAGTTGTTTTGTCACATCCTAACTTCAATTCTTGTGGGTCAACACTTCAGTTGTGCTCGGTGACTATTGCAGATAGCTCGGGCATCAACTTCAATTCTATTTGGTGATAACTGCAGTTATCTCGGTAATGCTTGCTTGGGTATCATTTTCTCGGGTAACATTGTCTATTAGTGTTTACTCTCTCTCGGTGTACATGATTACCGATGACAAAAACTTTGTCTCTTCAGATCTTTAAGTGTAGTGACAATATGTGTATGAGCACTCATACCATATCAAGTTGACATCAATGAAAATACAATACATTAACTAATTTAATGTCTTGCATTTACTTTTTGAAGCACGGTGATCATCAACTTTGTCATCTTCAAACATTCAATAAGTTGCATATCATCAAAACATAAAAATGAAGAAGAATCAAGATCTAAGTGGAGTAAAGAACCGGATTAGAAGGCACAAAGAAGAGGAAGTGGCAGCAAGGAATTCTTGGGTAAATGTTTCAAGTGTGCAGAAACTTGACATATATCTTTTGAATATTCTGAAGGATCTAGTAAAGGCATTAGTAAAAAGAATTTTATGGTACATGAGGAGTAGGTAACTAGAGCACTAGATGAGATTATGATAAAACAAGAGCTGGGTGAATTTATTATGGTTAGGAGAGTTTTGATGGAGCAAAGTAGAGCAGAGACCGAACCTACACAAAGGAAGAATATTTTTTAGACATGCAAATTAGGGTGTAAGTGTTGTAAGGTTATTGTAGATAGTGGAAGTATTGATAACTCAGTATTTGATGAAATGGTATAAAAATTGGTATGAAGAGGCATCGGAAACCTTGTCCATATAACATAATTTGGTTGCAAGATGATCATGTAGTGGAGGTGAAAGAGTTGTTCTTGGTGAACTTCAATATTGGCCCTTTCAGAGATGAAGTCTTATGTGATGTCTTGTCTATGAGTTCTTGTCATGTTCTATTGGATAGACCTTGGCAATTTGATACAGGAGCTATCTATGATTGTAGAAGGAACCCGGTTACTATAGAGAAGGATGGGAAAAAATTTATTATAGTTTCCTTGAAGGAGAAAGAGAAGGGAGTAAGGAACATGAGTCTTGTGAAGATTTATTGTAATAAGAAGCAGAATGTGGAGATTATACTAGAGGATGGCATGGATTTGAAGAAGGTTCTTATGGGTAGATGTCAAAATAATATGGTATTGGATGGTAATAGAGGTAGTGTTGTATAGCATAAGACTTTGGTTGTAGATAAGATGAGGTCTTATGGAAGAGGTAACTCAGATGAGAAGAAGAAATAAGATGGCGATAAATGTCCCTTACTACCATATGTAGTTATGAGGCAAGGAAAAGAAGGTGAAGGGAAGGAGAAGTTGAAGGATCTAGAGAAAGAAATAAAAGAGGTAAGGAGGAAGACAGATACATATGAGGAAGATATTTGGATCAAGAATGAGCATGGGATTTACATCTTGGGTCCTATCAAATGTTAATGAGTTCCTCTCATGGAACATATTTTCTCACTAGGGGTGTTTGATGCAAGAGCATCCTTGAGTTCATGGCAATCTTGCATCAACCAAAAATATTTTTTCTTAGTTGTTCCTATTTTTTTGGTTTCTATGTTTTTTGTGGTGTTCCTTTGAGTTAGCTCATTTGCTTGTACGAACCTTTTGGCACATTCTTGACATCATGTTGGATATACATTTGGGTTCACATCTCTATCTATTTATTCTTGGTGAACATCTCTTGGAATATTGCTTGGACCTATTTTTTCTTCATGTTTCATGAGATGATGGAGCTTCCCAATACCACAAAATGTTTCCTTTGTTTGATCCCATATGGCTCATTATGTGATGCTCCTATAATTGTGGTTGGCCTACCTATGGGTTTGTGCTTCATTTTATATTGTTATGGTGGAGTTCTTTATGCTTTGGGTCCTAACCTATATTTGGTAATATGTTTAACTCGCCTTGGAGAATGTGATCATTCTTGGCCAACTTGATGCTTGCGAAGGCTTTATACATTGATGTAATTGTCTTCAGGTAGGAATTGAAGGATAGTTTGGATTTAAATTTGTAATCAAGCATTTATACCTCGACTATAAGTTTTCATGTTATTGACAAATTATATCTGATTTCATGAATCTGAAATAATGAGAACATTTGATATTACCTTCTCTTTGTTCCTTCTTGTTGTTGTTTCTATTTTTTGACTCTTGTTGCATGGCTTGGACTATCTTCATTGAGGATCCTCCTGTCATGGCTGCATCAAGTGGTATCAAAGTGATTTTTCATTCCTGTGATAGAAAATTTCCATTCCTAAGGTTGTGAATCCCTAGAAGTATTTAGTGTGGGTTGGAAAAGTGAGGATCTAACCCGTAATTGGAGAGGACTTGTGCAAGATGGATTCGATAGAAAAGGATACTGGTTGTGAATATTGAATGGGTCGTAACCCTTGAGGAATCACGTGGGTGAACAAATCTATGACCTGAGGTAGGTTGTAATTGCGTTCAATAGATCATCAAGTGAGAGGCAATTGAAACCTTGTAGTTAGATTGTCGAGTTGAGGCAGTCGCACCAGAGTGAAGGGAGAGATGTCATCGAGAACGATGAATCCTAGAAGGATAATTGAAATGATGGAAGACTTAAGAAATGAGGTAAGGAATGAGATCCAAAACATATTAGTTGGTTTGCAAAGGAATCTAGAACTAGAGGATGAATATGAAGTAGTTGTCGAAGAACTAGAGATTGAAGAGGCTAAAGGACTGAAAGATGAGAGAGAATAAATAATGTTGAGAGAAGTGGATTGAGAAAGTAAAGGTCATAGAATGGAGGTCGCTAATTTTTCTAGTTCACTGCATCCAGAAGATTAGACAGACTGGATAGGTGAGTTGGAGGACTACTTTGAGATTGAAGATATGAAGGATCTATAGAAGGTTAGGATAGCACAAAATAAGTTGAAGGGGCATGTTTCTTTGTGGTGTAAATAGTTGTAGAAATAAAATGAGGAAAATGGTGAAATGAAAATCACCCAATGGAGGCATATGGTTGCAAGACTGAAGGCTAAATTTTTTTTTAGAAGACTATATGAGTTGGAGTTGTTCAATAAGTTGCAGAACATGAATCAAAAGGATATGAGTGTGCAGAAATGTACTGAGGAATTTTACAAGATGACAATCAGATCTGGACATTGGGAAATAATTAAGGAGAAAGTGGCTAGATATATAAATAGCCTTAGATTTAACATTCAAGGTGAGATTAGTATGTTGACGATTTCCATAGTAGAGGATTTTTATCAATATGCTCTTAAGGTAGAAGACAAAGTAAAGACAAGACAAAAGAATAACCCCAAAGGAAAAGAGAAGTAGATGAGTATCAACAAGGAGAAGAATACAAATGAAGAATAATCAAGATCTAAGTGGAGTAAATAATTGGATTAGAAGGCACAAATAAGAGGAAGTGGTAGAAAGAAATTATTGGGTAAATATTTTGAGTGTGGAGAAACTGGACATAGATATTTTCAATGTTTTAAGGGATCTAGTAAAGGCATTGGTAAAAATAATATTATGGCACATGAGGAGCAGGTAAATGGAGCACTAGATGTGAGAATGACAAAACTAGAGCTGGGAGAATACCTTATGATTAGGATATTTTTTATGGAGAAAAGCAAAGCAGAGACCAAACCTACACAAAGGAAGAATCTTTTTTGAACCATATACAAATTAGGGGGTAAGTGTTTTAAGGTTATTGTAGATAGTGGAAGTACTAATAACTTGGTATCTGAAGAAATGGTAGAGAAACTTGGTCTAAAGAGGCTTCGACATCATTATACAAATAAGATAATTTGGTTGCAAGATGATCATGTAGTGGAGGTGAAAGGGAAATGCTTCGTGAACTTTAATATTGTTCCTTTTAGAGATGAAGTCTTGTGTGACGTCTTGTCTATGAGTGCTTGTCATGTTCTGTTGGGTAAAACTTGGCAATTTGATAAAGGAGCTATCTATGATTGTAGGAGGAACCTGGTTAGTATAGAGAAGGATGGGAAAATTTTACTTTGGTTTAGTTGAAGGAGAAAGAGAAGGGAGTGAGGAACATGAGTCTTGTGAAGATTAATTGTGATAAGAAGCGAAATGTGGAGATTATACTAGAGGATGGCATGAATTTGGAGAAGGATCTTGTGGGTATATCTAAAACCAAGATGGTAGAGGTAGGGTTATGCAATAAAAGACTTTAGTTGTAGAAAAGATGGGGTCCTATGGAAGAGGTAACTCAGATGATAAAAATAAATAAGGTGGTGGTAAATGTCCCTTACTACCGTGTGCAAATATGAGGTGAGGAAAAGAAGGTGAAGGGAAGGATAAGTTGAAGGATTTGGTGAAAGAAAGAAAAGAGGTAAGGAGGAAGAAAGATATAGATGAGGAAGACATTTGGATCAAGAATGAGCATGAGATTTACATCCTAGGTCCTATCAGATGTTCATGAGTTCCTCTCATGGAACATATTCTCTCACTAGGGGTTTTTGATGCAGGAGAATCCTTGGGTTCATGGAAATCTTGCACCAACAAAAAATATTTGTTCTTAGTTGTTCCTATTTTATCATTTTTTGTGTTTATTGTGGCATTCCTTTGGGTTATCTCATTTTCTTGTGTGAACCTTCTGGCATGTTCTTGACATCATGCTATATATATATGTCTTCATTCACATCTTGATCCATTTCTTCTTGGTTGAGATCTCTTGGAATCTTGCCCAGACCTATTTGTTCTTCACTTTTCACAGCCTGATGGAGCTTCTAGGTCCTGTGAACCATTTTCTTGGTTTGTGATCCCATGTGGCTCATTATACAATGTTCTTATACTTGTGGCTGACCTACCTATGGGTTTGTGCTTTATTTTAGATTTTTATTGTGGATTTCTTCATGATTTGGGTCCTGACCTATATTTGGTAATATGTTTTCCTCACCTTGGAGAATGTGATCATTCTTGGTCGACCTGATGCTTGTGAAGGCTCTATATATTGATGTAATTGATCTTTAGGTAGGAAGTGGATAGGTAGATAACCTCTTGAAGGTTAGCATTGAATGATATTTTGGATTTCAATATGTAATTAGGCATTATGCCTAGAATGAAAGCATGCATGTTGTTGGTCAATTGTATATGTTTTCATGAATCTGAAATAAAGTAAACATATGATATTGCCTTCTCTTTGTTCCTTCTTGTTTTTGTTTCACTTGTGTGACTCTTGTTGCATGGATTGGATGGTCTTCATTGAGGATCCCCCTATCATGGTTGCATCAATATACACCAGGGAATAATATTAATACTTACAGACATGGTGTTTTATGGATATGAAAGTTGTCAATTTTCAGATTTATGACTACATGGGTAATGATTTAAATATGGATGTCATAGGATTCTCAATGACATAAAATTTAACGAATTTATTTGTATGTTGTGGCTTGTGATTATTTACAAATGGAACTTGTATAAAATCCTTGAAGGATTGTTTAGTTAATTGGTTCTTAGATTTGGTGGATTAGATTGTGAAGGTTTAAGGGACGAGGGTTTAGAATAGGAGGTGGAGGCTATAAAGTACTCACTCATATAAGGAGGCGATTTAGGATATTTTTTAGCATTAAAGGGATTGGTGTAGTTCCCTTCCTACTTATAGGGCATTACAATATTGATCTTGACATTGTTCTTCAACTTTGTATTAGGAGATGCATATGTTGTGCTTGTGCTCTAACTACCTTGGGTCTATAGGATTCTGAAATCTTTAGCCAGGGTTGAGGGGCCAACATAGGAGGTGAAGGTTATAAAGTTATTATTTTTTGTGGGGATTCATGGTATAGATGAGCTCACATTGATGGGATTGGTGTAATTTCCTTCTCATTTATAGGGCCTTGAGGTCTTGATCTCAATATCATTCCTCAACTATGTATCAAGAGATTCATATGGTGTGCTCGCTCTTGTTACCTTGGGTTTTGAATGATATTTCACCTTCATTATTTTATTTATGAGTTTAGTTTTAGTTTATGTTCTTTCTCTTATTTGTGTATTTGAACCACCCATATGCTTCAAGATGAGGTTCTTCAACATGGTTGTCAGGTGAGTCGGGTGATTATCTACTTTGAGATGCATGTGAGATGCTTGTATGATTGAATTAACAATATGTTTTAGTTCATGGATAGGTGCATTAATGTTTATCTTGTGATTAAATGTTATCATGATTTTATACCATTTAGATGCATTTATTTATCGTATATCATGTTGTACCTCATTGCATGAGTATCTTATATTTGTATATTTATATATTGAGTAGAAACACTTGACATATGCGTTGAGTGGTTCTAGTTATAGGGTTATTTATTCACTTGAATACACGAGTATGAGTTAGTCCACGATGGTGGTTATTCCTAAGATGTTAGATGGGATTCCTTATTGTATTCTATAATTGTACTTAAATAACATTTTAGGTGTCATGTTTGACCCTATTTTAATTCAAATATGAATTACAAACGACTATAACATCCATCCTTTTTGTGAATTGCATCATCTTTGATGATTGAAAATTCAAGAAAGAAAGTAACTGCATGTATGGTCTATCAAAATATTTTTGTGCTTTTGGAAAATGGGAAAAATGAAAATAAGTTAAGTTGTTTAGATTTTAAAAAATTCCTTTTGGTTAGGAATGTATTTATTTTTTATTTAATTAACTGATTAAAAATATTAAAAATGAATAAATTTTGAATGTTTTATTTTATAAAATGGTAATTTCATAAAATAATGCAAATATGGATCAAGAAAATAAAGAAAAGTGTAAAATGGAAAATAAGAAAAATGTTAAAAGGAAAAATACAGGTATTTTTATCTATTCATGTTTTTTGTTGAGAAAATGCTCTATAGTACCTCTCGCGTTTGCATTATGTCATTACCATTTTTTATCTAACATCGATATTTTTATGTTACATATGGATTTTGCATATTAACATTCTTTTTTGTTGTCATCTATGTCGTGCATTTGTGATGTTTTTATATCATTTTTATTATGTGAATATTACATGCTAATGATTACAAAAAGTTATACATGTTAGGTTCAATGATGGATTATACTTATGATGATATGCTTATATTATGGTGCATTGATCATGTTTATTATGTTGACCCTGATTTCGGAATTTGTATTTGCTTTGGCTATGATCTATATGCACAAGTACTTGTGATGCTTTTGATTGATATAGATACTTGGTATCCCTCCACTTAGATCCATAGGTCTGAGCATACCTAGTGCAGAAGCACCCCAAGAAAGTAATGAATACCAAGGGAAAAGAAGTATCCCTAATGGGGAGACTTATTTTTTTGTTGCAAAATGTAATAGGTTCATGATGTAATAGGTTATAGTACTATAATGTAATAAGACCCAAACCAATGTAAGGCATTGACATGGTCTACATACTTATAAGCCACCATGATCAATGACCATGTGGGTCATTAGAAGTGTTGGTTTTTGGTTGTTGTCATGTTTTTATGTCTCAATAAGTCCTTTGGAGTGAAAGTAGTCAAGTGAAAAACACTTAGAAGGAAAAGTTGCTAATTGACAACTTTTGTTGTCAAAGTTGTCAATGCACTAATAACAACTTTTGCCAAAAAGTACAAATTTTCCCTCCAATGGTCACTTGGTTTTAAATTTGGTTGAGGAATATTAGGAAGACTATTTAAAACCTTTTTGGAGTGAAACCAAGTGTTGGTTGACATTTTATGAGCATTTGGAGTTCTGAAGCAATAAAACTATTTGCATTTTCTTGTAAATTTCATGTTGTTTCATTCATAACTCTAGTGTATGGTTGAATGGATGGGTGAGAATTGTTGGATAATTTAGAGGCAAGCCTTAGCTTTCATTTTCAACAAGTTTGAGGATCTATGTTGTAATCTCTAAGTTATTTCCAAATCTTTGTTTCCAGGTCGAGAACCCTACTGTACCTAGGGATTCTTCAATAAAATGTCCTTTTCTCCTAATTACATCGTTAACACATGAAATTTACAGGAAAATTGGAGTATTAGTGATGTGTCTAAGCCTATGGAAAATTTGGTGTGAATAGATCACAAACCTTTAGGTAACTTGTTGTGTGAATTTGGCCTAATCGGCTTAATTAGTTGTATAAGGACTAGTAACATTTGGACCCTTGTGTTGAGAGTTGGGACTTGAAGCCTTAGAGGAAGGTGAAACAAGATAAAGAGTATCTGAAACTATAATTGGTTTGAGGGGTCCTTTGGAAGGTTGCAGAATTGTGTGTGAAAAACCCAATAGGAAGGGCTACTAGGCTAGTAGGTTTGTTGGGAAGGAAGTACCCTATATAGAGTTGGAAGATCACTCTAATTAGTTATGTTGATTCATTTTTATCCTAAATTGAAATAATATAAAGGATCTCAACCCCATTCCTTTGTTTTCCAAAGTTGTATTTGTATGTTACTTTGTGTCACTAGGGGACAGTAGGAGTATAAAGAATAATCATATAGATCTTGTCACACAAATGATTAGTAGATTTGGAAACTAAGGAATGTGTCATAATTCCTCTTTGGGATAGGCATCAGACTTGGTAGGTCCTTAAGTAGAGTGGGTGTGGGTTATTCCATTATGCATCTTGCATGCCTCTGCATCATATTGGTATCAAAGTGTAGGAGAGTCCTTTGGGAAAAGAAGTTAATTTATGTCAGCAAAAGAGTTAGAAGAAGAGGCCCCAATCATGCTTCTCAAGGTGACTAATGACAAGCTTGCAAAGAGAGTGCAAGAGAATGAGGAGAAGAATTGTTGGTTGAAAGAGGAGCTAGATAAGTTGAAGGGAATAGTGAGAAGAGAAGCAAAAGATTTCTCAAAGAGAGAGGATGAAGGGGATAGTGAAGAGACCCCTATGCAGGAGGAGGAAGTTCTTGCAGAGCAAAGACACTTCTTGAATTCCCTCAAGTCTATGGGAGGAAGAGCCACAGACAGTAAAGAAGAGATCCCCATTTTTTTGTGGAAATATGGATGTTGATGGTGTCATGGACTGGATATAGTCCTTAAACAACTATTTTAAATGTAAAGAGGTTCAGAGAACCAGAAGGTCAAGATAGCCAAGTCCAAGTTGAAAGGAGTAGCCCTCACTTGGTGGAATTTTATACAAGGAGAGAGGATCAAATAAGGGAGAAGCATGATTACTTCTTGGATCAAGATGGTCTCTAAAATTAAGGAGACTTATGTACCAGAGGACTATGAAGTCCAAATGCATAGGAGATAGAATCTCAGACAAAAGGATATGGATATCAGTACTTATACTGAAGAATTTCAAAATTTTAGCCTAAGGTCTAGACAAAGTGAGAGTGAAAGTTAAAAGGTAGAAAGGTACTTGAATGGGCTTAGGATGAACATTCAAGATGAATTGAACCTATTATTCCCTAAAGCTATCGATAAATGCTATCAGTTAGCATTAAAAGAAGAAGAGAAGATCAGAAGGATACAAGAACACACTAATAGAGGAAGAGTAAGGAACTCTAGAGGAAGAGGACATAATTTAAGATCGAAAGGAGAATCCAATTAAGAAGGCTCTCAAGGAGAGGGTAGTTATAGGGGAGATTTCAGAGGTAGAGGACCAAATTACAGAGTAAGATTTGGAGGAAAGGGTTTAGGAACCATAAAATGTTACAATTGCAATCAAGAAGGCCACATTGCATCTAAGTGCCCAAAGAAAGCAGGATCGAGTTCACATGGAGATAGAAGAACTGACTTGGTTCAAGACATTGATTGCCAAAGTGTGAAATATCCTAACTCCTATGAACTTTCACAAAGAGGAGAAGCCTTGATGATGAGGAGAACATTTTTGTAGGTGCCAACTACCACTGAACCACCACAAAGAAAAGAAATATTCAAGACCACATGCAAGTCAGGAGGTAAAGTATGCAAGGTGGTTATAGATTCTGGTTCAACCGAGAATTTTGTTTCTTTAGATATGGTAGATAATTTTAAACTTATAATAATCCCTCATCCTTTTCCATATAGGGTTTCTTGGTTGACTAAAGGGAAACAAACATTAGTAGAAGAGCAATCTTGGGTAGATTTTCACATTGGTGCTTACAAAGATAGAATTTTATGTGATATTGTTGATATGGATGCATGCCACCTTCTTCTTGGAATACCATGGAATTATGATCTTAAATATCACCATGATGGCCATAGGAATACTTATTCCATTCACAAAGATGTAAAATGGATAGAGTTGATTCGAGTACCTGATAATGGGGAAGAGAAAAACAAGAAAGAAGAAAAGATCATGATTGTAGAAGGAAAATAATTCCTCAAGATAATCCAAGAGGAGAAGAGATATTTTTTTTCATTATTACTAATACCAAGTTAGAATGAAGAGCCTTTTGTTGGTAAGAAGCTAGATAAAAGATGAAGTGAAGTAGATTTTAGAGAGGTATAAAGGCATAGTTGCAGAGAGAATGCCTAAGACATTGTCACCTATGAGAGAGATCAGTCACTGCATTGATTTTATCTTAGGAGATACATTTCCCAACAAGCATGCCTATAAAATGAATCCAATACAATGAGGAAGTTACAAGGAAAGTAAAAGAACTTATTGATTTGGCATTGATTGGAAAGAGTTTAAGCCCTTGTGCAGTCCCTGTTGTTTTAGCACCCAAGAAAGAAGGAACATGGAGATTATGCACGGATTCTAGATCCATCAACAAAATAACCATTAGGTATAGATTCCCCATGCCTAAAATAGAGGATCTACTTGATTGTTTGGGAGGGGCTAAATACTTTTCAAAAATTGATCTTAAAAGTGATTACCATCAAATAAGGATCAGGGCAAGTGATGAGTGGGAAATTGCCTTTAAAACTAATGAAGGTTTGTATGAGTGGAAGGTGATGCCCTTTGGGTTTTCAAATTCCCCTAGCACATTTATGAGGCTAATGAATGAAGTACTCAAGGATTTCATTAGTAAGTTTGTAATAGTATACTTGGATGATATATTGATATTTAGTAAAACAAAGGAAGAGAATTTGAAACACCTAGATATGGTTTTGAAAAGGTTGAATGAAGAGCATCTAATGATAAATATGGATAAGTGTTTATTCATGCATGAGGATTTAACCTAATTTGGTTTTGTGATCTCTAAGAGTAACTTGAAAATCAATCCCGATAAGGTAAGTGCAATTCTTTCATGGAAAACTCCTAGGACAATTGGAGATGTTAGGATTTTTCATGGTCTTTCCACATTTTATATTAAATTAATCAAACATTTCAGTCAAATTTGTGCTCCCATGTTGGAAACCATAAGAGGTGTTCAGAAGTGTAAATTTGCATGGAATCAAGCAGTATATGAAGCATTTGAAGTGCTTAAACTAAAGGTAGCCCAAAAACCTATCCTTACATTACCTGATTTCAATAAGATCTTTCAGATTGAATGTGATGCATCTAATGTAGCCATAGGAGCAGTACTTATCCAAGAGGGGAAACCAATTGCATTTTTTAGTGAAAAATTAAATGATGCTAATGTTAGTAATAACTGAGAGGGGGGGTGAATCAGTGGCCTCAAAAATTTATCCAATTTAATCCACCAATCAATACTTCTCCAATTATTAAGTCCCTACAAGATGCATGCCTTTGAAATACTTGAAACAAATAATTGTATGTCGATTTACCTTGTCTGTCCTTATTCTCCTTGATAACCGATAAGCAGTAAACTGTATTTATCGATGATCAGTAAATATGCAGAGTATACCAATAAATCCATAGATGCATATGTAGAATGTAAAACAATAAAGTAATGAACCATACACATATAACACAAGGATTTTAACATGGAAACCCTATTAAGGGAAAAACCACTGGGACCAGTACCCCAAATTTTTACTCTTCTGAAGTGAGCCTTGTTAGGAGCCAACCCTGTTAAAGGTTACAAACACACTGTTAAGTGCGACCTTGTTAGAGAATTTTTATACATAGGTTGTCACTTAGTATCTGGTATCTATGCTACCATCCTTGAATCAGTCTCATGACTGTCAATAGGCTTTATGCTAATCTTACTACCATCCTTGAATCAGCCTCCTTCTTAGACTGTCAATAGGCTTTAGGTAAGATTGATGCTACTATCATGAGTCAACCTTCTGGTAATCTGTTAGGATATACCTCAATTACAAAAGACTATTAAGTCCTGCTCTGTTAAGAGACTTAATGCTTCAATGGTTAAACTAAAACAAAATGACATGTTTCTAATGCAACTAAATTGCAGATTTTCATATCTATTTACTTACAATATCTTTCTGATCAATGTATCAATTCAATTCCTTTGTACTTAACTCTTTCTACTCAGTGATGCTGTGCTTTTCTGTTCGTCGATGTCTGTAGAATTCTTTAGCTCTCCCTTAGCTTGATTGATCAGGACCGCATGAAGTTTTTCCTTCATCAGTTTCTCTTCAGCATCTTCTATCAGTTCACTCCCCCGTGTATCTGATTGCTTATGGAAGTGAATTATGCTTGTCTCTTATATAGACATGATGTTCCTTAATTATAGGTTCTTGATTCTTGATTCTTGGCATGAAAAACAATCCAGCCAAATTGATTTACGACTTTAACTCCTGATTTATCTTGTAGTTATCTTCTTTCCAACTGTACAAATCATTTACTTAACTGTGGTAAAAAAAAACAAATCAAACAACTAGTTAAGTCTATCCTTTAGCTCTGCCAGCTAGATATTTTGTCATTTTCTAATCTCTTTGTTCTGTCGGTCAACTCTGCAGTTTATCGCCGGTGACAACTGCTAGTTCCGTCAGTGTCACTTCAGTTAGCTTTGGGATCTCCGTTTGTCAGACATCATTGGATCTTGCTCCTTGGGCAACACTATTTTTAGCTCGTTGGGCATCCTATCATTCTACTTCGTCGGGCAATACTGTCTTCTGCTTGTTGGGCATCACTGTGACTTTATCTCTGTCTTTATCGATGGTGTGCACTCCGTCGGTGTAGTCTGTCACTTGGTGAATACTTAAATTTTATGCATTGCTAAAAGCATAACCTTTATTCCATTGATTATCTAAAGTATTTGGCATTATGCATATGACCATACAGATGATATCAAGTTGACATCAATGACAATACAAACCATTAACTAATTTAATGTCTTGCATCATCTTCAACTTAACATTATCAAACATTCAATCAGTTACATGTCATCAATCTCTCCCTTTGGCATTGATGGAAACATACTATATTATCATACTATACTATTGCTAATACAATATGAAATACAATTGTTGAGATTCATCAAATTACCAAACAATTTGTTTTGATAATCGATAAAATGTCTGACTGCCGGTGAGCTCTGTATTAGCTCAGATTTGATTCATGCAGCTTTCCATTTCTTCGTCTGAAGTGTTGTGTCCTCTTTTACTTTTCTACTTCTTTGATGTCTTTGTCTTTTTTTTGCAACTTTTATACAAATTCTCTCCCTTTGGAAATGATCTCTCCCTGTTTGGAGTAATCTGATAATGAATAGTTTCTGATGATAATATGGATACATATACATTCTCTCCCTTTGACGACAATGCCAAACAAATATTTTATAAATATCTGACACTCTGTCAACCAATTTCTTCTTTCCATAATATATTCCTTGAATTTCCCTTATTCATTTATCAATATAACAATCTGCTCTGGTGCTCAGTTATGATATATACCTTTCTGTATAAAGATGTAGCTTTGAATTTCAGCTTCTGCTTGCATCAATCATGAATGATATTCTGATAATATATGGCTGATGCAGCGTCCAATATTTTTATTGACTATTAGACATGGGTTTGACCCCTAGTCTTTTTCTCAGGTACTCAAATGTATCTTTGGGCAGTGGCTTGGTGAAGATATCAGCCAAATGTTCTTTTGATTGCACATATTCAAGTATCACCTCCTTTTCTTGAACTTTTTCTCTTAAATAATGATACTTGATCGCAATGTGTTTAGTCTTTGTGTGCATGACTGGATTCTTGGAAATATTTATTGCACTGGTGTTATCACAGTAGATAACTACTGGTTCTATGATCTTCATATGCATACCTTCCAGCAACTGTTTGATCCATGCAATATTTGAGCAGCAGCAACATATTCTGCTTCTATAGTAGACTAAGAGATGCATCCTTGCTTCTTGCTAATCCATGTGACAAGTCTATCACCCATAAAGAATGCTCCTCCAATTATGCTCTTTCGGTCATCAAGATTTCCAGCCCAATCAGTGTCGATAAACACTTTTAGTTCAAATTTGCCTTCTCTTCTATACCATAATCCAAATTCCTCAATATTCTTCAGATATCTTAGAATTATTTTCACAGCAGTTATATGTGATTCCCTGGGGTTAGCGAAAAATCTAGCAACAATTCCTACTACATGTGCAATATCTGGTCTAGTGTGTACAACATACATGAGTTTCCCTATCATTGATCTGTATAGAGTCTGATTTACCTCTGTTTTCTTGTCTTCCTTTGTTAATTTGCATCCAGTAGCCATTGGTGTTCCTACGGGTTTGGAATCTTCCATCTTGAATATTTTTAGAACTTCTTTGATGTATTTGGACTGTGTAATGAAAATACCTTCACTTTGTTGAATGATCTACAGTCCAAGAAAGAACTTGATCTCTGCGAACATAGACATCTCAAATTCTTTGCTCATTTCATCAGAAAATGATTTTAATAGCATATCATTGCCTCCAAATATTATGTCATCAACAAATATTTCAGAAATCAAAGTGATAGCATTAGTATCTTCTTTTAAATAAAGATTACTGTTTTCACTAGTCCTCATGAAACCAATACTTATTAGCTAGGAATGAAGTCTTTCATACCAAGCTCTGGGAGCTTGTTTTAATCCATACAAGGCCTTGTGAAGTCTACATACCATGTTCCTCTTGTCTGGATCTACAAACCCTTTTGGTTGTTCAATGTATACCTCTTCTTCAAGTATTCCATTTAGAAATGTTGAGTTGACGTCCATTTGATATACTTTGAATCCTTTGTATGCAGCATAAGCAAGTAGAATTCTTACTCCTTCTAGCCTATAAATGGGTGCAAAGGTTTCTCCATAGTCTATACCTTCCTCTTGTGCATACC
>MU223609.1:224804-235014 GCA_018584345.1 Thuja plicata
ATTTCCTATACCTTTCACTAATAATAGTTTTTGATCAAGTTTTAAAACTCGATCAACACCTCAATACTGCATATTAATATTCACATGTGGATTAGGTTTTAAAACCTTATTGATATTATTTCACTTTTTATTATAACATGCACGTAAGGGTTTAAAACCCAACTAGCATGGTTCCCTCCTTAATTTACTCTAACACTTAATGCAAATCAAGTTTTAAAACTCAATTTACAAGTTATACTACCATGCTTTGTGCAAATCATGTTTTAAAACTTGATTTGTACAACTTTTCGTACCACGTGTACACACATGTAGTTTAAATTTTAAAACTCACACTGCATCATGTCTTACACCTAGCTAATTTCACATTTTTGCAAAGTCTAACTTTCCTTTGCCTTGTACACATGACCTAAAAATTTGTAAATTGGGGACCCTAACCTAATTTTGCAACATGTCCATTCAAAGGCTTGCATGATAAAATTTATCTATTGTGATATAAACAATGCCAAATTTTTTTGTCTCTATGAACATTTCATCACAACATTACAAGGAGCCAGATGTCAAAATCCTCACTACCTAGCAAGAAGATGAATTATAAATACCAAAAGTACAAAAATGTGATTTCACCATCTTCGGTCTCATCTAATGTTGATGATAAAAAGATACAGAGATCAAACATCTGGACATGTCCGAATTCATAGAGAGAACTAAAATTAAACCAATATCTATTAGAATTTAGTTGCTTATAAATAGAAACATCTAATTGGTTTCCTCTTTCCTAGTGTTACTCTTGAACCTAAATTTGTATTGGGTTGTGCCACTTATTTTGATGACGATACCATGATAGTAAAAGATGTTGATGGTAAATTTGTAATCAAATTGGATGAGGACTTCTTTGATAGAATTTTCAAGTGCCCACCTTTGTAAAATATGTTTATCTCCTTGGAATATACCGAAGACTATTACAATAATAATATGAATAAGTGCATAAATAATATCAATGATATCTATCTTCTTACACCTAGAACCAAAACTACTAGGTGGCCAAAGATATTATGTCATAGTGAATTCAAGAAGGATACTTGTGATATGATCACTCTTCTTAGTACAATCAAAGTGCTAAATAAATCCAATGTCTTTGAGGAATGGATGTATCAATACATACTTATCATTAGAAAAGGGAATCAAAAGATATTTTCGGGCAAGTAGATTAGTGAAGCTACATGTGAACATCTCTCTTAGGTAACCACCACTCTCAATTTTTACATGAACTCGTACTTGGTTTATGCTACTGCATCCATGATAAAATTGTCATGTAATACACTCAAAACAAAATGTCAAAAATGCACTAATATTTTTTTTGCATAACAACATTAATAAGTGATTAACATAGAAATACATGCATAATCAAAGATGCAACAACGATGATCATTTCACAATTGTGCACAAGAATAATTCTTCACACACCTCCAACGGTTCCAAGACAACCCAAACATGCACTCAAAACATAATACTAACATTCTCCAGATTTCCTAAGAGGAGCTTGGACATTGTCCAACAACCTATAAGAGACCAAGTTGAACAATAACTCACAATCACCAATAGAAGAGACTAAATAAGTTCTAAGAATCCATCTAAATAGAGATTCATTTTAAGCACCAATGCAAATGTATTTCTATGATGATTAAACATACAATGTTCACTTACTAAGCTATAAAACTATCTAAGAGTCATCAAGGAATCAAACTCAAGATGCTCAACATACAAAGTTGAGTTGAACAATCAAATAAAGTATAGACATCAAAAGATGCAGGGACATCAAACCAAATAGATTTGAATTAGAAAACAAAGATTCTAATCCACAAAATATTGCCTTTTGATTGCAATGTCTCAATCCATAGAGGCAAAGATGCCAAATTGCACATGGAAACGCCAAAGATTTAGATGTTGACTCACTAAATACAGATGTTGATCTAAAGTTGGGAGATCTTCCAAGACATGAAAATCTCATACCAATGACACAAATAAATCATTCTCTAAGAAGAGGTGCCAATCAACATAGATTTCAAAATGCAAGCGTAGGGGCACATCTAGAAGCTTCTCCCAAAACTTAGAAAAATTAACCAAAAACCTAAGCGACTCAAACGTATGGCTAAAAAGAATCTAGATCCACACTAGGGAGTACCAAATACACATAATTGAGGGTATAAACATTTGATAATATAAATCTAAAAACAAAAGCATAATCAATAAAAACATTGTATCCATAATAGCACAAAAATTGAAAGAAAGAACAAAGGGATATAAATGAGCACAACATGCTCAAAACTAAAGTCGTTGAATCCAATCCTCCACATGTATATTGGTTCCCAACAATGATGTGTCACACCACCCAGCTATATGGTACCTTTAGGCCCACTTATTTTTACTTGTAGAGATAGTTAGATGACCCAACCAAGCATAATGCACACAAGAACAGTAGGCTAACACTTACACCATACAAGTGAATACAGTCAGATAGTGGCATAACAAGCATAATGAAATCGCATATACTAAAGGATACTGGGTCACATATATGCAAGATCACTATTCAGACCTAAATAGTGGTTTAATGTATAGACTCAAGAGTGGGAGTGTCATCATATGGCATGAGGTGAACCATAAAGATTTGAGACATCCTTCTCAACAAGGAGGATCTACTAAGCATTTGATCAATGTCTACAGACAACTAGGCTAAGTTGTATTTTTAATAAATGTGTGAAAATGACCAAATATTGTGCCTTTGTTCAATGTCCTCAAATGGCCAAGAAAATATGCACATTTGATCAACATCTTGAGATGGCTAGCTATTCCTATTGATTCTTGTTACTATGCTTCTCCCCATTCATTAATTTAAGCTATCAGTTATTATTAGGAACTCTCCAAGGGTTATTCTAGCAACCCATGTTTTCAAACCCGCCTTAGAAATCCACTCCACTCTAGTAAAACACTAAACAAGATCATCTTGTTACAAAAACAAAAAGGTATAATGCAAGACAGTGCAACAAGAAGCATGAAGCAAGAAAAGACTCAAAAGTCATAAAATAATAATGAAACATGGTAATCTTGATTGGTCCCAAACTAAGAGCATGGGTCTCTCTCAGATCCCATCAACATGCATAACTCTATTACACTAGGGATGTAGTATCAAACACTGGGTATCCAAATATCAAATGTGATCTCAAATCAAGCATAAATAAGCCAAAGGACAAAGGCAATAAAGTAGTGCACAGGAACACTTCATTGGCTTCATTTCCAAGAGAATGAATCCAAAAGAGGATCAAAATCAAGACAAGAAAGGAATAAAACCATTCCCCATTAGAAGAACTCATTTCCCAACTTAAAATGCAATTTCACATACTCAATTTCTAGACCAATAGAAACCTTGAAGGTTACTGCTATTGATAGACCCTCAAAACACTAAAAATTCAAACTTGGATTCAAGTGAAATAGAGAAAACCAATGGGTCTCCCTATTCCTAAAAACACATTTACAAAATAAATTTTTTCGTTATGGGAACACAGGGAAAAATGGGTAGTATTGTGGCTCAACAACACACCTCATTTTTTGGCCACTTAGCCATGGGGCCCCCCTTCATTTTTGCTTATTTTGTCCTCTTATTCTTTAGGTGTCCTTGTTTGGTTCTCTTTTTTTTAGGTTTTTTTAGGGTGAAACCCCATTTTTAAATGGTTATAAGTGTATTTTGGACTTTCAATCGTTCGACATTCCCTAGAGCTCTAAAGGTTTGAAACGCCAAAATCCTAAACCATGTGTATCTAAGGTGAACATCCTTTCATACTTTCAGTGGTTGAAAGACTGAGGATGCATGACTCATGGGATTTGCACTTTTGGCATCCAAAAGTGAGAAACCCAAAGATGATGTCACTTGGCTTGAGGGATATAAAAGGCGATGAAGGGCTTTGTTTTCTTCATTCTGCGACTTTGTGTTTCCAACTCTGAGTTTTCTTTTGTGACTTCGGTGAGCATTTTTCTTCTGATTTGTTAGCTTATAGCTGCTTGTGCATGCTTTGCATCCCTTTCATTGAGATCGTGGTGGTATTATCTTCATGCCCTCATGATTTTCAGGTAGGGTTTCAATTTTTTTTGTGTTTTTTGGTTTTGTTCTTGTTTTCTTTGGTTTCGCAGTCTACGTTTCATTTTAGAGTTTTGTTTTAGTTTTTAGTCATTGTTTTGGCTTGTCTCGCTCAGTTTTGAGTGCTAGAGGGATATTTTACGGTTTATTTTAGTTTTTTTTATCCCCAAAAGGCCAAAGGATAAAAAAACATCAAACTTGACAAATCATAAGAAAGTGCAAAGTTCATTTCGGACAGTCAAAATTTTAGCCTCTGAAACACCTTAACGTCGTTGAAACTCCACAACACTAAAGACAAGGAAAAATACCATCACTCATCTCACATTTTTTTCCTTTTAGCCTCTAATAACACCATCCATTTTCGAAACTCCAAAAATTCATTTTTATACCTTCCAATAATCTTTTTGGCACCTTCGCACACTGACGTTTTCCTCAACCTTTCACATTTTGAAACTCTGAAATTGCCCACATCTACTGAGCATTATTTTTTTGCCCCTTTCAGAGGCCAATCCTATCTTCGGTGTCTGCACCTTCGAAACTTTGAAAAACATAATTAGACTTATTTTTTCTAGTTTCAAGCTTTTGGGTTTCATTCTTTGGGTTCACTGAGACTTATTTGCTTAATTTTCTAGTTGTTTTCAATAAATGGTTGTTTATAGTTGCATGTTTACTTGCATAATTCCAGAAAAGATAGTTATACCACCAATGAAGTACCTATTCAAGGTAATCAACTCAAAATGACTTTTTACACCTTATAACCTAAGGATTGTTATTACACATCTTAGTCCCAATGACTATTCCATAGTTCTTACACGGTATTACATTGATTAATAAAAACATTGACATTTTGGCAAAGACCTCATCCATCCACTTTTCCTTGTATGTGCAATCAAAATAATGGAACTTTTCCACAATATTCCACTTGATGTCGTTATAAAATTACAAAGATGCCAATCACTATTTTTAGACATTTTTTGGATGGTAAAAAAGAGCATAGACCAACCATGATGGTATGGAGACAAAATTAATATATTAAAAACTTCATATGATTACAAACTAGGTAGACAAATGGAAAAACAAACAAATTTGACTGTGATAGTCTAGAGACTAGGACTATTTGACAGTCCATTCTTCTCAATGATTTAAAACAACTTAGGAAACTATTTCCATGATCATGATGGCTCATTTAATTCCTCTATATATCGCCAATCAAACTTCATGACAACAAAAGAACTCCAATTATAATGGCTCCAATTTGACTTTTTTTTTTGTTGATGTTTCAACTACATGCAGAACAAATTTATGAAAGCAACACAAAATAAAAAAATGTCTCAATGCCAACGGAGCTGCTGATATTCATGTTGATCATGATAAACTAGTAGACAATAATATGCAACCCAATAATAGTTATGTTGAAGTTCAGGTAATATAATAGTTATTATAGATTTTTTTTATGTCTTTTGCATTCTTTATTTAACTTATATTAACTTTACATGATGTTTAAACCACATGCTGAGCAATCATATGAAAGAAAAATGAAAAGGAGAAGACATTGTTGCAGATAGTGATTATTCTAATGAATATAAAGAGTATGTGCATGATATCCGTAGTAGTAGCTATTCTTATACACTTGAGGTGAGTTATATTCAATGATTGCACTAGCTGATTTGTGTCATTTCACTAGCCTTAATGTTCTTTCATGGTCAAGATCCTCTTAATGTTAGTGTCTTTTTATCCATTTTTACTTTATATCCCCATGATCTCTTTCCTTCATATATATATATATATATATATATATATATGAGTGCATGTGTGTGACCATGGACATCAATGTCTATAAAACATAACTATTCCACCTGGTACAAGATTACTGAACTTATCATTGATTGTTGAAAATTACATAGGTATTAATATGTTTCATGCTATATTTAATAGCCTTTGTAGAAAGCTTACCTTTATTCCTTTAAGAAATTTTCTCTTTTACCTTTTTTAACACCAAGGTCTAATCAAAGTAGGCATGTTCAACTTGTTTTACACTTAGGCAAAAATGGAGATTGACAAACTACTTGAAACATGCACTTTACAAAACCACTCAATCTACAAGTATGGGATGCATGTGAAGGGTAAAACATATCTATCAAGTGATGAAACATGAAATTCACGAGGTACCTAAATATTCAATGCCAAAAATGGACATCTTCAATTAATTTCACAAAGGTAATCCATCATCTTCAACTGATTTTCAACTTGGTAATCTCAAGAAAATTGAGAGTACCAACATGGTCCTTGGCTATTTTCCCAAACCTGTCTACACATACAAAGACATTTTTACCTTTTGTCAACTCTAATTCAATCACCTTATTCAATATTTCTTGTCTGATACCCATTAGGATTGTCCTCATCTGATCCATAACAGTAAACTACGTCTT
Organism: Thuja plicata; assembly: GCA_018584345.1. NCBI lineage: Eukaryota > Viridiplantae > Streptophyta > Pinopsida > Cupressales > Cupressaceae > Thuja > Thuja plicata. The sequence continues at coordinate 231,363 of MU223609.1, forward strand.
CTGTAGTTTAATTTACTATATATCTCTAAAATTTTGAGTAAAATTGGCTATCTCTAAAGTAGTCCATAGAATGAGTAAAATTGGAATGAGCTAAACGCATACAAAAATGACTTTTCAAAGATTCAATCGGAACTTAATCTAAAAATCCCTAGTAGTTGAATTTAAAAATATCATTTGTTATTAGTAGAATATTGTATTTCTATATAAAATATAACATATATGCAACTTAAATAGACCAAGTACCTATTAGTAATCATAAATATTTGTTATATCTAACTTTTATATCAAAAACAAAACGACCAATACTTGAACACAAAAAAATTATTTGTTGCTATAAAAATAACACATTATTATATAAAATACAACTTATATTCAACACAAAGGGACCAATAATTGAACACTAAAATGTTTTGATAATCTCACACATATCATGGGAAAATACAAGGCATTTATTGTGTTCGCATTTTATATTTTTGATAAGATAAATTGTTAATATTAAATATTCTAAATATACATTGCTACCAAATAGGGTGATTTTGTGAAGAGACTCTCAGAGGAAGCTACAGCAAAGATAAAGGTCATTGGGGCATACTATGTTCAATTCAAGACTTTAACATATATCAAAGTAGCAGGGTATACTTTCACACCAAAGAATATTCCAAGGTATCCCTCTGACAAGATAATTCTTTTGGAGATGGCTATGAGCTTTATGATGCCTACACACATATCAAGCACAAGAAGAAACACTGCTATCATTGACAATCTTGTATTCTGATCTATCTTCATCCAATTTATCTTTCCTTACCAGCTCCCGATATACAATGAACAATAAGCTTTCTTATGCCTGTGAATATTTAATATTTCAGAATTAACTTAGGTAGTCAATGGGATGAACTATATATCTTCATTTTAATGGAAGCTTTCTGATGCCTACAAACATATCAAGAACAAGAAGAAACACTGCTATAATTGACAATCATGTATTCTGAGCTATCTTCATCCAATTTCTCTTTCCTTACCAGATGCGAAAAATATTGCTACTAAGGCTGCAACATCAAAGACTAAATTCTAGAAAATTAGAAGCAATAAACATTCTTGAAAGATATCCTTCTAACTAAGATAGCATAAAAATCTAAATATCAACAATACTATGTGTATGAGCATCAACGCTTAATATATTATGTATATATAAATCTAGAAAGATGATATCAAAATTATGCTTCCAATAATGCAAAAATACACTAGTATATATGAAGCAGGCTTAAATCATCAATAGAACCTCTTACCTGATGTGAATCCATGAAATTTTTCTCATTCCATGTAGAAACTATAGGCTGAATAGGGGAAGAAAAAGATGGCTTGTGAAATAAAATTCCTAGAAACTAATGGGTGATGCACCTAATGAATTTCAATATGATATGCAATCGAGCTCACAGAAACACATACAATATTAGAGTATTGTGGGGCCTACCACAGCCTGTCATAGCTTAGCATTATTTTCCCCTTATTATGCTCTTTAGTTAACACTAATTTTGAGACACTTGGACTATTTGATCACATGTTATTTTTTAAGGATATGTAAGATCTCATGCTATGTTATTCATCATTTTGATTATGATGTACACTTACTTATGTGATGCCCTATGTTAGTTAATGCAAATTATTTGCTTGGTTAAGTTTTAATGATACAATGTGATGGATATGTATGTTAGATAATATTAGGATGCAAATTGATTAAGAGTTATTTTATGCATATGGATTGAATGCATATACTATCTAAATTTGAATGAATCATTGATGCAAATGTGAGTGAATGTGCGTTGGTTTACATTATGTATTTTGCTACATTTTATGTGTTGATTTCTTGGACCTACTGACGTGTACAATGAGTGTGCAAGAAATTGACCATGGTACTAAATGGGGATTCAAGAATGCACCTATGTAAATATCGTAATGCTAAGGTTTTGTCTATACAAAGAGACATGAACCTTGTTATATTGTGTTTTATTCGTAAAAGTATTATGCATGATTGTATTTAATTCAATTGTGTACATGTGTAAATAAGTCATGCCTTATGTAATTATGTTGTGTCACTTGACACATGTGTACTTAATGTGTTGGCATTGCTAGTAAATGTAACTAGTATAGGTTTAACTCTAACCCAGGACTCACCTAGTATAGTTCCCATGCTTACCCTAGGGTTGAGGGAAATCAGATTGAGTCAAGAGAGTTGAATTTTGTGGGTTAACTTCAGGTCGGGTTTAGGAGGGTCAAATAGGCTTCTAGAAGGTAGGTAGGGTTACATTTTACCATCCCACTTGGTACCCTAGGGTTAAGGGGTCAATTTTAACTCATTTAGAGCCCCATAACTCATTAATGACACCCCTAAAATATCCCCTTTAGAAAGTGGCAAAAATCAAAGTTTGGGAGATTTGGACAAGGTATCTCATCCTTCCCATGTGATCCTTAAACTTAATTTACGAGAGATAAGGCAAGTGGGGAGATGGGGAAGACTTTAGTCACTTCCCCATTAATGTTGAAATTAGATATTCTTAGATTGGAGCTTTTTTAGGGGGACTTGGGAGGGAAGTGAGGGTTGTTCACCAGTCTCTACCTTTAGATACATTTTCAGAATTGGAAGAGTAATTGGAGAAGGAAGAAGGCACAAAGGGGAAAGCTCATCTCAAACTTCATTAATTTTCCTTAATCTTGGACTTGAGGTTGGTTTCCTTTTTAGTGTAGATTAGAGTAGATTTTATTATGCATGTAGAAATCTTGAGGATTCCATTAATGGAGTCTTATGTATATTTGATTTCAACTCCATGGGTTTCCATGGAGGTCCTTTGTAGATTCTTGTGTTTCTTTTGTGCTTATGTTTCTTATGGGGTTCTTCAAGGTACACTCACCCTAGGGAGGGAAAAGTAACCTTGAAGGGGTGAAAGTTTAGAGACTACCCATGTAGTGCAAAGTCTCCCATGTGTGGAGGGATCTACATGGGTGTGTAAGTCCCCATGATGTGAATCATGCTCAAGGGCATTTGGGGGTCATAAGGGGAAATTTGATGGCTTAAAGCCATGGTTCTGAATGTGAGGAGATGGTTGTTGTAAGGGAATGCTGAGCCAATGTGTGGCCTATTCCTCTTGTATTTATATTTTCTATTGGATTATCATCTTGAGGTAAGTCCTCTTTCACCCCTATGTTTCAGGCCTCTTGGAGACCATTCTAAAACCTTGGGTTTTGGGTGTTTTCTTTATGTTGTTTGTTGTTATGACTCTTTTGTAACCTATTCTATTCCTGGATCTCGTAGCTCACGGGTGGCCTTGTAAAGGCCTAGGTTGGGAGGTGATCCTCCATGGTTAACCCATTAATTTCTTGCAGGCTCAGATCAGAGCTCTTGGTAGACTCGTGTTGGAGGTTGGTTGAGAAACTACCTGTAATCTTGTGAACTACCCTTGTAGTTATTTCTGTTATCAAGCTTTTTATGTAACTTTGAGTTGATAATTGTAATAAATTGGAATTGTTGTATCCTATCTTACTTTGAATATATTATGATGAAAAGTTTTCCCCATTCCCTTGCAAGGTATTTGATGGTTAAAATTCTAATCTGGTTAGATTTTTATTAGAATATTAAGGAAACTTTAACTTGTTCAAT
>MU223609.1:235114-268573 GCA_018584345.1 Thuja plicata
TATATATATTAAAAGAAAGGTTTGTTCATATAGTTATTCATTCTTAGTAAAGAAAATTAATTCATTTAGTAATTCTTGTTAGTTGTTAGATAATTGCATGTGCAAAGGTAAATTTGCAAGTTAAAAGCCCTTTTTTCTTTTCTTTACAACTACAATGAAAAATTTACATATGTATAATTGATATATGCACATACTTACTGCTATAGGCATATAAGTGTGTCTATTTATTTGTACGGGAGGGATAAATCTAAAATTCCTTTTTAGCCAATAATGTGGATATTATGTATAAATATAATAATAATATATATACTAGTATCTGAACAAAAGATAAAGAAACAATATTAAAAAAAGGATAAAAAATTTTTATCTCGTGCTTTTACTTTTAAATCATTTTATGGAAAAATGAATTTTTTTTTAAAAAAAACATTGTTTGGGGGCGGGCCGAGGCCCCACCCTCCTCCTCTTCTCCTCACACGGCAAGGGCCAAGCGCCACCCATTAAGCATTCACAGTGGGGAGCGTTTCTCCCGCACCACCCGGACCCTGCACCCTCTCCCTACGTCTTCTCTCCCCTCACTACCTCCTCTTCCTTCCGTCGCGGTAGTGTCGTCGGCTTCCGCACCCTTTGTCCTCCTGCGCGTTGTGCACTACCGAGTCGTCTCCGTTGAGCCACCTGACCTCCTTGCCTCCCTCAATGGACAACATCTTCCACGCGTGCCACCGACCATTCGCCGTTTCGACCGCCACCGCCAACTGTGTATTCAATCAACCACCCATGGCTAGGGTTTTGAAACCCTACCTAGGAAATCGTATAATCGGGCTGCTATTATTTGAATAAAATAAATAGTGAAGGAAAGTTACATATTTATAAAATATTGAGATGCTTAGATTTGATTTTATAAATATTAGATTTAGTTGGCATGACATTTTGGTATTAGAGCGTAGTTTTAATGCTGGGAACCTAAAACCCACTATACAATAACTAAACTATTTCAAATGCTTGTGTAGGATTCCTCCTATTACATGACATGCTCATCAACGTGGATGTGGTCATAGGCGTACCCCCTCGGTTCATGAGGAGATACGACCTAAGGTAGAGGTTCTTGGAGGAAATCGGGATCCTCCACATGAACTACCTCCAAATTTGAATGTGGACATACTATTAGCACTACAGAATCTTGTTGGTATCATTCTCGACAAGATGCCTCCAGTTGCACAACAGAATGTGTAGTAGGATAGAGAAAGACGAGGGTCCTCGGCTAGAGAACGGAGTAGGAGTCCACCTCCTAGATTTTTTGAGGAACAGGCAGAGCACGAGATTGGTTCCATTAGTGGACCAGAGCCTCCACCGAGGATTTTGGCTCATAGGTTTGAGAGAGCACCCCCAGATACATGGGATTAGATTAGAGAATCAATGCGACTCCAACCACCACTATTCTTAGGATTTATAGATGGGACGGACGCTGAGTCTTGGCTTCTGAGCCTTGAGAGGTGCTTTGGTTTGCATTCCTATGGGAGCAACCTTAAAGCATGATTTTCTATTCACCTTCTTAGAGTGAGAACCTCCACTTGGTGGAAACACAAGGAATTCAAGGCGCACCTGATTATAGATACCCTGACTTGGGATGTTTTTCTTGAGATATTCAAATCCATATATCTCTCGAAGCAATTCAGACAACGTCGTATAGATGAATTCCACCATCTCCTGTAGAGGGGAATTTTACTAGCCCACTATGAGGACAAGTTTATTGATCTCCTCCCTTTTGTGGAGTATATGAGGGACGAGAAGTTGTAGGTAAACTAATTCATAAAGGGCTTGAATCATGTTGATTCACACTTGATAGAGCCTTGGTAGCCGAGGAGATAGTCAGAGGACCACATGATGCACAAGATAGGTCATATAACTCTAATCCCACACCTCAGGCTATGGGATATCAAAGACCCACATGGAAGGGGAATCAAAGGTACTCATCAGGGTCATTCAAAACCCCATACTCGTAGCAGCCGCAACAGTCTCAGCAGATCCAGAGATAGAGGCCACTACAGGGACAACAGGGCTCTAAGCCCAAGCAGTGGTAGTCATAGGGTCCTAGGAAGGACCAAAGGCCTTAGGCACCTTGTCCACCTCCAGCACAGACTCAATAGTCCTTTAGGGGTGGATACAGTGGGTCCTCTAGGATAACATGTTCACAATACTCTAGACCTCTGGGTGTGCAAATTCAGACACATGGACCCTATTACACATGTGGTGCCGTGGGGCACATTTCTAGAGAGTTTCCTCAGGGAGGAAGTTAATGACCATCTATGTCAGAGCATACAATACGAGAGATGGGAAAAACCCATAGAGTATTCGTAGCAGTTGATAACCACCAGGAAGAGCATCATGCCATAGTCATTGAGGCCACATGTATGATCAAAGGTAGTAGTGTTTCTATATTATTTGATACTAGAGCTATAGACTCTTTTATTTCTCCATCAATGGTGGAGTGTTGTGGGCTAGTGGTATCTAGGCAAGATGTTAGATGGGAGGTAGAGTTAGCTTCACAAGCTAGAGTATCTGTTACCTCCATGGTTAGAGAATGTCTGATTCAGATTGGCGGCATAACCACCATATCAGACCTCATAGTTACTCCTCTTGGATCCTATGGTCTATTACTTGGAATGGATTGGCTATATGCCCACAAAACAAAGTTATTTTGTTATTAGAAGAAGATAGAATGCTTGGACGATGATGGCATTGCTACAGTAATCTTACGAGTTCAGAGACATGTATCCCTCCCTATGATTTCCATTGTGAAGCTTAAGCGATGTATATGGAAGGGATGTTAGTTGTATTCTATCACCATCATCGATAGAGACGATGAGGCAGAGAATGAGCCCTCACTAGATGACCATCCCATTCTTTAGGAGTTTTCTAATGTGTTTCCTTTAGAGCTACCTGGTATGCCTCCTCATAGGGCAGTTGACTTCAACATAGATCTTGTACTAGGAGCAGAGCCAGTTTGAATAACACCTTATAGGATGACCACTAATGAGCTTAATGAGCTCAAGATTCAGCTTGAGGAACTATTAGAGAAAGGACACATTCATCCTAGTGTTTCTCCTTAGGGTGCACTAGTGATCTTTGTAAATAAGAAGGATAGATCTCTTAGGTTGTGCATGGATTACCATGAGTTGAATAAAGTAACCATCAATAATCGGTATCCACTTCCTAGGATTGATGACTTGTTTGATCAGCTACAGGGTGCCCAAGTGTTCTCTAAGATAGATCTTAAGTTAGGATATCAACAGTTGAGGATAGTGGATAGTAATATCCACAAGACCACATTCTGCACTAGATATGGCCATTATGAGTTCATCGTGGTTTTGTTCGGTCTTAACAATGCTCCAGCTGTATTCATGAGTCTCATGAATAGAGTATTCTGTACATTCCTTGACAAGTTTTTTTTGGTATTTCTCAATGATATTTTAATATATTCTAAGGATGAGAGAGAGCATGAAGAGAACCTAAGACAAGTCTTGCAATGCTTAAGGGATAATCAGTTGTTCGATAGCTTGTCAAAGTGTGCATTTTTCAGACCAGAGATCAAGTATTTGGGGTATGTGATATCTGGTGATGGAATCTCAGTAGACCCATCAAAGATAGATGCTATTATGGATTTTCCAACACCTACCACTATGACAAAAGTGAGAAGTTTCATGGGTCTTTTTGACTAATATATACGGTTTGTTGAGGGATTCTCTCAAGTGGCACACGCCATCACTTCTCTTCGGTGAAAGGGAAAGAAGATTGAGTGGACTGAGAAGTGTGATAGATCTTTTTAGGATATCAAGTGAGAACTTACCAATGCACCCATTATTGTTGTGCTAGATTTTGTAGTTTGCACATATGCTTCCTTGGATGGTTTACGAGCAGTCCTTATGCAGGGTGGACGAGCTATAGCCTACGATTTTAGGAAACTTAACAACACGAGCTCAACTACCCTACCCATAATCTTGAGCTTGTAGAATTGGTGCATGGCTTAGTGAGATGGTGACATTTCCTCTTAGGACATCGGTTTGAGCTCCATTCAAACCATCAAAGTCTTCAGTACATCTTCACTCAGCTGAACCTTAATGCTCGACAAATGATATGGATGGATTTCTTGTGCAAATACGATTTTGATGTTCATTACATCAAGGAAAAGGAGAATGTTCTCGTTGATTCCTTGAGTAGGATATGGCATGATCTTTCTTCTATGTCCAAAGACACAGATTTGAGAGATCGCATTCTTCATCACTTACATGAGGATGAGACATATGCAAAAGTTAGAGAACTTATTCGATCTTAGGGACCCCTTGAGGAAAATTTTTTAGAGTATACATTGGATTTTGATGGACTCTTGTGTCATAGAGGATGCATTTATATACCTTCTTCTGGAGAATTTCCTCAGTTTTTTGTGCTAGAGGCTCATAGGGCCTGTTATGTAGTGCATCCCAGAGTTAAGAAGATGTGTGCTGACTTGAGATAGTTATATCACTAGCCGGGCATGAGATTGCAGATTGTTGAGATGGTAGCTAGGATCCTAAAATGTTAGAGGGTGAAGGCAGAGCACCGCCATCTAGGTGGTCTTCTTCAGACTTATGAGATACTAGTGTGGAATTGGGACACCATTTCCATGGACTTCATTGTTGGTCTTCCTATGTCATCTCACTAACATGATGTCATCGTGGTGACAGTTGAAAAGTTGACCACCAAAGTGGCTCACTTTTCACCCATGCATACTACCTTTACCACACTATTAGTGGAAAAAAATTTCTTACAAGATATAGTCAGACTTCATGGTGTACCTCATAAGATCATCTCAAATCAATATTCTCTCTTCACTTCATCGTTTTGGAGAGAACTATAGGAAGCTATGGGCACTAGGCTCAATTATAGTACAACCTATCACCGTGAGACAGATGGATAGACCAAAAAGGACCATCATACCCGGTGGGAGGAATACCTTCACCTAGTTGAGTTTTCATATAACAAAGGGCACCATACATCCTTAATTATGCCTCCTTACCATGCCCTTTATGGTAGACCGTGCATAACACCACTCAGTTGGGATAGGATTGAGGATAGAGTTTCTATTGGTCCTGAGCTAGTCAGAGATATAGAGCAGGAGGTAACATTGATTAGGCAGTGTCTCAGAGAGGCTCAGGATAGACAGGAGAAGTATGCAGATGCGAAGAGGAAATATCGAGCCTACTTGGTTGGAGATATGGTCTTCTTGAGAGTATGACCACATAAGAGTCCAATCCATTTTGGAAAGGGCTCTAAGCTTGCACCTCATTTTGTTGGGGCTTTTGAGATCCTAGAGAGGATGTGACAAGTTTCTTACCATTTAGTTTTGCCACCTAGCCTATCACGCATCCATAATGTGTTTCATATTTTAGTGTCGTGGAAGTACATTTATGATGAGTCTCATGTTATAGCTTGGGATGCCTTGTAGGTGGAGTCGGACGGACAACTAGCTTTGGAGCCCATTTGTATATTAGATCAACAGGTGTTGGCCCTTTGTGGTCTGAGAGCTTGACCAGGTTAGGGTCTATTGGGATTTTTATATAAGGTTACAACTTTATGGGAGGATGCAATACATATGAGATCTCGGTTCCCCCACCACTTTGAAGAGCTCTAGGAGGATGTTCATGCCTACAGGGGGAGAATGTGAGGCCTACCCCAGCCCGTCATATATTAGCACTATTTTTCCCTTATTATTCTCTTTGGTTAACACTAATTTTGAGACACTTGGACTATTTGAACACATGTTATTATTTGAGGATGTGTAAGATTCCATGCTATGTTATTCAACATTTTGATTATGATGTACACTTACTTATGTGATGCCCTATATTAGTTAATGCAGATTATTTACATGGTTAAGTTTTAATGATGCAATATGATGGATATGTATGTTAGATAATATCGTGATGTAGATTTATTACTAGATATGTTTATGCACATGAATTAAATTTAGATATTGTATAAATTCCAATGAATCATTGATGCAAATGTGAGTGAATGCGTGTTGGTTTACATTATGTATTTCACTACATTTTATGTGTTGATTTCTTGTACCTACTAATGTGTGCAATGAGTGTGAAGGAAATTGACCATGGTACTAAACGAGGATTCAAGAATGGACCTATGTAAAGATCGGTGAGTGGTAAAGTATGCGCAATCATTTCTAATAGTTTGATGACATGGAATTAAGGTTATACATTCAATGTATTGGTATTTAAAAGATTGATGCAAGCATTTAAGACACATTTAAGGGATTTCATTGGAGACGTAAAAAATGTGTTAACTACCTTGGAGATATAAACTTGCAGATCTTATCTTGACCTAACATGGTCATGGTAAATCATTTCTTTCATCGAGATTATCAATTTGACACGTGGTGTTGTCGCGGAAAAATAATTTGAAGATCATTTGTAAGTTGGTACAAGATGTTTATATAGAGGTACTGCTCATATTGAAAAAAAAAGTTGGGAGTTGTTGTTGTTGAAGAGTTATTTTGGGTGATTAGGGTTTTGTGATCAGAGAGAAGTTATAGAGTACAGAGAGCTTATAGGATCTGACGGGAAATTAGTGCTACATCCAGATCACTAATCTCGTTGTTTTCTAATAGTTGCAAAAAGAAAAATCCCTTGACCAGGAGAATTATACACGTTCTTTTTGTAAATCCTTTAACATGATAACTTCTTTATTGAGGTTTAAAATCCTCTAGCGAGGTAGATCATAGATCATAATTTATCTTATTGTACTCCTAATAGTGTATTAGTCACTCCTTATAGGGTGAGCCCTCATAAAGGGTATTTGTAGCTCTTAACAGGGAAAACTCGTATACTATAATTATTGGGCTTATGGGTGTCATCTCCACCATGGGGTTTTCCCTCTTACAAGGGTTTACACGTGAAAAATATATGTGTTATGTGTGTGTAACTTGTGGATGCATGTTATTAATTTCTGTTATGTATTTGGATTAATCACTTATTTTATATTTTGGAAAGTATTTATGCAGCTAATTAGATATGTGGTTGAATTAGTTCAATGTCTGTTTGTACTAAATCACCCCTCCCTCTCAGTACCTATTATTTCCAACAATTGGTATCACAGCTTAGGTCCTCTTGGTGATAAGTCTAATAGCTTGGGAAAAGATCCACTATCATGGAGGAGTATAGGTATGAGATGCAACTTGATAATGCAAACAAGATGATTAAAGAGCTAAAGAAAAAGTTGAGACACTCTATTGCAAAGATGAGAGAACTAGCTGATCAATTGAGTGAAATCAATTTTCAATACACAGAACAACTGTCTGAAGGAAGCACATCTAAAGAATCTGAAGAAACAATAGCAAAACTATTGGAAAAGAACAAGAAGCTTAAAGAAAATATGTCTAGTCTAAAAATAGAGCTTGAAATTCAGTTTGTCACGATGTTTGAAGATCTAGAATGAAAAAGGAATGCATAAACTGCCAAGAAAATTGTTGATGATGCCCTAAAAACAAAAGGTGAAGAGCTTGTCAAACTAAGATAGGAATTTACCCTATATTAGATTCAAATGCAGTATACTATTATAGAAAATCTTCAAATATTAACCAAGAATGAAATACTTAGGGAGATGAATGAATCATTGAGGAAAGAACTAGAAACTAAAAAAGAAGCAAATGAAAAGCTGAAGAAATACAACGAAAGCTTACAAAAAATTGATGAACAATTGAAGAATCAAAAAAGACACATAGATACAACCGATATAGGTTATTCAAGAGAAGGAACATTTGAATTTGGAGAGTCCTTTAATGTTGAACCTAAGGAGGCATAGAAAGATTAGAAGGTAGATCTAATAAAATCAGGTAAGAAACCTAACAAACGTAATTGCTATAACTATGGAAAGTTTGTTCATACTGCAAATATGTGTAGAAGCATATCGGTGAAGAGACCCTACTCTTTTAATGGCTATTGTTACAATTGTCACAAGTATGACCATGCTACATATGAGTGTAGATATAGATCTAGCAATAGATCTAGTGTTGATAGCTTTGATGAATATTGTTTTTCATGCGACAAATATGGACACAAAGCTGAAAATTGTAGGTCAAGACTATATGCACCTAGGTCACCTATCACATTGGTGAATACTGGTGGAAGGGAAAGACAATTCAACACTACATGTTTTGTATGTGGTAACTATGGACACCTAGCAATGAATTGCAGAATGAGAACTATGAGAGGTAATGCTGGTCCTTGGAAGCCAACTGATATGACATGTTTTGTCTGTCATAAGATAGGTCATATGGCTAGAGATTGTAGATTAAATAACCAATCTCTTCATCAGTAATAAGATGGAAAAGAAATCAGTTTGTCAATGTTGACAAAGTCAAAAGTGATATGAAGAAGACATAGGTAAAGAAAGGTGAACTGAATTCCTCTGAGTTGACTAAGAGCTCCATAAGTTCAGGAAATGTGGAGGTTCCATTGGTAAACTAAGCATATTACTTGCTTAGGGGGGAGCACTTAAAGACAAATCCATTACCAATCCCCTAGACTCAAGAACGGTAACTTTCTATATGCACATTATGGTGTAAGTTTCTATGATTTTGTTCTTGAGATTGTGTGTAGACTGCATTGAGATTTCAAGGTTAAATATTTATTTGAGAGTGGTTGCTACTGATTGGTTGAGTACCAACCGGTGGATACACATTAACTAGTGATATGAAACTATTCCTACTATTGATATATGCAACATCTATTTCTCTAACAGTATATAGAGGAAAAAAAGTTACTTCTTTTCACACTATTTACTTTGAGAATTCGAGAGCTATCTTGATCTAGTGTGTGCAAAAGGATACTTTTTTTATTGATACCTTGAGTTAATTTTATATAAAGTTTTTGTGGAACTCTAACTTGTGTAATTTAAGATATCATTTCAGTCTGTGGTTAGATTAGTGTGATGTTTTAGTTGGTCGTGATGGTAGAGAATGTTGATACACCTGATCTGGTGAACATTTCTGAGGAACCTTGACCCGTATTCAAACTGCATCCATGCAAAGAAGAAGAAGAAGAAGAAGAAGAAGAAGAAGAAGAAGAAGAAGGAGGATTATCGATCACACCAGTTGATATATCTAAACTAAAACCCAAGGAATTGATGAAACTGTCAGACCAATTAAGGTTACAGGCAATAAGAAACATGGTGAAATCAAAGAAGAAGAAGACACGAGTATTAAGGCAAGCTAGAAATATTTTAGTTGAGTTAGTACCTAAGGTTAATTATGATGAAGATGACACACCTATTGATCAGATGTATACTCTAATTAAGGAAATTCTAGTTCAAGGTCCACATTTGCAATCAGTTGCAGTGAAGAATGCAAAGGCTAAATTAGAGAAGAAGATGATAGGTAAGATGATGGAGAAGATTACCTCAGATAGGATCAAATTGTCAAAATTGATAGAGTAAGTTAAGACTACATTGACTGAGACAGGTCAATTGATTATAAAATTATGCTTGATCCATTGTCAAGTTCATTTACTACTTACAGTAGTCAGGTCAAGAAAATTTCACACAAGGTCAAGCAAATTCAAATTGAACAATAGAAGAGAATGATTACTCAACTGGAACTACAATTAACCTTATCCACTACAGTAGAGGTGATACAAAAGAATGTGAAAAAGGCAGAAGCTATCCTTGCCTTACCCGAAATGAACACTTTAGATTGCATGGAAGAGCTAGCTTCGAGTTTTATTGAGCAAATTGTTGTTATGGGTTACTTGTAGAAGGTATGAGAAACATCCTTGACTTCAGCAAAGATTCACTTCAAGGTAATCTTTCTCAGGATGTAAGTTAGATTGTGTATATTTATATTCTAGTTTTTGGTACCTTTGCAATTGTTGTCAAAGGGGAAGTATATGAATGGTTTATATATATATATATATATATATATATATATATATATATATATATATATATATATATGGGGGAGTATATGCATGCATGTATAGTATGTGTATATTATGATTACACGATTGTAAGCAGTTAACATATGTTGGAGTTAGCATTTGTTTGTATTGTGTTGGGAGATTATTGAATATTATGGTGTGGTTATAAGGAGTTATTTATTTGGTTGTCATTGATGTCAACTAAGTCAATACAGTGCAACTAAGTGAGTACAAGTCATAATATACTACAGATAAAGGGAAGATACCATCGGTAAGAAGGTAACATTGAAAATTGGTTGTCTAGAAGATTGGTAAACTCTGCAAATATCACTTTGGTGGAAATCATGGTAAAAGTGGAATTATGAGGAGTATTCACTAATTTAGCTTCAAACAATTTATATTGCAATGTGGTTCTGACCACAACTTATTCGGTTGAGCGGTGATAGAGTTTTGAGTGTCACAAACACTAAGATAGGTAGAACTCTTATGTTCTTGATCAACCAGTCGGTAGATCACATATCGGTGAGTGGTAAAGTATGCATAATCATTTTTAATGATTTAATAATATGGAATTAAGGTTATACATCCAATGTATTGGTATTTACAAGATTGATGTAAGCATTTAAGACAAATTTAAGAGATTGCATTGGAGAAGTCAAAACATGTTAACTCCCTTGGAGATATAAACTTGCAGATCTTATCTTAACCTAACACGGTCATTGTAAATTATTTCTTTCATTGAAATTATCAATTTGACACATGGTGTTGTCGCGGGAAAACAATTTGAGATTAATGTTTAAGTCGGTATAAGTTGTTTATATAGAGGTACTACTCGTATTAAAAAACAAAAGTTGAGAGTTGTTGAAGAGTTATTTTGGGTGATTAGGGTTTTATGATCAGAGAACAGTTAGAGTGTACAAAGAGCTTATAGGATCTGATAAGTAATCAGTGCTACATCCAAATCACTAATCTTGTTGTTTCCTAATAGTTGCAGAAAGCAAAATCCCTTAACCGGGTGCACTCTAACAAGTTCTTTTTGTAAATCCTTTAACAAGGTAACTTCTTTATTGAGGTTTAAAATCCTCTAGTGAGGTAGATTATAGTTGATCTTATTATAATCCTAATAGTGTACTAGTCACTCCTAATATGGCGAACCCTCAGAAAGGGTATTTGTAGCTCCTAACAAGGCAAACTCATATACTGCAGTTATTGGGCTTGTGGGTTTCATCCCCATTGTGGTTTTTTCCCTCTTACAAGGGTTTCCACGTGAAAAATATTTGTGTTATGTGTGTTTAAATTGTGGAGTCATGTTATTACTTTTTGTTATGTATTTGGATCAGTTACTTGTTTTATAGTTTGGAAATTATTTCTGCAACTAGTTAGATCAGTGGTTGAATTAGTTCAATATATATTTGTACGGATTCACCCCCCTCTTATTACCTATTAGTTATAACAAGTTATCTATTGTGAATTTAGGACCTTCCTTTCTCATAATCTTTGGATCTTTACCTCAAGATGTTAAGCTTCACCACAACAGAGAACCTATGCTATGATACTGATTGTTAGTCCTAAGGTCAGATTACTGATAGGGGGAATCAATAATCTATGAAATAATCAAACTTTTCCACCTCTTAAACTTAAATGAACATTCCCAAGATTAACCTTATTCACAACAACTAAAAATCATAAACATGCAAGTCCATCCACAAAATTGACACACAGATTTATCTTGTGGAAACCCAAATAGGGAGAAAAGCACAATGGGGATTAGTATCCACTAAATGATGTACTCTTTTGAAGTACACCTTGTTAGGAGCTTAACTTTGTTAGGATTTTACAACACTGTTACATGCTACCTAGTTAAGGGATTTGCCTTAGGCCTGTTAGGACCTTTACCCTATTTTGAGTATCCTTGTTAGATGACTTTAAACACTTGACAAAGGTCACCTTGTTAGAAGATTTACAACGAAGATCTGCTAGGATCTACTCGGTTAAGGGATTTAACCATTTGCAACTGTTAGGGAACAACAAAAAGAATGATCTATAGAATAACACTACCTTTGCTTGATCAGTTCTACTAAAGCACACAATCTCTTCTCAACACACTTAACACTTATCTAGCTTGATCACAACTCACACTCTTCACCGCACTAGTCCAACACACAATCAACACATTTAACCTTTAACTTCATCCATTATATACAGAACTTTTAAGTCCACCGCCTTAATCAAACCTTAAGTTAGAATTTCAAACATCCCTCTCAAATCTAACGCGCCACAAAACAAAATTAAATGTACAAAAAATGTTTCGAAGACTGCATCGGCCAATATAATGATTTACATAGAATGTTGTGTCATGGGGTAAAACACATTTTGACCAAACACAAGCTTCCTCAAGAATCTTCTCCACATGCTAGTATCAAGCAATGGGATGCCAAATCATCACCTCCAATCATGAAGACATGTCACTAGTTCACGACTAACTCAACTGATTCCACCACAACCTAAACACTGATCACCAATCAAATATTTATCACCTATCGCTCAAGAACACAATTAATGTAACCTTTTAACAACTTTAGCTCTGTACACCGGTCACCTATCCTGCACATTGATCACTCAAATTAGTCTTGGTTGCAAATGTAGCATATGAACACTGTTGACCACCATATCTCGTGACCGCGCCACAAGATACAACATAGATTTGACAAGACATTTAAATCATCTATCCTTTGTTATTAACTGTTCTAGAAGTTGCACTGTTAAACTTCAACTGATCAAAACTTTCTCATAAGATCACTTTAGTAGTAACGGTCATGCATTAGACATCCAGAGACACACCTAAGTCTCCCATAAAGATAACAACCACTAAAACTCAATACAATCCTTTATTCATCACAACTATGCTTGGCAACACACTAAGAACACAAAGTCAATTGACATCAATGAAAACATAATATTTGCTCATCTTTTAAACAAATCTACATCATGAAATCTCCAAAAATCACTTACCATCACTGCATCAAATATGCCAACACTTGATTCCCAATCTGATCCACAATGTATCTTGTCACAAGGAGAGTTGGGTTTTCATCCAACTCTCAATCTCTACCAAGAGTTTTCATTCCTAGAAGACCAATTTTCTATAGAAACCCTTCTTAGAGCTCCAACCTCCAATTACACGAGTAAAAATAAATTCTCAATGCTGAAAAATGAAGCCCGCATCTCTTTTTAACCATTTTCTCTTTCCCTCCAATAGGTTTGAACTTTTTAGGGTTTCCAATGATTTTTAAAAATTAAGTGCCTAGTAAACTTGTTAATGTGACTGATGACATGGGCACAACATGCCTTATGGATCCATGTGAAATGTTTTTGACCTGGAGCTATGAACCAATGAGTCCACAAATGGGGGACCTCATCCCATTATTGCAAAGCTAAGGCCCACACCGACGAGCACATTGGATCAACGAAGGCACAAGCCCGCAATCACAATGGCCTAGTGAAGATTTGAATCTGGGTGAAGACAACAACAACACCACCACTTAACCAACACACTAAGAGGTGAGCCCCAAGGGTTTCCAATGATTTTATTTTAATATACTTTATTATCTTTTATTCCTCCTCTCCTAAGAGTTTGAACCATCAAAGGCCTTATTTATCATTAATATGAATGCCCCCCCTTTAATAACAACTTATAACTTCATCTCTTAGAAAATTGTGCTATGGGCCCTTTATTATATTTTATTATAATATAAGAGGCTTGATTAAATCACTTTATTATTAGTTTATTTAAATCAAACTTAGGAATTAATTTAATTATTCTAAAATTATTTATATATCTTGATCATCTGGACTCCAAATTTGAAATCCGACTGATGTCGCTAGTCCAAGGATGATATTTGAATGTTGTAGGTAAATTGATAATCTCCCCCCAAAAATAGGGATCCTCCCTAAAAAATGAAACTACATCCAAAGTATTTGAAATGATCTCAGAGGTCCCCTGATGTGTTTTGGTCAACTCCTATCCAATCTCAAAAAATTAGGAATCCCTCCTAATATTTAGGATACTATCCCAAGATACCCAAAATGACTCATAAATCTGTTACAAAGTTCTACAAACCTATGGATAGGTCCCCTATGCACCCCGCTAACCTACAAGAACCCTGATTGTAGGCCAACCTCTATTGACAACTGAGATGCCTAAGGAAGGGAAATTACACAGTTTTAGAAAGACTCTTTGGACATGCATGCAATATTGTTGACGAGTTTATGTATGAAGGGAAAGAAAAAAATAACAACCTTAGGTTTGAGTTCAGATATTTATAGTGATGATGATCTTGAGGGATATAGGTTTGATGATCATACACAATCTTTGGATAGAATTATTGATGAAGACATCAATGCTAGTGATTTTTGGAGTGACCCTCTCACAAAGGCAATCAATCATGAGAAGGACGATGAACACTTTATTTGTAAACAAAACAATCAACCCTTTGACACATGACATCTAGGTGTGTTGACACCTAAGTATGATGAAGATTCCACATAAGATGAATTTCCTTTTGATTGTGAGAATGTTCTAGTTTTAAGCATAATGCATGCATGAATGACTCCATCGATGAATTTAACAATGATATTGAAACAAAATTTGATTTATCATTGCTTCGATTTGATTCTAAGAAAAGGCTTCATGAGATTGTTGATCCACATCTTATCGTTGAGCATATTCATAATTGAGAGGCACATGCAATTTGTGATATCTATGGAGTTATGATTGAGAGGTAAGAACATTGTAATTTTAGTATTCATCATAGCAAAATTTCATTTTTTTTAATGAACATGATTGAAAGAATCAATTTGTGGTAGTTACCGATAACCCATTGTTTGAGATGGGCAATGATATGAAACATGGAAATCTACTTTCTAAGTTGGATGATGGAGAAAACCCTAATTATAGTATTTTAGTTGATGAAAATAGTAACGTATAGGATCGAAGAAGATTCAAAACTTGTCTTGGAATATGGTTTTCAACCTACTAATGATCCAAGTTCAATTTATGAGGTGATTAGTTATCTTCCTAGAAGACTACTAAATATAAAATATACAAATTTGAGTAGACAAAAGAAGAATGCATTTAGGGTGATATGTGCTAGGAGTCATCATTATTCCTCACTACATGAGGAATTGGAGCTCAAATTGAGTATACAATTTTATGATTTCAATTGAAGATTCTTTTTTTGTTGGTACTTTTTTTGAGTTGTATCATTCTTGTTTGAAGTTTGGTCTCGGGTTTTGGAGTGGGTCAACAAGTGGGACTTTTCATAAAGTATTTGAGTTGATAACCTGTAATGAATTCCCTCTAATAGTAATTGGCGATGCATCCTCATCATGGGATAAACTAATTCACAAAGACTTATACATATTGGATTTTGAAAATTTTCCAAACAATGTTATGGAGCTTGTTGGAATTTTCTGAATAGCTGCAAAGAAAGTTAATTTCAAGCTTGTTACTTCTATAGCTATAGAGGAATAAGAACTTAAACATGGTGTCCACATGATTTAAAAACCATCCTTTAGATTGAGTGATATTTTATCTTATACTAATCATTCTTCAGGGTAGGTTTTGAAGACAACAATCATTCCTCACATTTTAGTTGTTGACGCTTCCATTGACGAGTTAGAACAGATTACCAAAAGGGTCACAAACTTCCTTGATGTGCTCAAGATTTTAGGGATAAAACTTGGAATTATGATGTCCATCTTTCTAGACATTTTGGAGATCAATCTTGGTTGGGTATTTATGCATGGGATCTCAACAAGGTTTGATGTAGCTTATTGGAAATGGTAGAAATGTTTTTTGGAGGTATACAGATCTAAACTTTAGAATTGATAGTGTTGTTGATTTCCTTACCAGCCATCATATGATTCTATTTGTTCACCTACAAATGGATTGGAGAGATATTTTAAGTAAGAATTGAAGCATTGAATGAATAGTCACTCTTAGGAGTGTTACTTGGCAAAGAAAGGATTAGAATTTTAGTTTGAGATTACTACAATTTTTAGTTTTCTCTCATTTAGAGGAGTTGGCTTATTATTTTTTGTCAAGGAAGTAAATTTTTTCACTTGGATATTGCTTAGAAGTTTTTCTAGCAACTTTTAAGTTGATTTCATGCAACACAATGCTAAACAAACATGCTTATACTTGGGAATTCTTTTGGTATTTCTTTTTGTTATGTATGTAGAAAACTCAAATCATATTGTACTTTGTTTATTTTAGTCATGAAAAACAACAAAAATTGTTTATTTTAGCCTATCAAACTCAGGTAGTTATGAATCTTATAAAGGTTTGTGTTGTAAGCTTCAACAATTTACCATTAGAATTGGTTCAATACATCGAACTTCCATATGTTATGATTCATATTTTAGAGGGCCTTGAAGTAGTTACCATGAGTGTTAACACCATTGTCCACTTTTGGACCAAACCATGCATGACTTCAATCCGTGACTAACATATGAGTTGGATGGCTTATAATCAACATTTGAGTATTTCAAGGGTGTGGCTAGTTAGTAGAGGTGTTTTGATCATTGGAGATAATTTTTCAACTACTTACATATTCAATCCCATCTTTTCAATGAGACTTCATATTCTTTATTACTGTCATTCCTTTTTTGCATTATTTCCAATGACTTCATTTTATGGGTGGATTGATTTTGAGCTCCTGCAAATTTCAGTGCAATCAATTGTGGGAGATATACTGGGTATAAATTTTTTTATTTTCCACTCCCACTTGGAAGAGTATTGGTCACTGCAGTCACTTCATAATGTTAGTATGCATGCTTGCCGATGATGATTGGTTGACTATAGTGAGTTGGGTTTGTTGGCATACTCAAGTTTCTTCCCTTGATACTTGGAGGTTAAGTATCGATGATATGATTCAAGTTGTTGACTATAAATGCACAACTTGGTTCTAGTTGATTTCAAAGTTAGATATGGTGACATCTTCATTACTAGTGCCTTGGCAGTGATAGACCAATTTCTCATTTGAGACTTCATGAGGAGATATTCTAAGGATTATGGTTTTGGACTGAGAAGATATTTATTTCAATTGCCTAGGATCATGTAAGTTAATAGGATTGTAGTTATGGATGTTACTAAAATGCTATAGTACGAAATGTTTCATGTTGTGATCAAAGTGGCACAATGTTAGCATGGTGGTTCCTTTTTGATAATGATTTGGAACCTTGAGATCAATTCGGTTTTTAGTTCAACAACTGAGAATGAGGAAGCCAATGTCAAATTATTAAAGTTTATTCACAAAGTGTTCCAGTTTAGTTCTTTTGTAGAGCAATTTCCTAAGGAATTGATAGAGTTGGTGTAGTATTTGATGGTATTCTTTCAGGAGAGTTGTACAAGGTCATTTGTTTGGGTACCTTGTAGGATAGTGTTTTCAAAAGATGGTACTATATATCTCCTAGGATGACATGGGACCCATGGATCATTATTGGTTGTAGCTTGGAATGATATCTTGTTTATGTAGGTGCTTTGACAATGTTGAAGCAATTTTTGGGAAGGACATATTTTAATGTTCCCATTTTTAGGTTCGCTTGTAATGTTGTTGTTTGCTAGCTTTTTGGGTTGGTGTTAGCAAGATTAGAGGAGTATTCTGATGTTGCTAGTGTGTTTAGATGGATTAATGGAGATGAACCACACTTTCTTGAGTTATTTTGGACTTGTCTAAGATTTACTATTTTTAGTAAGTGTCAGTTTGGACATGATTAGTCGGTTGAGAGTTTTGAATGACTTATTATTTTGTAACTAATATTTTGACAGCTGGTCATAGATTCGGTCTCTTCTTAGCTCCAGTATGCAATATCTTAAGTTTCAAGATTTGGATAGTTTGAACTTTCTTTTGGCATATTACTAGTTATAGTAAAAAATATTTTTCGTAGCTGGTCTCACTCTCAGCTTTAGAGTGCACAGTCTTCAATTTTAGGGCTTGGTGAATTTCCTAAGGCTAAGAAATAATATTTTATTATTTCACTTAAATATTTTAATAGTGATTTAATCACTTAAGTGAAAAAGTAGACTTTACAAGTAAAGGAGATAAAATAATATTTTAATATCATTTTATGTGGCTTCCTAAAGTGGAAGGAAAATTAAAAATTTAAATGATATTTTAAAGAGCAAAAAGGGACACGCACTCGAGGAGAGATGAATGAAATATTTTTAAAAGGGAAAAGGTTATTATTTTATTTTATTAAACTAGCCCTATTTATTGTTGCCTAATTTCTCATTGAGATTCTATATATGGGCATTTTGGTCTTCATTTGAGATGTATCGAGTTTATTATTTTTGATATTTTTCTTTGAGAAAACCCTATGTGGCTTTAGAGTTGGACTTGGTTCAACTCAGAGTTCATGAGGATAAAATCCCTTATAGGGAACATTATCTATGCTATTGAAAGATATAATCTAGAGAGTATCTTAGTGATTTCACATAGAGATCACAATTGAGCTTAAAAGGTGTTTTGATATATTTTCTTCCTTAGTTCTTAGATCTTCATATCTTTAGAGATTATTTGTAGAGGCTAATTAAGATGATTTCTATAGTTTTATTGCATATCTTTAGGTCTGATTTCTAATGGCCATACTATTCAAGGAAGGAAGTGTGCAAGGAAGCTAAGGTACCATTACAACTTCCTACACTAACCTTGAGAGGATGGTTATGCAAAAAAATTCTCAGATCTTTACAATAGTTACATAAACTCAACAACAATAAACATAAATAATATGCATACCACAACACAATTATTTACTTGGGGAAAACCCTTACAGGAGAAAACCCCACACTCCAAAAGCTAGCTAATATATTATTAAGAAATCAATAACATATTACAATATACTTGCAGAGTAATCTTCTTATAGGAGTATCACCAACATAGATCCAGAGGCAACTCAACAACTATCAAACTCTCAGAATACATCACAATACTCAACCGTAATACAACACCCTCATAATATAGGATTGCCTTTTAGGGAAAATAGAGCGCACAAAATATCCACCATTAGATCTATGAACTAATGATAGATGATCGAGATTCACAATGACAAAAAAGGAGGGTAACCACCCCTCTCCCCTGCTCTTGCATCCCCGCACTCTCACGTATCAACAATAACCTTTTTTTTTGTCAACAATATATTTTTATTATTACATGGTTAAGACACTGCTTTCCTAAAAAAAGTGTTTGTTGGAAGAGGAGGGCACTAGGGTTTGGAGCTGGTTTGATAAATTCTTGAGTAGCATTTGGAGTGTTCTTAGCATATCTATTCACCATGTAGTACTAGGAGGGTTTCTTGAAGTTTAGCATCCATTTCTAAAGTGCCAATTTTCATATTTTATGAACAACTCAAGCCGTTTTATTGCTTTATTTTCTGGGTTTGTTTGAACTAAATAAGTAATGCTATTTAATGATATCAGTTGCTCTTACTTTTGAGAAAAAAGTGTATTTTCACATCATTAATAAAATATAAAATTTTCAACTTCATATATTTACGAGCCTTGTCAATTTTTTGAGTTGTTAATTTGTTA
Organism: Thuja plicata; assembly: GCA_018584345.1. Taxonomy (NCBI): domain Eukaryota; kingdom Viridiplantae; phylum Streptophyta; class Pinopsida; order Cupressales; family Cupressaceae; genus Thuja; species Thuja plicata. Next base: position 254,666 of record MU223609.1, read on the forward strand.
CAAGTTACTTTATTATTTGCCCTTTGTTCATCATCTCAAAACCATTGCTAAACACAAAAGAAACAAAAAAACAAAGGTAAAACATTGCAACCTATTACAATGAGGCACATGACCATGTTTTTTTTGAAGAGTATTTTATATCATAGGTAGGATTTGATTGTGTGATCGTGTAAATGGGCTTATCTTATGTTGACGTGTTAGTTATCTTTTGAAATTACATAACTTGATATTGGGTGATCATAGCATATGCGGGTGGGAGAATGCAATTGCATGTTTTAAATGTACAAGTGCAATATAAAATGGAACACTACATATTTAGCAACATAGATTATGTATGGATTGTATGAAAAGTTTTAATTGGATTCTTAGACTTGTAAGACTGTAATGGTTGCCATCTTTTTGAGTTAAATACAAATGTAATATGTACATTATTTGATACAAATTTTAAGTACGCATAAGATAAAATTGGAATATGTTATGATTAATGAGGTCCTTCATTCATAGCGAGACCCATTATGATTTAACTCCTGTATCCACTATATAAGACCCCAGTGTACTATGAGACCCTCTCCCCTATTTTAACCACAAAACCACATTCCAAAGATCTCGGAGTGCATGTAAGGTGCGAATTAATTCAAGAGATTTTGGAGTGCATGTACACCATTATGTGCCATATGTTTGACAAGAAATTTGAGACAATTAGGAAATTCACAAATATGTTTTAGAATAGGAAAGGAAAGGAGCTTTTATAGTCCACGATGCCACTAGCCATTTATTTTTGGATCTACATATGGTGACAGTAATACAAGACTATTTTGTACTCCTTGTAGGAGACACCTAATTGACGTACAAATGAGGATACAACCATATTACTCTCACCATATGTAGACCCAAAAACAAATAAGTGGTATTGTAGACTATAAAAGCTCATTTCCTTTCCTTTTCTAAAAGATATTCGCAAATTCCTTAAATGTCTTAAATTTCCCATCAAATTGCCATAGAACGATGTACATGCACTCTAAATCTCTTTAATTAGTGAGCACTTTACACACACTCCAAAATCTCTAAATTAATTTGCGACTTAAGCATTTCATTTGTATTAAGTACATTACCCCTTTCATTTATATTGACATTTGATAAAAAAATGCTTGAATTTTTTTTCCTAAGCTCCTTTCTTTTTTTGAAAAGATATTTGTAAATTCCTTAAACGTCTTAAATTTCCCATCGAAATGCCACAGAACGGTGTACATGCACTCCAAGATCTCTTTAATTAATCTGCTGCTTTATACACACTCCAAGATCTCTGGAATTAATCTGTGCCTTACGCGTTTCGTTTGCATTAAGTACAGTACCCGTTTCGTTTATGTTAACACTTCATAAAAATTTGCTTCAATTTTTTGTCTAACGTTCGCTCAAGTTTCAAATTTAACCTTTCAACCCCCAAAATGGGGAGAATTTGTAGGTATCTATTTAAATTATTAAATACATAGGCTAAGAAGAACGAACTGCACCATCCTCGGAAACTATGGGCTCTTTGACGAGCTGCTGGCACTGCTGCAGTCCAAGAGCCTCCGGAGGAATAAAATGTGGTATGTTTACATCTTCTAAATCCTCGGTTATTTTTTAAAAACTATTCTGTTTGGCTGTTCATCTGAAGATTGTAATAATTACGCTAAAATGGGTTTGTTCCATATAGTCACTGGGAGCAAGGGGAGCTCCGGCATTGCAATAGAAGGGATGAACTTGAGCACGAGCTTGAAAAAGCAAGGTTCTAATCTTGAGGTTCCCATCCTCAAAAGTTGCTCGATTCAAATTCCAGAGGGACAGTTATGGATGCTTTTAGGTCCTAATGGCTGTGGAAAATCAACACTTCTCAAGGTTATTTCAAATACCTTCCTTTTATCCAAATTTGAAAATATGCCAGCAGACATGATTAAATTCACATTTTCTGGATGTGGGACAATTTGTTTTTCCATTTAAAATCTTAATTGAGCTTTAGTTGCACTTGGTTGTCTGGATAGGCTTGGACCATATTTAAAATGTTTGTAAACATGGATCATTCTTGAATGTTAGGTATTACGGTACAGAACAATTTAGCTATAAGCCCACTAGAAATATGGGCTATCTTATTACGTGGGTGAGATTTTAACCTGAATCATGCTTGTATCCGTGTTCCATCACTAACATTACACCACAATTATCACAACAACATGCAAAAGAGGCTACTTATAAATCCAGTTAATTATGATAACATTACTTTTGTGTGAGCTCTGTTGGAATCTTTCATAATTATGAATGTATTTAAAATGGATTTTTCGCAATCATTGAGTCATTTGAACTACCTGTATGGGACTGTAAATTATATTAAGTTTTGTTTTTTTTGCTCTGTTAATGGTACGTTATATTAATTTGTAAATAAAAATATACATCATAAATCCTGCAATCATCAAGTATATCGGCTGTTTTCTAAAACCAGACCAGACATCCACCTAAGCCACCTGCCAACTATACACTTAGATTCCCGTTTACACAGTTAGGGTATACATTCCAAACTCCATACATTTCAGTTCCAAAAACCCTGGTACGCTTCAAAAAATACATTTTCGTGTTTATTCACATCTCTGTACAAATTCATCATCCCTACAAACTCCTGTTTCATAAAAAAACTAGGAAAACAGGGCTGCCTACCCTAGATACAAGAAACAAAACAATCGACCATACAGCTATTTGAAATCTAAAATCATTCATAGAGCAAAGGGTGTTTGCCCTTGATATCACCTTGCAGCTCTTCGTCATTGGTCCTCTTCCTGCGGCGGGAGTCTCCTCTTCCTTTTCCACGGCCACGAGACTCATTTGCGCCTCGTTCTCGTCCTCTTCCACAGCTTCGAGTTCTTCCTCTCCTTGAGTTTGAGCTCTCACCCACCTCGTGCCCTTCCTCCTTCTGGTCACCTCCAGGGACGTCTTCCTTCATACGCCAATAGTCTGCCAAAGTGAATTTGAGGAGCTCCTTGTTGAATTGTTCCTTTCACAAACCAGATAACAACACCAATTCCCAGTCCTTGGTGTAATCGAAGAGGATTTTCCACATTTTCTGTCGTTCGGCCCTTCTTGTCTCTCTGTTCTCACTAGCTTGCTAGAGGATGAAGGGGTGAATGTGCCTTAGCTTTCCTGGGATATGAACCTAGTCACCCAAATCCGTGATGAAACCACGACGCAGGTGTGAGATTCAAAAAAGTCTCCAGACCTCCTCTCCATTCCAGCCTTACACATCGCTTCATCACCCTTTTGGTTTGTTCTACATCGTTGACTTCCAGTCCACATGCATAGAACAAGGAGGCAATGTCTGTGTTCGTGCGATACCTGTATTCAGCAATTAGGTACTCTATCCCTAGAAGACCTCGCACCATGATTAGGAAAAACGGATCGTCAATGGTGAAAACAATCTTCAACCTTTCAGTTGAAACCTTACTCCAAAAAGCCATTTTTTTGTTTGGAAGCTTTCATGCAGAAATTGGCTTCCATATTCAGCACTTTTTGTCTGGGCTTTCCTTCACCGCTACCTCTTCAAATGCGAAATTGCCACCAAAATTCCTCTTTTTGAGGGGTTGCTTCGGGCATGGTGTGCATTGATTGCGTACCTTGCATATCCTGCCAAAATCTCTTCTACATTCATTCCTTCATAAATGTGAGTAATTCCCCTCGCTTTCATACGTCCCCAAAATTCTTGATGCGACATATTTCCTTCATCTCCTGCGTCATGTTTACCTGCATGTACTTCCTTGCATACCAGCTACCCTGACATGTTCACCTACACACATCACCAAATCTAGACCGGTCTCATCACAGCCGGCTTGGACAAAGAGTCTCCCAGTGTATTGCCTTCCCTATATACATGGGAAATTTTGAAAATTTGAAAAGTTGCCAATTTCTTTCGAATAATTGACACTATTTTGTTGAGTTTCCAAACCATCATCTTCCTACTGATCATGGTATTTACAATTATTTGTGAATCTCCCTCCAGGTGCAGTGTATCTACATTGAGTCTGGATGCCAATTCCATAGCCATCAAGGCTGCTTGAGCTTCTGCTTCGTTGTTTGTGCCATCTACCAATTTTTTAGATTCTACACATCCTGCTCCCGATGGACCTGGGTTTCCTTGTGAAGCTTCATCAAAATTGACCTTGGTCCACCCTTCTTCAGGTTTTTCCCTCTCTACTCCTGCCCTTCAATTATATTAAGTTTTTAAAACCAATCAGTCTTCTCAGATGATGAGTGAGGTAGCACGTTTGAAACTTCTTGCAAAAACTTAGACTCAGCTTATTCAAAAATTCTTCAAGAAATATCCAGATGTTTTTCCCAAAATCCTTGTGTGGATGAAGTTGGGTTAAATATATTCTTTCGTAAAATAAGAGTCACTTTGCATGCCTAGGTTTACAATAATTCAGAATTTAAAATGAGATTCTGCTGTCTCAATAAATTTGATTAGCAGCTTTAGGCTCTTGGAATCTGAGATTTTATTGCTGGGATTCTTAAGTTACTTTACTTGAGATGCCTTGCAAAGTTTATTTATTTATTTTTCCGCCTATGGGTTTCGCCTTTTAAGCTTATTACACAATGCACGGGCAGCAGTCATATTTTACTTACAGGTAATTTATAGTCTATACTGCCTCCTTTTTCAAGATTACTTCTCATGATGCAGATACTATCATTGTGGAAGGCCGGTATGAACATGCAAGGTTATACATTTAGTGGTACCGAGAGGAAATCTATTGACACGATGACTTTCAATGACTTTATAACAGTGTTCCACGAAGTTTCAGGATGGTGGGACAGGGGATGTTTAGGGATGGTGGGGGTGGCGGCGGGGTGGTGCATATACATATAGTACTTGAAAATAAGTTATAAAAAGATATGTAAGGAATAAGTATAAGAGCTGTAAATGAAACTGGGGCAATGATGACAATAAGAATGGTGGGTAGAGGTTTCGGGTTAAGGGGAAGTGCCCTTTTCGGGGGTTTGGGGTAGGGTCACTAATAGGGTCAAGGGACAACGCTCTGGTTGATGATATAGTGTCGGGAGTTTTCTTTCTCTCCAAAATTCAAATATATAAATTACTTATCGCTGTTGTTTCGTCTCATAAAGTTGTCTATTTGTTTCGTCTTTTATTCTATAACGACTGCCTCTTTGTATTGGCACCTTTTGGAGATCTTGAATGACTTCATTATGAAGATGATGAAGAGTCAAGTTGAGAATAAATACGTCAAGGAGGTTTTAGTATCGGGGGTACAGATTAATGGTTTTTGCTTCAAGGAGATCATACAAAGGAGGATTCATTACTGGTTATTATCATTGATTCAGTTCAAACTGGTATTGACCAAATTGTAATTCATACTTTTGTTCTTGCATTATATAAATAAGTGATTTATTGGTGGTTGGGTTTTTCTCCCTCAAGGAGGGTTTTCCCAGGATATCTGCTGTGTCTTGTTATTCTTGTAATCTTTTGTTTTTTGTCTTTATTGCTTGTTTAAACTTAACATGGTATCAGAGTGGGTTTAAGCAAGATCAAGAATCAGATTCATTCAAGCAACATATTCTTCTTTTCTTCTTCTCATCTAAGATCAGATTCTTTCAAGTATCAACAATGGTGAATGGACTCAAGGTTGAAGATAGGCTTGATAGTGCATCGAATTTCACATCTTGGAAATTCAGAGTTCTTATTGCACTAGAAGAAAATGACCTTTTAAATTTCGTGGAGAGTGATGTGCCTGAGCCATCCGATGAGGCTGAGAAAACTCAATGGAAAAATAATAACATTATGGCTAGGAAGATATTGATAGATTCTGTAAAGGATCATCTTGTGCCTATTATATCCAAGATGAAGTTAGCTAAAGTCATGTTCAAGACTTGTCAAGGCTTGTATGAGATCAATAATACCAAAAGAGCTCTTGCCTTGAGACGTTAGCTCCTTCATATAAAAATGACTAAAGGAGATTCAATCATTTGCTTCTTCATGAAGGTTACTGAGTTGAAAGATCAGCTATATGCCATTGGAGATATAATTGAAGATAGAGACCTAGTTATGTTGGCAATGAATGGTCTTCCTCAATCTTGGGAGTCTTTTATCCAAGGCATTAGTAGAAGAGCTGAATTACCCAGGTTTGATTGTCTTAGAGTTGATTGCATTCAAGAGGAATTCAGGTTGGCAGCAAGAGGAAATGGATGGAACTCTCATTACGAAGAAGATCATGTTCTTGCTGCTCAAACATCCAGAAGGAAAGGAAGAGAAGGGATAAAAGGCAATTTCAAGAGGAATAGAGATAGAAATTCAGATTCAACTCCTGAACCAAAGAAGAAGGATCTCTCTCACATTCAATGTTTCAAATGTGACAAGTATGGTCACTATGCTTGAGATTGTGTAACAAGAACAAAACATCATGCTGCTGCTGCAAATGTTGAAGTGTCACCTCAAAAAGAATCTAGTGACAACTCAGGGGGATTCCTATTCATCTCAACTCTTTCTAGCAATGTTCCAACTGACAGTAACACTTGGTTAATTGATAGTGGTGCTTCTCGTCACATTACAAGATATCAAGAGCATCTTTCTAACTTGGTAGAAAGAGAAACCCACTTGCAAGTAATAATTGGAGATGATGCTTGTTATTCAGTGAAAGGTGCTGGGGCTACCTCTTTTCATCTAGATTCTGGCATCCCTCTTCATTTGAGTGATGTTTTGTTTGTGCTAGGAATCAAAAGAAATCTTGTCTCAATTTCAGCATTGGAGGACAATGGGTATCAAGTTGCATTTTCTGAAGGGAAAGTTCTTGCTTGGCCGAAGAACTCTAGCATCAAAACACCCCGTGTGATTGGTGTTCGTCAAGAGAGTCTATACAAACTTTCTATTCGTCCAATTCAAGCATTAGTACATGTCTCTATCAGTTCAAGTGAGCTATGGCATAGGAGATTTGTTCACTTAAACTTCAAAACTCTTTCATCTATGGAGAAGATGGTTACTGGTCTACTGAAGCTCAGTCAAGAGCATGATGACACTTGCAAAGGATGTGCACCAGGTAAGAATATTAAGGGTTCTTTTCACAATAGTGAAAGTAGATCAAAAGGAATTTTAGATCTTATTCATTCTAATTTATGTGGACCAATGTCCATGGCATCTTTGAGTGGATTTTGGTACTATGTGATTTTCATTGATGACTATTCTCGAAAGACTTGGATTTATTTCTTGAAATCTAAGGAATCTGAAGAAGTCCTTTTTAGATTCAAAGAATATAAAGCTTACGTTGAAAACATGTTCGGAAAAAGGATCAAGGTTTTGAGATCTGATAATGGAGGTGAATACACTTCTGGAGGCTTTCAAAATTTTTGCATTGAGGCAGGTATCAAGAGGGAGTTCTATGTCCCCTACAGCCCTCAACAAAATGGAGTTGCAGAAAGGAAAAATAGATCCATAGTTGAGGTAGCCAAAGCTATGATTCATGATCAAAATTTACAAACTTTTCTTTGGACAGAAGCTTCCAAAACTGCTGTGTATATTCAGAACCGAAGCCCTCATCAAATATTGAAAAATATGACTCCTGAAGAGGCCTTTACAGGTGTCAAACCTGAGGTTATTCATTTATGAATTTTTGGTTGTCCTGTTTATATTCACGTGCCTAAAGATAAAACATCTAAACTAGAAGCATCAAGCAAGAAAGGAATATTTGTGGGTTACAGTGAGTCTTCAAAGGCCTACATGATCTACATTCCAGGGCAAAAACAAATTGAGATCAACAGGGATGTATCCTTTGAAGAGTAGCCTTCGAAATATCAAAAGGGTCTTCCATGGAGATAGAAAGCGAAGAACAAGAGACACCTCAGGACATGGACATTTATCCATTCTCCTAAGATTTAGACGGAGTCTACTGAACATAAAGAGACTTCTGATCCAGCTGATCCCATAGAACCAACTGATGGGCCAAGTAATATTTCTATAGGTAGAAAGAGACCTCTATGGGCTAGACAAACTATGCAAGAGGCAGAAAAAATGCAGCTCCTTGTGGCACTTTTAGAGAAAGCAAGAGACCGCAGAAATTTTCAAAATATGTGGCATTAATGAGTCATATCATTGAGTCTGAGCCTTCTAGCTTTGAGGAGGCATCCAATCAGCAAGTGTGGAGTGATGCTATGTTAGAAGAATATCAGTCTATCATCAAGAATGATGTTTGGGATGTTGTACCAAGGCCTAAAGAAAAATCAGTTGTGTCTTCCAAGTGGCTTTTCAAGATCAAACATGCAGTTGATGGAAGTATTGAGAACTACAAAGCCAGATTTGTGGCAAGAGGTTTCTCTCAAAAGGAGGGAATAGATTATGAGGAGATGTTTGCTCCCATTGCTCATTATACATCTATTAGGACTATTATTACTATTGTATCAGCTAGAGGCTGGAAGCTACATCAAATAGATGTAAAATTGCATTTCTCAATGGTGTAATTGAAGAAGTGTTCATTGAACAACCAGATGGTTTTGTGATTCATGGGAAGGAGTCTCATGTATGCAAATTGAAGAAGGTGTTGTATGACCTTAAGCAAGCACCTCGTGCATGGTATGAAAGGATTGATCAATACTTGACGAGCTTGGGATTCTCTAAGAAGGATGTAGATTCAAATCTTTATTTCAAGATAGTGAATAGTAAGGCCTTGATATTGGTTCTTTATGTTGATGATTTATTTCTTACTGGAGAAGAGGTCTCATTGTCAAATGCAAGAAAGATTTAGCCTCCTAGTTTGAGATGAAGAATCTTTGTCTTATGCATTACTTTCTAGGACTGGAAGTGTGGCAAAGATCCAATGAGATTATCCTTAGTCAAGGGAAATACACCATAGATATCTTGAAGAGGTTTGGGATGATGGACTGCAAGTCCATGTCTACACCTATGGAAACAAATTTGAAGAAGTTGAGAGACGCTGCAGCTAGCTCAGATTTGGTAAATCCCACCGTGTACAGGCAACTGATTGGATCTTTGATATATCTAGTAAATACTAGACCAGATATTTGTTATGCGATGAGTGCTCTCAGTCAGTTCATGTGTGAGCCAAGAAAAATTCATCTAGTTGCAGCCAAACATATCTTGAGATACTTGCGTGACACGGTGGAATATGGCTTGAGATATACTTCCGATGAAGATCTAAAGTTACAAGGTTATTCTGATTCTGATTGGGCCGGGAGTGTAACCGATATGAAAAGCATCTCTGGATGTTGCTTCAGTTTGGGGTCTGCCATGATTTCTTAGTGTAGCAGGAAGCAAACCTCTGTGGCACAAAGCACTGCAGAAGTTGAATACATTGCATCATGTGTAGTAGCTCGAGAAGCAGCATGGCTTCGAAAGCTTCTTACAGGGTTTTTTGGTCAAACATTGGAGCCAACTGTGATTCATTGTGATAATTAGAGTTGTGTGAAGCTCTCTGTCAATCCAGTGTTTCATGATAGAACAAAACATGTGGAGATCAAATATCATTACATCAGAGATATGGTGCTGAGAAAAGCAATTCAACTCAAGTATATTTGCACTGATGAACAAACAACTGATATTCTCACCAAACCCCTCTCCAGAGTGAAATTTGCACATTTTCGAGACAAGCTTGGTGTTGTGGAGAATGCTGCTCTTGCTGAGAGGTAGTCTCAGCATCAGTGATACTTGCCATGTGTTAAAATGTATATTTCTCTGAGATAGAGAAATATGAGGTGAAAGCCCTTGAGAGATATTGCTCTTTCCACTCATGGGAGTAGCCACGGTGGACGTCATGTTGAGAGACTCCACGATGACATCACGTTGAGTGACTCCATGATGAGCACTTGTGTATTTGTTTCTTTCCACACATGGGAGTAGCCATGGTGGACGTCATGTTGAGTGACTCCATGACGTTATCACGTTGAGAGATTCCGTGATAAAAATCCTTTTCACAAATGGGTGTAGTCATTCTGGGTGTCATGTTGAGAGACTCTATGACATAGAGATCTGGAAAGATACCTCCCTAGCTAAGAGGGAGTGTTGATGATACGACGTCGGGAGTTTTCTTTCTCTCCGAAATTCAAATATATAAATTACTTATGTTGTTTCATCTCATAAAGTTGTCTATTTGTATCGTGCTCTATTCTGTAATGGTTGCCTCTTTGTATCGTCACCTTTTGGAGATCTTGAATGACTCTTCATTATGAAGATGATGAAGAGTCAATTTGAGAATAAATACGTTAAGGAGGTTTTAGCATCGGGGGTACAAATTAATGGTTTTTGCTTCAAGGAGATCATACGAAGGAGGATTCATTATTGGTTATTATCATTGCTTCAGTTCAAACTAGTATTGACCAAATTGTAATTCATACTTATGTTCTTGCATTATATATATATAAGTGATATATTTGTGGCTGGGTTTTTCTCCCTCAAGGAGGGTTTTGATATATGTTGTGCCTTGTTATTCTTGTTATCTTTTGCTGTTTGTCTTTATTTCTGGTTTAAACTTAACACGCTCCTCACGGTGTTTGGGGATAGAATCCTTGGCACTCTCCCTTTCGCGATATAGGGCGGGATTGAGTGGTGGAGTCCCTGCTAGTAAGCACAGATAAGGCCTCCAAAACCTCACAAACCTCCAATACGAATGTGATTTTCTCAAATTTTCACCAGTTTTTGTTAGGGTTGGATTTTCTAATTGGGGGTGATGGGAGACTCCGGGAATCCCTAGAATAGATAAGGCCTCCAAAACCTCACAAACCTTCAATATGAATGCCATTTTTGCAAATTTTTCACCATTTTTTGGTAGGGTTAGAGTTTCTAATTGGGGGTTACGGGAGACTCCCGACTCCCGAGAATCCCTAGGATGGTCAGGGGATTTCTAGAAGTCCTTAGGACATCCCGCCGTCCCTGACGTCACTGCAGTGTCTTGATAGCGGTGGTGGTGCGTCGGGGGATGTTTCCTCCAAGTCCCCACATCTCGAAAACGTCCCCATCCCGGAAACAAAGGATTTTTAGGGAGGGGGAACACCTCCCTATGGTTCAATGCTTGATAGGCACGAATACACAATTATTTACTATTAATCCTTGGCCTTGCGTTGTTGCCATTGTCATACATACATAAAAGTTAAAGGTATATATTAAGTCTTTTCTATTTGAAAAACTTCATTGTAGGGTGCCAAGAAAGTCTCCTATAGTCATAGTTTACTTTGATATTCCTTGCAAAATTTATTTCACTTAAGTTTGCTTATATCTTCTTATAGCGAGTGTGAAATAGCCACGCTTAAAAAGTTCAGTCAGTTTTTATTACATTAGGATTTTTTGGGTCAGGATCATATGGATCTAACTTCATTTTTTGGTAGAATTTTGTGTAAAATCAAACTAAAAGGCTATCTCTAATTGATTTTATCATGTAAGATGACAACTTATAATAAGATAGATGAGGGAAGCTTTAGTCCAACTGTGCCAAGAGAAGTGTCTAGAAGTTAGACCTGAAACCTCTATAAAGAAAAGGATTCAAGATAGTTGCTTCCTGAAAATGACCATTTAGCTTAAGATAGGTTGGTGCAACTTTGCACTAGCTATTGCATTGTGCTAATGTATATAGTAAGATAGAGTTTAATAGGATTTCTATGGTAGTAGATTAAATCTTGGAAGGTGCGATGTCACTTTCTAGGATATTTCTGAATTTCGCCTTAAAAGTTTAAAACAATGATTCCTACTCGGAATTATAATGACTTTGTCAAAAAGTATGAATTTATTTTAATCTTCAGATCAATAATTCATGACGTAATCCCGAAAATAATCATATCTTGATTTGTTTGGAAATATTTTCACATCTATTGAATCTGGGGTTTTTGTCCCTAATTTAGCAGTGACAAGATTAAGGGTTTTTGCCCTTGGCTTGCCGAGAGTGTTTAAGGCTTTTTGTCCTTTAAACTCTTAGTTCACCCTTGGTGGGTTTTCGTCTTCCAAGTCTTACTAAGATTTGGTTTTTCGTCTAAGCTTGATAAGGAGACTAAGGGTTTTCGTCCTCCTTATTTGCAAGTCCCTTCCTCAAATTCAAATCTGGTTGCTTGATGGATTAATAGATTGATTGCTGATTGCTTGATTGATTACTTACTTGATTTCTTGATGAATTGATGAGTGATGCTGATTTGATAATCCTTTTTAAATACAATTTTCTCTCTTTTATATCTCAAGTTTGAGGGAGACACGCCTCTTCATCACCACTTTTCCCTGTTAAAGAGTTGCAACCCTTCATCACTGTCAGTCATGATAAGTTTCCAATCTAATTTTTAATTAAATTTCTTTACATAATTGCTAACATCCTTTTCAATGTCACCTTAAATTGCTTTAATCACCTATGTTATAATTTTAGATGGGCTGTGATCTTGTATTTTTTTAACGCTGCGATCAGAGTCATCAGACACTACATTAAAGCTGCAATCTAGATATTAGAGTATTTTGGTGGGGGCATAACAGTCCACCCATCTTTTACACAAGAAGTTTTAAATTGGGATGATACAAAATTTCTGCTCCTTCTGTAATGTCCCCAAATTAGGAGTACCCAAATTTTGCCCTAGATTACAATTTTTATATTAAAGCAGGGAGGGTTTAGGGATACCTTTTGCTTTGATTGAGATCCTGCAAGCAAGTTAGGAATCATTTATAATCATAATTCATAATTAGACATTCTTGAGTTAGAACTAAAGGTATATTGGAAATGTGGATCAGATCAATAGATTGCTTGAATCAGATTTAAGATGTCTCAACCATAGAAGTGACAAGGTAGGATGACTTGATGAGGTGCTTTAGTGATCCCCTACCTTAGGCCCGAGCGGATATACCATCCGTCTTGGCCTTATGTGGTCTGTGCCATACATATGAGGTGGTGTACCTAGTGTGGTGTCCTATCACCGTTTTCCTTCTTAGTCTTGTCACGTCTATCTTCACCACGAGAGAGGTCATGAGGAACATTCACAACAGGGTGTCCGGATAGTCCCTCCTTCCTAAGCCCAAAGGCAGTCACTTTGCCCCCCTTTGGCCCCTTGGGACTCCTTAGTCATATACCATAAGCTGGTGTGCTTAGAAGGTGACCTCATCAGCTTTTCCCATCTGTGATCCCGTCATTTCACCTACCATGGCTGGTTACAGCAGTCAGAAAGTACATATATTATTTCACACAATAAATAAAATATTCTTGAATTAGCAATGCAATATAAACCAGAGTTATGCAGATCATCTGTACACATGCCTGTATCTGTATCTATATATATATATAAACAATCTCATAATATCCTAATTCTGAACTGCATATATAATTTAACGACGACAGTCATAAATAGATTTCTTATGTAATATATGTACCATACAATATTCATACCCAGATCACAGGTCTGAATTATTATTATAATCTGCTCTTATCTATTTATGTCTTGTCTTCCCTTTTGATCTCTACTTCATGGTTGGTCCCTTCATAATTGAATTACGTCTCACCTTTTATACTTAGTTACCGATTCGGGTGCGGGTACCGATGCGGATGCGGGATGCGAGTGCGCGGATGCGGGAAAATTTTTTTGGGGGGGATGCGGATGCGTTTGGATGCGTTTTTATATATATGTATATATATTTTTAAAAATATATATATAAATAGTATAATACATTATATATGCAAAGAAATGTAAGAAACATACAAAAATAAATCATTTGATATTGATAATGAATATGATAGTATGATACTTGATAGTTCAACACTTCAACTTAAAGTTAAAACTTCAAAGATGTGACAACAAATTGAAATCAGTTATGTTCAAGATTCAAATGCAATTGCCAATTTGAACTACAAAACCAAAACTTAGTTCATGATTCATTGTTCAAGAGTCAAGATTCAAGATTCAGTAATCAGATTC
>MU223609.1:279294-297495 GCA_018584345.1 Thuja plicata
GGGAAGAGGCATGTCCTTTCTTATAAATAATAATGAATAGACATGTCCCATGAAGGGACATATCTCTCCTAGCCTCATTCCCAATATAAATGAAAGAGAGATTGTTGCATTTGGAAAACACATACAAAATAGAGTGCTATTACATTTGCAGCTATCCCAAAAAATTAACACTAACCTTAAAACCCTAGCTGCACATTGTCCAACTCTCCCAAAATATGCAAACCCTTATGCCAAAATTGCATAAAATATTCTAGCAGTGATAAAAATATATTCCACCTCCAATGGCTTCCAAAAATCAGTCCAAATCAAGTTGCCCTAGCTGGAAATATCATTAGAAACTGCTTCCACCTTCAAAATGCATAACTCTTCAACATGGGATTTGAATCCCTAGCTTCAGCAATCATGAAATTACTTTAGACCATAAACTCCTATCAAAACTTCCTGAAAAAATGTCAAAAGAATGCTATAGTTGTGCCATGATCAAATTGCAATTATCTTCAATTTTTGTGAAACCCTCTAAGAGATTTTTAGTTGAAACCTCGAGCAATCTAATAAGCACAATGGTGAATTCTAGATGAATCCACACCAAAGATGGATTTGGGTTTTCGTCCAAACCACCGAGAAACTCCAAGGGTTTCCCAATAATTTAATATTTAACTTGCACATGAGAAATAATAGTAAGGTGATCCCCTCATAATCTCTTCATTAATATAAAGTCACTATAATATCTTTATACCTCCATGTGTTGGCACCCCATTTGGCATAATAATTAAATACTTTATGACATTAATATATTAAATGCACACTTGATCCCTTATATCCCATTTAACCATAAAGATATTTAATTTAATTAATTATATAAAAGTCAATGTTTGATTAGACTTTAATTAATTTAAATAAATAATTAAACTCCATTAAATGCCAAATATCAAACCAACAATTGACCCTGCCAATTTTTCGGATATAACCGTGGCACCCTTTGACTATCCAGATGACTTACCATAAATAGTAAGAATGGACCGAAACGTCCAAGCGATTTACTAAAAATTGTGTGTATAAACGAGCTTGAAAGGCCTTTGGAAGGCAAACCACAAATAAATTGATGCATTGAGATGGAGAGTATTGAAATAGACACCCAAAGGGCCAGTTGAATAACCCTGAATCACCCTCAAAGGGCCCCCCAATCACCACATTAGCCTATGGGGACCACTAATAATAGGCTAACCTTTGAAAATAATTGGTGCTTAGGAAGGTGCAAAAATGGGGACATTACAGTCTGCCATTCCCAAAGATTGCTTGCCCTCTAGCAATTTGCATCTACATACCAAACCAAATGCTACCTACACTTGTATGCCAATCGGAATACTAGGATCCTATACCAATCTTAGAGATATTGCATTGCGAATTCATTGCGTCACTCTGATATAACTATCATCAACCACATTGTCATGCTGCAACACCCTAGGAAGCATTCCATCCATCATGTGAATCCCTGGATCCCAAGTTTGAGAATCATCATTTATCCTGAGAGTGACCGGATAGGTATACCTAAATAGATCAACCAAAGGGAGTATCTTCATGTTGCTAAGTCTCCCTGTATCATAACCTCCCACGGGTGCACTCCATCTAGATCCCATAGACAAATTGGTCGTCTACCTGCCCCGATAACTGAAAACTCTTGGCACTCTACAATGGCTACAGGTGAAATGCCAAATTGACACAACACAACCTCCCTATCCCATATCCCAAAATAAAGTCCATCCCGGAGAAGCAAACAAGAAGGCTTGCAGGGTTTGGTTCCTTAAAGAGAAAGAAGCACCTCATACGAGTCATCCACCCCAATCTTATGTGTCATTTGGAAAATCAAGTCATCAGTAGGCGAGTTGAACGAAAAAGAATATGCTCACCTCACGGTGTAATCACAATGAAATGCGTTGATAGACTCCAATGGAAGTCTCAAATCAATACTAAGGATCCATACCTCACTTTGTGAGTTAGGAATCTCACCATGTAGAGCATGGAGTGAAAAACTTGCATCATCATGCACAATCTGCCTACTAAGCTCAGCTGAATCACACTCATCCTGCTCTACCCTTGTGTTATCATCATGTATACCCCTAGTGATAATGGAACCATTGCTGCCCTCAGATATTTCATTACTCCCAACATCATAAACTCCATCATTAACTTGTTTAATCTTTATAACCCTTGGAGTAACTTCTTGTGCCTCTTTCCTTGCAAATGCTCTATATTGCTGCCTTACAAACATGATGGCATGATCTCTACCTGAAAGCAATTGCAAGTAATCTGATTTTATCACTTCAAGTGTCCATCTAAGTGTTTGCAAACTTGATGCTGAGATTCCATCCCTAGGCCTGTTTTGTCCCTCATCAAAAGTGAACTACCTAGATGAGGTATTAAATGGATTTATCTGCGATATCAAACAAGCTAAGGTTTGTACAAATTCTTCCTCCCTTGAGTATTCACCCTCAAGAGCTGCTCCAAGAGGTGTAACCTGCTGAAAATCAAATGTATTCCCTATCAAAGCCTTTCTCATGGTTGCAAGTTGCACTTTTTTGTGAATCTTTCTCCTCCACTTTCAAGAGTTCAAACTCTTGATGTGCTTCTCCATGGCTGATTTACAATCAACATCATGCTCACTTGTCACATTTGTTAAGGAAACAATCTCATGCCTACAATTATAATCTTCATGTACTAACTCTCCCACATGAAGTTCATTAACTATTCCCGTCACCTGTTGGTCCTCCACATTTGTTGTATATGAATGTTGCATCTTAGTTTATGATACCATAGAAGATGGGATTTTTGATTGAGCTGAAGAAGAATGTGACAAAATTAATTCTAAACCAAACTCATCTACCTGATTTTCTACTTCATGTAGTGCCACTACGGTGGCTTCAGTGTTTGAGAGCTCAAAGGTAAGGGTGTCTACTTCTTCCTTCTTCCTCAATGCCTTTGAATAAATCGCTGCAAGATCAAGGTGATGATCTCAATCTGGTAGATAATCTGATTTCATTGTTTTCATTCCTTCCTGGTCATCTGCAAGTGTGGAAATTCCTCTTTGATTCCTTTTTGTCTTTTCTCTAATTGTATCTCCCAAAGGTGCTTTTCAATTATCCCATATGTGTCATCAAAGTGTGTTAGAGCTGCAACAATTTTATATTTGGTGACTTTCAATTGACTCTCCAAATTATGTGAGCTAATAGGTGTCAGATTCATAAGATGAAGTGGTTGATTGTCCTTGTAGAGCTTGACTGTCTTCTATGCCACCTTCTCTACACATTTGCTGACTTGGAACTAGGGCGACGTTAGTTTCAAAAAGAAAAACACAATCATCATCATTTTGTATCAAAGTGCACATAGACTCTATTGTTTCCTTGTACTCATCATTGTCACGAGCAAAATTCGTTCCTTAATTATACGTATCAATGTTGATCTTTAGATTACCCACATAAAAACTTGAGCACCCTTCCTTTGTTGGCTTAGTGAGATCAGAGTCTATGATCTCATCAATGCACTGATCTGTAATAGATGAAATGCACGAGGATTCATCTTCATCCTCTTTGGAATCACAAATGATTTCCTCTTCCTGTATTTCTTTGCAAACTCCCTAGAAATCTGTCATATCCCTGTCCAGTAAGCAGTAATTATGAAGCTAATCGCAGTGGATGGTATTTAAAGATAGTCAAAATTGGTGATAGTATGAGCCGATCATAATATAGGAACATATTAATATAATCAGCCCCCATTGTAATAGATCCAAACATTAATATGAAATTAGCATTATGCATTAATTAGTCATTGAGTTACTGTTGGGAAGTAATAAACGAATACGGTTTTGCTAATTTGTTGTAATGTTATCAAGGCACATGCAATTGTAAAAGAACTGATTTGTATTAGTTATGAAATGGAGCGATTAAGATAAGACACATCCCTTGCTATCAAAAGGATGTAACTGTTGCAATTCCCCAAGATATATATTGAGGATCGATACCATTCCTTCAAGGACATCGGAGGAAAGAGATAGAAAGATAAAGAGGGACATTACAGTAAAAAGCTACTTCAGCACTAGTGATCTTAAAACATTTATGTATTGACTCAGCCGTATCTGGTATGATGCACACCCTATGTATATAATACTGAGGTATTCAGAATGTTCAATAACTGAAACTTTGAACAGCTTAATTTTAAATGATTTTTCATATCACATACAACGATATGCTTCAAGGCCAAATTATGTTATTAATTATAATAGTAAAATGGACACATTATTGTTTCTTTACATGTGATATATTTAATAAATGGGCATATGGAATTGATAGATTAATATATATGTTTTCATTTCTAAATATTGTTAATGTTTGTAGCTTCAGTCATATGATCATTTAGAATACATATAATATATATTGATTAATAATAATATATTATATATGTTATATTATTATTAATCATATGAAATTTAATATTCAATATTAATCTATTATATTATTCTAAATTAATAATTGATTGATGAAACATTATAACATTGATTAAATTATAATTAATGGGAAGAGAGGACATGCCTCTCTAAAGGAATATATACATAAACAATTGTCATTATATTAATCTCAATAATAATGAATAGACATGACCCATGAAGGGACATGTCTCTGCTAGCTCATTCCCAATATAAATGAAAGAGAGATTGTTGCATTTGAAAAACACATACAACACAGGCAGTGCTATTACATTTGCATCTATCCTAAAACTTAACATGGTAGCAAAGCCAGGCTGCAAATATAAGAGAGTAGTTTGTTGATGGTGAATGTGTGACTGTCTTAGAAAATACAGTCTCAATACAGGGACCATATCTCACAAATACACCATTGGATTTTGCTGAATTTTGGATATGTTGGTGATAAACGAATTGCGAAGAATCTCACCGGAGCGATTGGTGAGAAAGTGTTGGGTTCAAAAGTTATGACCGATTGTGTACAGGTCTATGTGAAATTCTTGAAAGCGGCTTTCATTAAAGAGATATATTAATTTGTTATGATCGTGGTCAATCATTAACAAAGAAGCACATATTCAAGGAAGGGCGTCTCTTTCTAGAAAGAAAGCATTAATTATAGTGTCACCTCTCTTGGAGCAATCAAGTCATTTCACAAGAAGACATGAGAATTGTTCAATGATATAAGAGTGAGAACTGTACATTGTGGGGGGAATAATAACCAATGTTACATTTCCATTTGAACCATCCTAGTGGGGAGATAATTCAAAGGGGAGATGTCTCTCAAATGATTTTAGAAGGTGTTTTCTGATTTGATGTATATGGACCTTCATTGAAGCAACTTGTGTCAAGGATGTTGATGCACAGATAAGTATATATTATCCTTGAATATTACATTTATCTACTCATTGTAGTCTCTCTCTCATCTGATTTCTATATGTACAATAAGAGCTATTTGCCTTGATCTTTTTCGGAGATGCTCTTGCAGGAAAAAGAAGATTGATATCAGATTCATAGGGAGTCTGACTCTTCAGAGGTAATTTTGGACGAGGAGCTCAGAAGATTGATATTAGAATCAGAGGGAGTCTGACAGTTCATCTTAAGCAATCATGGATAAAAAGATCAACATATTTATATCTGCTCAACGAGTTCTTCTCTGTGAGAGAAGTTCAAGGTGAAATCCCTTGTTTTCACCCTCTATGCTGAGGCATGATGGATGTCATGTGTGTGACTCCATGTTTTTTAATGGGCCTGCCCCCTGTGTACATCATGAGGAAGTGAGGACTTCCAAATGATTATCACTTGTATTTGTTAGAGTTATTGGAAGGTGACGATCTTACAATAACTTGATCTTCTATTGTGATAGACATATTATGATGGCTGAAACAGATCATGATAGATGATATCTTGCATGGTGGATTAAGTTCCTTAAACAGACCATGGCCTTCTATTGTGATAGACATCTTATGATGGCTGAAACAGATCATGATAGATGATATCTTGCATGGTGGATTAAGTTTCTTAAACAGACCATGGCCTTCTATTGTGATAGACATCTTATGATGGCTGAAACAAATCATGATAGATGATATGAATGTTCGTATGCTAAGTACACACTACCTATGGACATTTGTTGAGTACTTGGTGGACATCATGAGACTTGATGTTGGTAGGCCATTACTCTGAGCACTTGGTGAATATCATGCGACTTGATATTCTGCAGGCCAATGCTCCCGATATCATGAGATGGTATCTTTATAAAATTGTTGAGTACTTGGTGGACATCATGAGACTTGATGTTGGTAGGCCATTACTCTGAGCATTTGGTGAATATCACGCGACTTGATATTCTGCAGGCCAATGCTCCTGATATCATGAGATGATATCTTTATAAACTTTTGGGTACTTGGTGGACATCATGAGACTTGATGCTGGTAGGTCATTACTCTGAGTATTTGGAAAATATCATGCGACTCGATATTCTGTGACCAATACTCCCAATATCATAGGATGATATTTTTATTAATCTATGAGTTTTGGTGAATATCATGAGACCTGATATTCCTGGTCAGACCATATCTCTGATATCACAGTAATGTGATATCAAAACTTTCACAATTAACTTTGTGTTGCTCTTTTGGATTGATGGATTTTATCTTCTTTAGCTAAGAGGGAGTGTTGATGTTTTGTGTAGCTATGGTGAGGGTCATAAGTGTTGACACAGGCGACCACTACACATTTTGTTTGATCATCCTCCCTAGCTAAGAGGGAGTGTTAATGTTTGTAGCTTCAGTCGTATGATCATTTAGAATACATATAATAAATGTTGATTAATAATAATATATTATATATGTTATATTATTATTAATCATATGAAATTTAATATTCAATATTAATCTATTAAATTATTCTAAATTAATAATTGATTGATGAAACATTATAACATTAATTAAGTTATAATTAATGGGAAGAGGCATGTCCCTTCAAGGACATTGCTCTCTAAAGGAATATATACATAAACAATTGTCATTATATTAATCCCAATAATAATGAATAGACATGGCCATGAAGGGACCTGTCTCTCCTAGCCTCATTCCCAATATAAATGAAAGATATATTGTTGCATTTGAAAAACACATACAACACAAGCAGTGCTATTACATTTGCAATGATCCTAAAACTTGATAAATATCATAACTCATCATGATGGTGAAGTGAGGATTCTGAAATGGGGAAAACGACAATGAGATCACTCTCTGAGTACACCACTCCATGCGGTGGCTAAGGAGTCCAATAGGGCCAAAGGGGACAAGGTGGATTACCTTTGGGCTTAGAAGGGGAAGACATTCAAGATACCTAGTTGTGGAAAACCTTCACAATCTCCATCATGGGAAGTAGATCTTTCAATTAGGGAAGACAAGTTGAGGATGGCTATATAGAGGGAAACGACGATAGGACCCCACACTAGGTAGCCCACCCCATATGCATGGCTAGGGCCACATGAGGCCAAGGGGGAACAATGTATCCCCTCTTAGGCCCAGGGTAGGAGATTTCTGGGACACCTCATTGAACCCCCTCACCTTTTCATCTTAATGATTGAATTACATCAAAGTTAATTCTAGCAATCTTTGATCTAATTTATATTTCATGTTTATTTCTAATTAAAGGAAATTTATCCATGGCATTGTGATTATAAATGGATACTAACAATATTGTAGGATTTCAATTGAAGAAAACCCTATACATGGTAAAATCCTAACTCTAATCTTATGCAACTATGGTTTTAGGGCAAAGTTCTAGGGCAAATTAGAAAAGGGGCATTACAAGTTGTATCAGAGCATCTTTCTTGCCATCATATGAATGGTAGTTGATGTGAACTAGCCAAGGGCTCAAAGAGCATTGAAAAGAGAAAAAGAAATGCATTACCATGAGTGATCAAATGAGCAATGAATTGAGGGTTTTCATGGAACAAACAACCCAAACTACCCAAGCCCTCATGGAGTAAAATGAGAGGAACGAAAGAACAAATCAACTCCTCCTTCAAGCCATTCAAAACATGTGGAACAATGGAAGGGATACTAACTCCAGTCATTCCACAAATAATAATAATGGCCCTCCTAGGGTACCAAATCCTAGACTTGCAAGACCATCTTTCCTACCTAGGGAGGAATAAATGGAAGAAGAAGCAGAAACAAACACTCCTCCAGTGAATAATATTGACGAAATTGTAGAGGCATACTCTAGAATTGATCTAGAGCTTAAAGAGGATATCTCTTTTAAGGATTATTGTGATGCTAAGATGAAAGCCTCCTCTAATAAGAAAAGAAAGACACCACAAGATAGAGACGTAAAAGAAAGAGTGAATAAAATAGCCCTTCCCAACTTTGAAGGATCAAGAAGAGTCACAACGCGTTCATGGGTGCAAAAAGTTAGACACCTATCTCTCATTAAGCCCCATGATAGAAGAAAATGCTATTAAATTTGTGGTGCTTCACTTAAAAGGGGCAGCCCATGAATGATGGCATCACGGCCTTATCACCCAAGCTCACCAACAAATAAACACTTATGATGAGTTCACATAAAAACTCATAAAAGGATTTGATCGTACACACCCATAATGGTACTTAAAGTTAAAACAATTAACCCAACTTAAGCAAGAGGGGTTAGTGGAAGAATTTGCTACCACATTTGAAAGATTGGCAGTTATGGTACTAGAGATCTCTCAAGAATGGCTCACTTACCTATTCATAGAAGGATTGAAAGAATTGATCAAAAGTATGGTAAGTGCCTTGGATCTAGCCAACTTGGAAGAGGCAATCCATAAGGCACTACACTTTGCTACACCCTCAACCAAAGATAGATACAAAAATCTTGCATCAAAAACACACTCCAAGCATCTCCGCAAAGAAGGTAGACATTTCCAAGGGAAGGATGGGCAAAAAAGGACATTCCTACATGAAAGTGACCGAGAGGAGCTAAGGAGGAGAAGATTATGCTTTGATTGCGAAGAGAAACATGAACCAGGACATAAATGTGGTCGAGAGGAAAAATTATGCTTTCGATGTAAAGATATATGGAGTCCAGGACACTTATGTAATAAGAAAAATCGGAAGAAGGCATTCCTTAAGTGTGGAGAAAAATGGGAGAAAGGACATACATGTAGGGGAAAGGGTCAAGTACACCAAATTGAACTCATTCTTGAAAGTGAGGAAGGGAGTCCAAGCAAAAGGACAAAACATGAAGATGACGATGAAGAAAGTGGAACCTTGGCATGCATCTCCAAAGCATCCAAACACAATCCCTTTAGAATCCGAGGAGTCATGAAAGGGAAAAAAGTAACGACCCTTGTGGATAGTGGGGCAACCCACAACTTTATTGAAGGATTGGTCCCAAAATTAGGATTGGAAACAAAAGACTTCAAAGGTTTTCAATTAACCTTGGCTGATGGGGCTATCACCCCATGTAAGAGGATCACTCAATTAAACATCACCTTGGGAAAGCATCTAGTCAACGAAAAATTTTACATTTTAAAAATGAGAGAGGCTGAAATTTTGGAAATTGCGTGCTGAATTAATGAAATCTAATGGGTGCATATAGCAATTTACAAGAGCTTCAAACTGAAGCTAATAGTCTTCTAGAAATATTAGACTTAAATAAAATAACAAATGATACAACTAAATGACCATTAACTGAAGAATCTAAAAAACTAGCTAAAAAAGAAAAAGATTCTAAGATGCTAAAAATAGCAAAAGATTTTAAGGCACTAAAATATTCTAATACCCTCCCTTAATGGTCATCCTATCAACTACACCAAGTTGCCCCCTAAACTTGACAATTTTTCCTACACTGAGAGACTTGTTGAGGATATTCGCAGTCTGATCCTTAGTGGGGACATACTGCAACATCACTGATCCATCTTCGACAAGCTTGCAGGTGAAATGACAATGAAGCTCAACATGCTTTGTCTGCTCATGGAAGACTGGATTTTTGGCTAACTTCAGAACTCCTTGATTATCACAATACAATGGAGTAGGTCCTTCTTGAGGCATGTGCATGTTTGCAGGCATCTGTCGAAGCCAAATTGCCTCACAAGCTACCTTAACAGTACCCCGATATTCAACTTCAGTGGAGAGAGCTCCTGTTTGTTGCTTCTTGCTGATCCATGTGATTGCACTTGTGCCCAAATTGAAAACATACCCACAAGTAGACTTTCTGTCAACAACACAACCTGCCCAATCTGAGTTTGTAAAACCAATGAGTGTAGGATCTGTGCTTCTGGTGTACAGAATGCTAAAATCAGGAGTGCCCTTCACATATCTCAGCACATGCTTTGTTACAACCCAATGTTCAGCTTTTGGGGCTGTCATTAAGCGAGAGATGTAGCTCATAGCATAGCTGATGTTAGGTCTAGTGGCAGTGAGAGATGAGTCTGCTCACTAGTTGCTTGAATGCTGATTCATCCAACATTGGTGAATCCGATTAGGATGAAAGTTTCAACCCTTTCTCTATAGGTGTAGATGCAGGTTTGTAATCATGCATCCAAAACTTATCCAATAGGCTTTTAGCATACTTTGACTGAGAAATGTAGACGTAGTAATCTATTTGCCAAACCTCCACACTAAGACAATAATGGAGAAGTCCCAAATCCGTGATATCAAAAGTCTCGCACAAATTTTGTGTGACCCGCTTGATCAAATGTGCTGCACTACCAGTAATGATAAGATCATCAACATAGATGACAAGAATAACAATCTCACCACTAGCATGCTTGACATACAGATTAGGATCAGAAGGACTCTGCTGAAACTCTTGATCAATCAAATACTTATCAATCTTGATGTACCATGCACGGGGAGCCTGTTTGAGGCCATAGAGTGCTTTGACCGATTTGCAAACCTGGCATTCTTTACTGGCTACCGGGAAATCTAGAGGCTGTGTCATGTAGACCTCTTCCTGCAAATCACCATTGAGGGAATCACTCGATATCCATCTGATGAACTTTCCATTCAAACTGAGCTGAAAGAGTGAGGACAAGCCAACTGGTGCTCATTTTGGCCGTGGGAGCAAATGTCTCCTCATAGTCGATGCCTTCTTTCTGTGAAAACCCTTTAGCTACTAACTGTGCCTTGTACTTATCAAGAGTTCCATCAGCCTTATACTTGACTTTATAGACCCATTTGCAGCCAATGGGCTTCTTCCCTTGTGGAAGATCAGACAACACCCAAGTTGTTTTTCAAGAGACTCTGATATTTAGCTGCCATAGCCTATTCCCACTTTGGTATACATTTAGTCTCTAAATAGGTATGAGGCTCATAAATACAGTGAATGTTTGCCATAAGAGCAAAGTTGACTGTGGTATGCTGCTTGCTTTTATGCTGAGCTGATCTACTATCAATAAGTTCATCATCATGAAGATCACTAATGGTCTTGGCCCCAACACTTAGGCTGTAGAGTAGAACCAACATCCACAGTAGGAGGAACAACATCAACAAGGATCTCTGGATGTGGATCCTGAATGTCCCGAGGAATGGTGGGTGGCACAATGTCATTTGAATCCTTCCCACCGGGTGAACCGAATGGAAGTCGAACAATCAAATTTGTAGCCTTTGGAGGTTGATCCTTAGGGCTCAAAACAAGAGAAGAAGGCTGAAATAGTTCCCGTTCTTCATCAAACACCAGATCAATCGCTGAATATGAGACGATTGGTATCAACATAAATTAGCTGAAAAGCCTTATGATTATCATTGTACCCTGTGAGCATCAATTTTTGAGTCTTGGAATCCAGTTTGGTGCGCTTGGCATCTGGAATCCAAACATATGATGTAGAGCCAAAAACCTTTAGATGACTGATTTTGGGCTTCTGTCGGGGTTATCTTCTTAACAACTTGTGTGGGTGATCGATTCAGAAGATAACCTGTAGTAAAGACTCTCTCAGCCCTAAACTTCTTTGGAACATTTCTATGCTCCAACATATATCGAGCCATCTCAATGATTGTACGATTCCTGTGCTCAACAAGACCATTTTGTTGTGGGTTGTAAAGGGTGGTAAGCTGTTTCTTAATGCCATGTGATGCATAGAAGTTGGATAAATTAGGTGAACACAATTCTCTACCATTGTCGAACACAAGAGTGACTATCTGACAACTTGACTCTTTTTTCACTAAGGCCCTAAACTTTTGAAACATGCTGAACACCTCTGATTTATGTTGAAGAAAATACACCCAAATTTTCCTGCTTAAATCATCAACAAATAGCAGAAAATACCTGCATCTAGTGACTGATGAAGTATTCATGGGTCCACAAATATCTGCATGAACTAACTGCAAGACCTTGGATGCCCTCCAAGCTTCAACATCTGAAAACAGAGTTCAATGCTGTTTCCCAGCCTGACAAGCTCTGCAAACTCCATGATTTTGTGTCTGAATCTCAAGTTATCCAACAACCAGACTCTCTCGATCCAACTAGGAGAGATAGTGAATGTTCAGGTGCCCATACGGCTGATGCCAAAGATTGCTGATGGAAGTACTTCTGGCTGCCATGGCTTGCTCCTAAAAATCACCTGTATCAATGAGTCTATAAAGACCACGATCCTCAAGACCTACTGCAACTGTAGTGTGAGACTCCTTGTCAACATTGATGCACTTGTGCGAACTTAAGACGACACGCAACTGTGGAGAAAAAGCATAATTTGAATGACTAACAACAAACTGAGCTTCATACCTGGGACAAAGTATACATTGAGAAAGATCAAATCCCTCCCACCAAGTGAAAACTGAACGTTGCCTTTTTCGACAACAGTGTACTCCTCGCCTCCTCCAAAGATCATTGAATTTGTGAAAGGCGTGAACTTTGTGAACCAATCTCGACAATGTGTGAAACGCCGAGGCAAAAAAGTCAATGTACTAGGCTGATGATGTCTCATGATTGAATGGACATGTGGCCATGAACCAATAGGAGGTATATTCCTGATCAGAATGCGTAGCAACTTGGGCCTTCTGCTGAGACCTTACCGGTGAAGATTGCGCGACTGCCAACCGTTTCTTGCAATCTATCTTCATGTGACCAAACTTGTGACAATAATTGCACTGGACACTTCTTCTTTGAAGATGCCGGAGGTTTACCTAGTGCTTTCTGCTGGTAGGATTAAGGTTTACCTTTGTTCTTGTTTGAGGCTTTGGCTGTAAAGGCCACATGTTCTGTGGAGGACGAGCTAGCATTGCTTCCAAACTATTGCTTCCATCTATCCTTGTAATGTCCCCTTTTTGGGATTGCTCTAATTTTTGCACTAGAATCAAAATTTCCATTGAAATAAGAATTATAAGACGGTTAGAGATATAACTTTACCAATGAAGATGCCTTTTTACATGATAATTCTTGGTTTAGGTCTTGCAACACCAAAAAGGAAACAAGAGCACAAATATACATTCATAGACTAAATATATTGTTAACATGATATAGTCTATCTTATACATTTATAACTTGATAAAGAGAGTTCCAATCCATAGCAACATGTAATGTGTAGTATTTTGCTTTCCTAAAGGTGGATGGAAATATTACAAAAGGGTGCCCTAGCCCAACCCTAGGCCCAAGGGTGGAACCTTGTCCCTCTTGGCCCCGCGCTTCATGGGGTTGGCGTACCTAGTGGGCCTCACCATTCCCTCTCATTGTAACTTTCTCCGCCAATGTGGATCATCCCTTGCAAGCTTGTGCCTTTGTATGATGTAATTCATGCTGATTCCACTGCAGGCCTTATCTAGTGCCTTTGTATGATGTAGTCCATGCCCGTTCCATCGCAGGTTCCATCGCAGGCCTTACCTAGTGCCTTTGTATGATGTAGCATGGTCCATTACACTGTAGGACTTTCCTATCTTGTGAAGTAATAATTCAATGTGCTATAAATACACATAGTATTCTACCTAAGTCACACATTCCACTTGCAAACTGGTGAATATCATATAAAAATATATTGCAAATAAAGGATACAAAGCCTGATCGCATATGTGATTATTATCGATTAGATGCAGTTAATTGTATTAATGTAATGATGCATAAACAGTCCCTCATTTATATCTGTTCGATGTAATCATCTTATTCAAAAATTGCTGATGGCAGTTTATCCCTTCTTTCCGTTTGACTTAAATCTCTATCTCTTCTTGCTGATGACGATCAAATTGTCTTTCTTATTTAATATATAAATTCGGCTGTGTTCGATGCCTCTTCTCCTATGTTCAGTGACTCTCTGAGGGATTCACTTATGCTTTTATTGACAATCACTGTAGTAATAACATACCCAAGAAGATGATGTTCATTTGTCTGGATAGCATTCAAATACCTTTCTTGGAAAAAGAGGTCAATAATTCCATTTCTTTCACTCGAATGCATCAACCATGTCTGACTTTGCAGTTGATTGAGAGGTGATGCATAGTCCTTGGAATCAATGATTTCTTTTAAGCGATTAAGTTCCTCAAGAATGACGTCCCAATTTTGTATCAAAATCTCTACTGAAAGCTGGCCCCATAGAGCACATAAACTCCTGTCACTGTTTGTACAAAGAGCACAATACTGATATAGGTAATCATCTGCTCTAGAATAGTTATTGCGCTCTACTGGAACTTTTGGCATAATGATATAATGCCTCTATTTGATCAGGTCCAATCTCTGTTTTCTGCTTAGATCCTCCGTATGGTGTAGTTGCTCCTTGTAAATGCCGATTGGTTATTTTTTTGCTGATTATAAAGAATTTTAGTGATGTTATCCACGACTATGCATGTGTTCAGTCACCATTTTGGAGTCGCCAAATGCCTTAGACACAAACATTTAGGAGTTCAATTGCATGAAATTCTATCCATAAACCATTTCCATCTCAACTGAAACAGAAATCAATTTGCTTTTAACCAATGGATCGAAGGGAGATAAAGCACAACTTCATAAACCAACAGATCTATGTATCTTTATCATTCATGCCAACATATATCATCAAGATTCAAAACATTAAAAACTTACTTCTAGACTCTAACTCCTAATCTTAAAAGTGCCGACCTTTTCAGAGTTTTAAGTTCCACAATATATAGCCACACAACGCTTTTAAAACAGTTACCAAAAATTACTCCACCAGGAGTCATCGTTTGAGCAGTTATAAAAACTAACTTGAAACAAGGCAAAATAAAAGGAAATAGCCCTAACGACCTTAGTGCCTTCTTCACATGGTCAATTGGTTGTCGAAGTGGCAGATCAAGGGAGTTTCTCTGACGCTATCGAGACCAGATGCGTTGCTTTCCAGCTCTTGTAAGCTGCTGCAAAAGCGGGGATAATTTGCTGATGTGGCAGGCCCATGCACGCTATCTACTGTTTCCATACTTCTCTATTCTTCCAGACCTGTGCCATTTTATTTTCATGCAGGCTCAGCTGATCTTGTCTGATGATCAACATCGATTCAATGTGAGCTAGCCTCGAGAAATCACGCGCAGTGAGTGATTTCGATTCTTTAGCCTCCATCTTTTCCTGCAGAGTAGCGATCACCTCCTCACTGCTCCTTACCAGACCTTCATCATTTTTCATCAGCTGGACATCTATGCATCTTATATCCCCTTGTGTGATCTCTTTAATGTTTTCCAACTCCTTTAACAACTCATTTGCTTCATCAATTATTTGCTCTATCACAATGTTTCTCCATTCAATGCTGATCTGGGAGACATACAACACTTTGTCATCTAGACCAGCAACAGGCTTTTCAACTAGGAATTGTTTGTGTCGGTACCTTTGAATTTCTTCGATCTAGGTTGCTTTTTCCGCCCATTTTTCTTTTTCTCTTCCCAAGAGCTGATCTCTGTCTCCATCTTTTTAGTAACTCCTGACGATTTCCTGTGGGTGTTGCTTAGATTCCTTATGTGTTTTACTGCTTCAAGGGCCACGAAATCTAACCAGTCGCCAAAAGTTTTTGCAGTCATCCGGTCCCTCTATATCTGATTTAAGAACTTTTGATTAATTGGGGATTTGACATCCAGTGTGGCATGAATTTTAGAAATAGGCAGAGGACCTGGATTCTGAATCACATGTATGTACTCAGCCATTTGTTTTAGAGCCTCTTTCATTTCTTTCTTATCTTTTGCGTCTTTCCAGATTCTTGATGAGATCTTTTTATTTGATGATTCAAAGATCTTCATATCTGCCTCCCTCTTGCCTTTTCCAAAACAGTCAAAACAGTCCGCCAAAAAATCTTCTAACTTAGGTTTATGCATGAACGCAGGGGCTACATTCAGATGATCTTGAGCAAACCCCTTGCTGTCAAAGTTGGGCCTAGCATGATATGAGTTCAGGTTCAGGTCTTTCAACTCCTTTTTTAGGGTCATGGCATCTTGTACTGACCGACAGTGATAGTAACCCAGGTTTATTGGGAAGACTACTCCCAAGCCTTTCTTTCCTCTAAGATTTTTATCAAGATGAGCTAATTGTCTGCAGATCTCCATTAAAACAAATTTGTCTAAGCAATACCTGGGCAACCTCAAGGGTTCCCCCTCAAATCCCTCGACACTGAGATAAGTAAATTTGGGATATTGAATAAAATGACTACGATACACAGCAACCAATTCAATTGCCTCATATGAGAGCCTTTTATTTTCTTTACCTTGCAACTCAAAAACCAGACAAGTCAGAAAACATCATTAACCCTTCTGAAGTCCTCCACACTTCTGTTGTATTGCAAATGTACATAGTACTCATATATTTTCATTTCTTCGTTCCAAGGTTCGTGTGGGAGACCTTCCCAGTCTCTACAACTGGCAAGTATATAAAATAAATATGAAGTCATGTGGAAAGTAGCCATGCCAGCAGCCCTAATCAACTCCTCATGAAGTCTGTTAGAAATCAATTCAGCCCAGTCTATGAACTTGTCCACTCCTAGGATCTTCTGGATGAAATAGTACATCCAATCCTCCCAATAGAATGCATGGGGATTGCCTTTGATCCTTTTCAGCAACAACACCATATCCTTTACCCCTTTGATCATGTAATAATCCTAACTAGGATTATTATGGATTTCTATTTGTTATCCTCAGAATTATTTTAAACCCACTTGGATTACCAATAATGAATAGTTCCGGAATCGAATAAACTAATTTGTCTATGCTGTTGTCAATCTGATACTACGCTGAATAAATGTGCCAGTAATCTGCTGTTTAACAACCGTAACCTCTTCTAGAAGTACAAACGATATGTGGCCTCTATAATGTATCAAAAATTCAATGCTTGCGTATAGATTTAATTTAAACTCCGACGATGGACACATTTATAAAAACAGTTGTTTCCAGTCTTAATCGAAATACAGATATCAATATTCAATTCAATTTATTACAAGCCATACAAATACCCATGTGAAGGAAATAACGTGCACCTTGAACTTGTGGTTCAACACCTCGTTTGGATGCAGCAGTGTTGGATATTCCTCTTGCGCCGCTACTGTGCCAATTCTAATGGCTGTATGCTTGTCACGACACCAGTCTGTCAGCTTTACAGCTGTAGATATTTCGCACACCTCCAAGTCACTAACTCGCCGCACGACCCCTTACTCCTGTGGTGCCACACCCGTAATGAATGCCTGGACTCCTGTCGCGGTCTGCACTGTTAAAATATTGTTCGTTCGTGTTTATAGAAAGCCTTGCATATAATATATATACATATATATAATAATGAATAGATATATATATATATCTCTGAATTAAATATGCATTGGAAACGAACGTATATATATATATATATATATATATATATATATATATATACATATATTAATTAATATGACATATCGTAAGTATATTGAAAGTATTACTATCCGTTTGCACAGCAAATGTATCGGACTGTTATGTATTAACAGTCACGATACTATCGTGACTGTTAACACATAACAGTCACGATAAGTGACTATATACACAGCATTAACTAATGCGATTTACATTAAAGTAAATCAATGTTTATTGTGAACAAACACGTCGGTTCATTATGAACAGACATATCGGTTATTTTGTGAACAGTCACGTCTGCTGATCTCAATATATATAGATATTCAATATGTAGAATCAATCAATAACCAAGGCAATTGTATTCTACTACATATTAGTTTATACATTATCTTCAGATCTACATTTCTTAACATGGTATCAGAGCAAAGCCTGGGAGTTGATAGTTGAGGAAAAATT
>MU223609.1:300615-327430 GCA_018584345.1 Thuja plicata
AGAAGTCTAAGGTGATTCCTCATATCACATGTTAGGTGATATTGAAAATTGGGTATCACATGTCAGGTGATTCCTCATATCACATGTTAGGTGATATTGAAAATTGGGTTTGATCAAAATATGAATGTAATTATTGATGTACATCTTATTCATGAATATATATATATATATATATAAAATTATTGAAATATTTCAAATTTGTGAAGATGACGATCTTTTGTGTATAGGTTACTATTTCAAGGTGACGATCTTGACAATAGTAACCAGGCTTCAAGATTGGCTCCCGTAAGGGTTTGTTCCGGATTGGTCTGGACATCTTGTTGCTTATGTTATCGCCTGTTGTGTAACAATTGTTAGGATAGACTCCCGAAAGGGGTTGTTCCGGATTGGTCCGGATGTCTTAACATTTATATTGTTACCGTGTGTGATAACTTATCATGATTAACATTTTAAGAATGGTTGGATTGGGCCAAATATCATGATATGAAAATTCTACAAATCTAGTAAACTCTCTCTCAAGAGGGAGTGTTAAAATATTTTTCGTTCGTGTTTATAGAAAGCCTTGCATATAATATATATACATATATATATATAATAATGAATAGATATATATATATATATATCTGAATTAAATATGCATTGGAAACGAACGTATATATATATATACATATATTAATTAATGACATATCGTAAGTATATTGAAATCGGTTCATATTACTATCCGTTTGCACAGCAAATGTATCGGACTGTTATGTATTAACAGTCACGATACTATCGTGACTGTTAACACATAACAGTCACGATAACTGACTATATACACAACATTAACTAATGCGATTTACATTAAAGCAAATCAATGTTTATTGTGAACAAACACGTCGGTTCATTATGAACAGACATATCGGTTATTATGTGAACAGTCACGTCTGCTGATCTCAATATATATAGATATTCAATATGTATAGATATTCAATATGTAGAATCAATCAATAACCAAGGCAATTGTATTCTACTACATATTAGTTTATACATTATCTTCAGATCTACATTTCTTAACATGCACCCGTGGTACTCACACTGTGATCCCAGCAGCAAAATGCGCGACTAATACTCCGCCCTTGGCGACTATCAAATCAGGTGTAATGTGCGGTGGCTTGAAGGAATCACACAGTTATGGCTCCCGACTCCAACCCATATTGACACTAAAAACTACCTCCGCGGCTAGTAGTCCAACGTCACGATGCAGGTGTAATCACGCCTAGACATAGCTTCCGCACACACATGATTCCAGTCACCTGTTAATGAGACATCTGTCACTCGCGTCCAACCTTATGGAAGCGTAACTTTCCTTCCTACCCAACCACACTTGTTCACACTGGAAACTTGAAGCTCATTGTTACGATGATGTGTATAAACTGAGTCATTTAAAAATCCTTTACTGTAATCTGTCTCCTTATTTACTGAGGCTGAATTTGAAATATCACTTTCTTACCAATGCTTTTAAGATTTGAAGTGAAATTTGAAGTAATTCCACCAATGTGAGAAATGCTGGGGCTACGTCCAGTTTCTCGAATTCTCCCCAAGGGTTTGTGTCCTCAAGAACAATGTAACTAGTCACATAAGAAACCAGGTATTTCAATTTCTTGTTTTATATATCTCATGGTCCTTTTCCCAAGAAAGCTTTGTCCTTTAATAACCTCGAAGTGAGGGAAAACTCCACAACGTAAGCAATGTGGGATAAAATGTCCACTTAAGTTACTTTAAGTCACGTAAAGTCACTTTTATAAAATAAAGTAACTTAAAGTCATAAAGTGACTTTATAATATACTTCTAAAAAGTAAAGTGACTTTACTTTATAGTGTGCTCAAATAATAAAAGCTTGCCCACTGAAGCCCGTGACTGGCGGACATCCTCTAAAAGAAACCTTTAGCCTATCCGGATGAGGGAGATAGACTAGCTAAGTGCCATACTGGCCTATTGCGGGATTGGGGACATTACAGTCCTCCCTTCCCGGGATTGCTTGCCCTCAAGCAATCTCAATGCAGGGTGCTCCAGAAAAGACTCACCCTCCCAAGTAGCATCCTCTATCGGTAAGTCCTTCCAAGGAATCAAGTATTCTCGGGTAACCTTGTTCCGCAGCTTCCTCTCTGTGATCTCAATCACCTCAGCTGGCACCAAAACCAATTTACCCTCCTCATCGAGTTGGGGTAGTCCAACTGAAGGAACTATCTGCTGTTCTATTGCCTTCTTGAGGCAAGACACATAAAAATCATTCTGAATCCGGCTGTCGGCCGACAGCTCGAGCTCATACGCGACTTCACCCACTCTCCTGGAGATACGGTAGGGACCGTAAAATCTGGGCTTGAGCTTTTCTGATCCACTCTTCTTCATTGAAATCTGCCTGTAGGGCTGAAGACGAAGGTAAACCAAATCCCATGCTTGAAAAGCCCGCTCTATTCGGTGCCGATCAGCATACATCTTCTGCTGATTCTATGCCCTCTGAATGTTCTTCCTGAGAGACTTAGGGATATCCTGATGGTCCTGTAGCCAGTCTCTCGCAATTGGCGCCCTGTTGTCCTGAAGAGCCAAGTCTATGAAAGATAATGGCTCGCTGCCATAGAGGGCTCGAAATGGGGACATGCCAATAGTCATATGGTAGGTGGAGTTGTAGCAAAACTCCCCCAAGTACAACCATCTGACCCAGGCCCTCTGCTGCCCCGCTACATAATTACGGAGGTAACCTTCTACCCACATGTTCACGATCTCTGTCTAGCATCCATCTATGGATGGTAACTAGTACTAGGAGTCAATTCGGTGCCTGCCAACCGGAATAACTCCCGCCAAAAGGTGCTGAGGAATTTACTGTCCCTGTCACTAACAATGGTCTTGGGAAGATCATGCAGCCTAAAAACCTCTCGAAAGAATAATTCAGCCACCTGAGCAGTTGACCAATCTGCTGAAATGGCAAAGAAGTGGGCAAACTTAGTAAGTCTGTCCACCGCCACATAAATGCTGTCCCTGCCCTGTACTCTCGGCAAACTAGTAATGAAGTCCATCGAAATACCTTCCCACTTTTGAGTAAGAATGGGTAGGGGTTGCAGTAAACCATCCGGGTGCTCGTGTTTAGACTTGTTCTGCTGACAAGTCTGACACTCTCTGACATGCTGGAGGACATTGTCCTTGAGGCCCTTCCAAGAGAACCTCTCTCTGACCTGCCTGTAGGTTTTAAAAAATCCCGGATGCCCTGTTGTGGGTGCATCATGAACAACCCTCATTATCTTAGCCTTAAGCTTAGAATCTGGTACTAGGTGAATTCTGCCCTTATAGAAGATGATGTCATCCATTACCTTGTACCTGCTATCTGGAAGCTGCCCGTCCAAAATCTGACATGCTTGAGTATTTTTAGAATACTCAACTAGCAAGTGGGATTTCCAATCCGCAGAAGTCTTAGATAGAACACAACAGGCTGCAACTGAAGGTCTCCTAGAAAGTGCGTCAGCCACAATGTTATCCTTGCCCTTGACATATTCAATGTCAAAATCGTACGCGTGGATCTTACTAACCCACTTCTACTGTCTCTCGTTCAACTCTTTCTGCTCCAGGAAGTACCGCAAGCTATTGTGATCCGTTTTAACTGTAAACTTGCCACCCACCAGATATTGCCTGAATTTAGCTAATGCGTGCATGATGGAAAGCATTTCCTTGTCATATGTGGAGTACAATCTCTCATTGTCCTTAAGTTTTCTGCTCTCGTAGGGTATGGGTTGCCTGTCCTGCATCGATACTGCACCAATTCCGTTACCTGAGGCATCACACTCTAAAACAAACGGATGAGAGAAATCGGGTAGTGTTAGAACCGGACACGTGCTCATGACAGTCTTGAGTCTATCAAAGACTACCTCTCTCTCATCTGTCCACTTGAAAGCCCCTTTCCGAGTGAGATCGGTGAGGGGTGCTGATGTCTGAGAGAATCCCTTTACAAATCTCCTGTAGTAAGAACATAAGCCAAGGAACCCACCCTCTCAAGTTTGACACATTCTGTGGTAGTGGCCTGTCCCGGATTGCCTGTATCTTCTCTTGATGGACCTTGACCCCATCTGCCCCTATGACATGTCCCAGATAGAGGATCTCTGTCAACCCAAACTCACACTTGGATTCTTTCACAAATAGAGACCGGCTCTCCATGATGCTAAGAACCTCATCCAAGTGCTCCTCGCAAGTCCTGTTGAAGACCAAGATATCATCAAAGAATACCAGAACACTCTTGTGTAACTGTTTCTTGAATAAATGATTCATGCAAGACTGAAAGGTGGCTGGTGCATTAGTGAGCCCAAATGGCATCACTAGAAACTCGTAGTACCCGTTGTGACATCTGAATGTCGTCTTATGAACATCCTCCTCACGGACACGTATCTGATGGTACCCTAATCGAAGATCAATCTTCGAGAAATAAACTACCCCATGTAACTCGTCTATCAGCTCATCAATCCAGGGAATAGGGTACTTATTCTTAATGGTCCTCTTATTTAGTGCACGGTAATCAATACACATGCGAAGAGTACCATCCTTCTTCACTAATACCAATGAAGAAGCAAAGGGACTACAACTGGGCCTGATGTGTCCCATGTCTAGGAGCTCCTTTATCGTCTTCTCTATCTCCTCCTTATAGTGCCTCAGATGACGATGAGGTGTAGTAATAACGGGCTTAGCGCCCTCCTCCATCTCTATGATATGCTCAAATCCCCTGTCTAGAGGTAGGCCTGATGGAATGTCCTCGAAAACCCGTTTGTGCTTATCAAGCACCTTCTGAACATCAAAGTGAACCTGCTGGCCTGAATCCGGTGTGGATTTAGTGGATATGAAGCACTGGGCTGCCCACTCCATGTCACTATGTCTCATGATGGCCCCATCCTGTGAGTAGATACTAATCTAGGCCCGCCATCTGGCATGGCCTTAAGAATCACTTGCTGATCACCCTGCATAAATTCCAATTGCTTCAGCTTGTGGTCAATGGTGTACCTCCCCAGGGTCTGTAACCATTGCATACCTAGAATAGCATCCAAACTGCCTAGGTCAATGACATAAAAATCTGCCTCTAGAAGGTAATCTCCAAAATGGATTGGAAGACCGGAGATCTTCCCTGTACAACTCAATAAGTCCCCTCCTACCACCTTGACCTCAAACTCTGGAATGTCATCTGCCTGTAGCCTTCTCCTGGAGACCATACCTGTGCTGATAAAATTGTGTGTAGCACCTGTATCTAAAAGGCAAACAATCCTCTGCCCTCTCACTACTTTCAAACGAAAGGGGTGACATGTAGGAATCCCTGAAAGGGATGCTAAGGTAACCGGGGGCTGCTCGTGGGTGGCTTTCTTCTTCTTTCCTTCTGACGAGGGCTCTACCTGAGTCTCCTCATCGCTGCCCTCACACTGCTCATACTCATCCTCAGAAGCTACCTCAATATAATGTAGCTTGCCTTTCTCAAGGCACCTGTGATCTGGAGTCCAATGCTCCCTGCAAGTAAAGCATAACTTCCTCCTCAACTCATTTCGAGTGTCAAAATCCAGACTAGGAGACACACTCTTATTCTGATTTTTACCTTTCTGGAATGAAGAGGATCCCTTGAAAGGTTTCTAAGTTGGCTGTAAAACGGAGGATGGTGAATCCAAATCATGAGCTAACTTAATAGCATCATCCAAGGTGTCTGGTTTGAGAACTCTAACCAGCCCTCTGAATTTATCATACAAGCCCTCAATGAATAACATTACTTTTCTCTTTTCCGACATGTCAGGTACCATAATGGAGATCCTTTGAAACTCGTCAATGTAATGCTCCAATGACCCACTCTGCTTTAGTTGAGCTAACTCCCTGTAGTAGACCTCTATGTCGTTCCTATCAAAATGAGTGATCAATCTCGTGCTGAAGATCTCATAGGAAACGATCAATCCGTGATCTTGGGTGACAAGGCCGTGATGCCACCAATCATACGTAGCTCCCTCTAAATGCATAATGACAAATTTAATTGCCTCAGTCTCCGACATGGGTTTGAGAGTCAAGAAACTATCGAGCTTGTGAATCCAAGCTCTAGCGGATGTCCTACTGCCGCCATCAAATGTAGGGAGAGTCAGCTTGTTCATGGCATGTTTGAAGTCCCTGTTCGGACCCCTGGGTCTCCTATCTTGCTGGTTCCTGCCAAACTCCCTCTTCTGAACCATGTCCTGTGGAAAAGTCAAATCTGCTTTGACATGGTTTGGTAACATATTCCACTCGTCATGCATGGTCATCACATTCTCTGGGAGAATGCCTGCGGCCTCTGCTGGTGCTCCCTCTTCCCCTGCATTATTATCCACAAAGTTTGGCATAAGGGGCCTATCAGACGTACGAGTGGGGGCCCTAACTACCCTAGGTGATCCCGCTGTACTACCTCTAGTACTGTGATGGCTAGTGGGTCTCCTGACTGTAACTGATAACTGCTAGATAACCCCTGTGCGCTGGTGTAATACATCAACAATATGGTCCTGTACATCTCGTATCTGTCTCATAAGTCATTTTCCCACCTAGAATAGTTTGTTCCAAAACAAACTCCTCGTTTTCTGTATGACTGGTCTCAATGTCAACCTGTACGGAAGAATCTGTTTGTTCTTGTTCAACCCTGTTATGTCTAAATCCGGGTATCCTGTGCCTGCTATGCATATCTGGCTAACATGGCTACTGCTGGACCAGACTGAAAATCTGATTATAATAATCCCACTAGGATGGCAAGATCAAGGCTCTGATACCACTGTAATAATCCTAACTAGGATTATTATGGATTTCTATTTGTTATCCTCAGAATTATTTTAAACCCACTTGGATTACCAATAATGAATAGTTCTGGAATCGAATAAACTAATTTGTCTATGCTGTTGTCAATCTGATACTACGCTGAATATATCTGCCAGTAATCTGCTGTTTAACAACTGTAACCTCTTCTAGAAGTACAAACAATATGTGGCCTCTTTAATGTATAAAAAATTCAATGCTTGCATACAGATTTAATTTAAACTCCAACGATGGACACATTTATAAAAACAGTTGCTCCCAGTCTTAATCGAAATACATATATCAATATTCAATTCAATTTATCACAAGCCATACAAATACCCATGTGAAGGAAATAACGTGCACCTTGAACTTGTGGCTCAACACCTCGTTTGGATGCAGCAGTGTTGGATATTCCTCTTGCGCCGCCATTGTGCCAATTCTAATGGCTGTATGCTTGTCACGACACCAGTCTGTCAGCTTTACGACTGTAGATATTTCGCACATCTCCAAGGCACTATCTCGCTGCACGACCCCTTACTCCTGTGGTGCCACACCCGTAATGAATTCTCGGACTCTTGTCGCGGTCTGCACCCGTGGTGCCTGCACTGTGATCCCAGCAGCAAAGTGCGCGACTAATAATCCGCCCTTGGCGACTATCAAATCTGGTGTACTGTGCGGTGGCTTGAAGGAATCACACAGTTATGGCTCCCAACTCTAGCCCGTATTGACGCCGCTAGCAGTCCAACGTCATGGTGTAGGTGTAATCATGCCCAGACATAGCTTCCGCACACACATGATTCCAGTTACCTATTAATGAGAGTTCTGTCACTCGTGTCCAACCTTATGGAGGCGTAACTTTCCTTCCTACCCGACCACACTTGTTCATGCTGGAAACTTGAAGCTCATTTTTATGATGATATGTATAAACTGAGAGTCATTTAAAAATCCTTTACTGTAATCTGTCTCCTTATTTATTGAGGCTGAATTTGAAATATCACTTTCTTACCAATGCTTTTAAGATCTGAAGTGAAATCTGAAGTAATTCCACCAATGTGAGAAATGCTGGGGCTACGTCCAGTTTCTCGAATTCTCCCCAAGGGTTTGCGTCCTCAAGAACAATGTAACCAGTCACATAAGCAACCAAATATTTCAATTTCTTGTTTTATATATCTCATGGTCCTTTTCCCAAGAAAGCTTTGTCCTTTTATAACCTCGAAGTGAGGGAAAACTCCACAACGTAAGCAATGTGGGATAAAATGTCCACTTAAGTTACTTTAAGTCACTTAAGTCACTTTTATAAAATAAAGTAACTTAAAGTCATAAAGTGACTTTATAATATACTTTTATAAAGTAAAGTGACTTGACTTTATAAAGTATGCTCAAATAATAAAAGCTCGCCCACTGAAGCCTGTGACTGGTGGACATCCTCTGAAAGAAGCCTTTAGCGTATCCGGATGGGGGAGATAGACTAACTAGGCGCCGTACTGCCCTAATGCGGGGTTGTGGACATCACAGATCAAATGTTCTATAATTAGTGGTTTAGGTAAGCGATAACCTCCTTTCTCTGGCTTTATCAACTAATTCTGAGCAATGATGTTATTGTATTCCTTCTTGTTGGCTGAAAACTGACTATTGGCTTCTTCGATAGTCCATGCTTCATATGTTTCTTTATGCGGAATTCTTAAGGCAGCCATTACTGTTTCACGGCTTATGTTAACTTGAATGCTTCCTGAGATTGTGCATATACACCTTTCTTCGGCATTATAGCTGTTAGCACACTCAAGTACCAGCTCTGGGCAAGGCACTGCAGTTAGGAATCCAGCCGCTTCGAGTAGACCACTATCAGCCACTTTTCTTGACATAGATCCTTCCTCTGCATTTTTAATTCTTTGCACAACCTCTGCAAGTTCGACATTCACTAGAGAAGTGTCTGCAATTTCTTGTAGAGAGCTAACCAGGAGAGTGGCTTTCTCTGCCTTCGGAAGCTTAGGGCGAAATATTGATGTTTTACAAAGAAGTTTTCCTGAGAATTTATCATGCACGAAAGAAAACCAGCGAGCAAAATTCCACAGAAAAAACTAGAAACAAGGAAGTTTTTACAGAGAAAGGCTTCTCGACTCACCTTTTTTGCTTACATGCAAAGTTGTGCTGTCTATCCTACCTCACATCTGCCACCTTTGCTTCAACAAAAATGTGTACTGAATGATTTTGCATAATGACGGAGGTTACTTATGGATAAGAAAGATTTGCTGATGATTGGGAGAGTACAACGCATTATTTTTGCGCGTGCAAAGTGCCGCAGAGTTGACAACTTATGGCTTCTCCATCAACTCCAATCTTAAAGGCGTGTGTGCATTAATGTTTTTGTTAATGTTTTTAGCTTCAGTCGTATGATCATTTAGAATACATATAATATATGTTGATTAATAATAATATATTATATATGTTATATTTTTATTAATCATATGAAATTTAATATTTAATATTAATCTATTATATTATTCTAAATTAATAATTGATTGATGAAACATTATAAGATTGATTAAATTATAATTAATGGGAAGAGGAATGTCCTTTCAAGGACATGCCTCTCTAAAGATATATATATATATATATATATATATATATATATGTTATATATTTATATATATTTAATCAATTGTCATTATATTAATCTCAGTAATAAGCATAGTTGCACGGGGACGGGGGTACTTGGGTACTTTGGGTACGGGTACGGGTACCAGTACGGCTATTTTTCAAAACAGGGGATGGGGGTACGTCAATTTTTTTTTATAATATAATTTTAATATTTTATAGAAAATCTGAAAATATGAGTCATGACATTTGAGTTTTCAAAACAAGAATAGTGATAAAGTTTGCAGAAGTGTAATGTATCGCTTTTAGTTTCAGATTTGCAATATGTTCCTAGATGTTTAGATGCATAAGTTCATAATAGAGATGGCAAGCTTTAAACATGAACAAGAAGATTATAATTCATATAACGACATATTGCAAATGATGAACTTCTGATTTGAACAGCGATAAAGTTTACTAGTTTAAGTTAATCAATATTGTATCAAAGTTTCAAACCGATTACATATTGAATTAAGCTTGATAAACAGCAAGCTGATATGCAAACAAAAAACGGAAACAAAAATCAGACATCTTAATCTATCATCTAGTCGAAAACGGAAACAAAAATCAGACTTTTTTCTTAATGTTTTGCAAAAAAAATCTGCCGATGCTGACGTGGCATTTCGAGGGAGAGGGTAAAGTACCCGGCAAGTATCTGGTATGGGGATACGCGTACCAGTACCCGGTACGTGTACTAGGGGTCTGGGTACGCTTACCCGTGCAACTATGGTAATAAGGAACAGACATGTCCCTTCATGGGACATGTTTCTCCTAGCCTCATTCCCAATATAAATGAAAGAGAGATTGTTGCATTTGGAAAACACATAAAACATAGAGCGCTATTACATTTGCAGCTATCCTAAAACTTAACAGT
Source organism: Thuja plicata (assembly GCA_018584345.1). Taxonomy (NCBI): domain Eukaryota; kingdom Viridiplantae; phylum Streptophyta; class Pinopsida; order Cupressales; family Cupressaceae; genus Thuja; species Thuja plicata. The sequence goes on from MU223609.1 coordinate 310,928, forward strand.
TTCATCATTACCATTTTCGCTCCAATTCCCGAAGTATTAAATAATGTACCTTTGCGTGCATCATGGCTCACAGCTGGCTTCAACTATCCGGCAATTGCTTGATGTCACTCATAGAAAAACACGAACTTGAATTTGAACTCTAACTTTCAAGAGTTCAAGTTCAAGTTCAGTATATTATTCAGAACTAGAGACTTACGGACACGGAACAAAACGACAGGCTAAGCTCAACAAGGAACTTGAACTATGAACTAAGGGAGGTTCAAAGAAGAAGGTTCAACAATGACTAGGCATATGGACGAAACTTGAATGTTGACTTTCCAGCAAAGAAAATTCATTGGTAACAGTTGGCTCTGACTGGGGACCTGGACCGTAAGGGACAAGGAAAGAACTCGAATCCTGATTTCGTAAACTGACCTACGGGAAGAAAAGATCGACACACAACAAAACTGAGACGAAACGGAAGCACAAAAAAAACTTATATATAGGAGAAACAAAGATCACTTTAGAGCTTGTACAGTTTGAGGACCTGCCCATTGTAAGACAGGAGAAGTTCGGTACCATCTGAATACTTTAATTTGAAAGAGTTGGGTCCAACCACTTGTTGATTTCAAAAGGACCTTTCCACCGAGTATCAAACTTACTGTGTGCTCCTCTTGGCTCTCGACGTTTGTCCCATAATAACACTATCTTCCACCATGAATTTCCTGGGCCGAGTTCTACGGTCGAATATCTTTTTCACCCTAGCCTGGTGACTGGTAATGTTATCCACAATCTCTGCTCTTTCATCTTCAATTTTTGCAAGATACATCACCCTTTTCTCTAAGGCACCTTGAAAAGTTTCATTTTCAATCACTTTCTGTAGTTTAGTAACTGCAAGCTCTAATGGAAGAGACAGTTGAGCTTCTACACCATATACCAGTTCAAATGGAGTCACACTGATGGCGCTTTTTGGTGATGTCCTATCTACCCACAGTGCCTCATGCAATCTTTTGTGCCAGTCTCGTGCATTGTCATTTACTAACTTTCTCATGATTGCTATTAGATTTTTATTACTAGATTCTGCCTGTCCATTGCCCTGCGGATAGTAGTCTGATGAATGTGACAAGTGAATCCCATTATCATAGCAGAACATTTGTATCTCTTTTGATGAGAAATTATGAGCATTATTAGTTGCTATTTTAGTGGGCACTCCAAATCTAACTAGAATGTTTTCCTTCAGAAAAGTACATACCACTTCAAAGATTGTTCTTTTCACTGGTATCGCCTCTACCCACTTAGTGAAGGAGTTGGCTGCAGTTAGAATATGAGTGTGCCCATCACTCGACACAGGATCCAAGTGACCAATGAAATCCAATCCCCACTGTTTAAAGGGCTCGGCAATGACTACAAGCCTTAAGGGTAACGCGGCCAATTTTGGTTTTGCAACAAACAATTTGCACTACTCACATTGAGCTACCCATCTGTACGCATCTTTAAACATGCCTGACCAAAAGTAACAATTCCTTAGAATTTTGAAAGCTGTCACAGTTGAAGAATAGTGAACTCCACAGGCTTCACTATGAAAAGACTTCAACAATTTTTCCTGGTGGTCTTTATCCACACAACGAAGAAACGCCCCATCAAGACCCTTCTTGTAGAGAATATCGTCCACAATCACATACTTAGCAGCCTTAAGTCTTAAGTTTCTCTTCTCCTTAGCAGACATGTGCTTAGGACATTCGCCGTAGGTTAGGTAATAAGCAACATTTGAAAACCAAGGATCTGTCAATCCTACGAACAAGGATATCGGTGCCTCTTCTTCTTCTTCTTTGCTTTCAACTATTAACTTGCACAACCCTTGCCCACGCACTAGTTTAGTGGGCTTAATCTCCAAATTGAATTCTTGCACTTTCGCTACCCAGGTAGCTCTATTGTTTACTGCCACCTCTTGCTAGATCAAAATGCTTTTAACCGCAGTGTTCGACACCTAAACAACGGAATGAGAATGAAGAATATAGTACCTAAATTGTTTCATGGGCTTGACTACTGCATATGCTTATTTTTCTGTAAGGGAATACTTCAGTTCATGCTTTTTCAAGGGTATGCTCATAAAGGCAATTGGGACCTCTTCATTACACTCATTCTTTTGCAACAATACACCTGACATCGTATGCTCACGGGCATAACAATAAATGACAAAATCCTTCCTTAAGTTTGGATGTGCTAAAGTCGGTGCTTGTGCTATTGCTTTTTTTACCTCATCGAAAGACTTGATTGCTTCTTCATTGCATTTGAAGGTTTTCTTTTCACTTAACAAATCTACCATAGGCCTCGTAGTCTCTGAAAATTCGGGCACAAATCTCCTCAAGAAGTTTATTTGGCCGAAAAAGGATCGTATCCACTCCTGTTTGATGACAGACATAATTGCTGAATTGCTTTACCCTCTTTGGATCGATCTTAACTCCTTTAGGTACCAAGTGCCCCAATAGCTTTCCTTCGGTCACACAGAACACAAACTTCTTGGGATTAAGTGATATTCCTTGATCCCTGCATCTCTAAAGGACTACCCTTAAATCTTGTAAATGCTTCTTTTTTCTTTTTGAAAATGCGGTCATGTCATCCAGATAGATTATGGTTATCTTGTTAATCAAATGACCAAATGAGGAGTTCATTGCGTGTTGGAAAGTGCTCCCTGTGTTCATCAAACCAAATGGCATTCTGTTGTATGCAAACGTGCCCCATGGAGTAGTGAAGGCCATTTTATGCTGATCTTTGGGTGCTACACTGATATGGTTATAGCCTGAGAATCCGTCCAATAAAGACATCATCTCAGACCCGACTACTGTCTGTAGGATATGATCCATCATAGGCAAGGCGTAATTATCTTTTAAACTGACTTGGTTCAAATTCCGAAAATCAACACATGCAAATTTCTCTATTTTTCTTTCGAATTGGTACTATATTGGCTACCTAGGTGGAATGGTGTATGGGAAAAATTATGCGGGCTTTTAGCATTTTGTCTACTTCTCGAAAGATTGCATCAGCTACCTTCGGGTTGTAATTCCTTAACTTCTGCCTAAAAGGGGAAACTCTGGGCCTTAATGGTATGTGATGCTGAAAATGACATTGTCTGAAATTCTTTGTCTTCACAAGACCAGGAAAAAACATCTTTGAATTCTTTTAGTAGCTTCAGGAACCTTGCTTTTTTCGTTTGGACTACAACAAACACCCAAATTCACAAACTTCGGATCTTTCTCATCACCTATATCCACTTTTTCATAGCTACTAGACTGGCCTTCCTTTTGTTCAACCGATAGACCAATGAAGCAATCTCTACGATCAAAAGGATCCTCTAGAGCTACTAACCCCTTGGGGATGTGATTTCCTTTTAGCTGCAACACCTCTCCAACACTCCCAGTTTCCTCGTGTAAACAGAATTCGTGGCATTCTGAATTTGAATCTTCAAAGAAAGTCAAGGCAAACTTCTCCACGCCTTGTAAAAATGCATTTATATGAGCATCATCACTAAAGACTTGCCAAGACTTGGAATTGTCAGGCACACTTGGTCTGTGAACAAGTTCAATGGTATAAAGGTCATTTTCAAAATCTGGATGAGGGATGAGTAAAGAAGCTGACCCTGCTAATGCGTCTACCCTTGAATTGAACTCCCTACGCACAACTTCGATTGAGAATGCTTCGAACCCTTCGAGTTCGTCCCACACCCTATTCCTGTAGTGTTTTAACCTTTCGTTCTTTACTGCAAAAAGATTTCTAACTTGTTTGACTATCAACTCTGCATCTCCCCGAGCCTTCAACAATTTGATACCCCTCATTTTTGCCTCTTCCAAGCCAAGCAGTAATGCTTCATATTCAGCCGTATTGTTGATGTTCTCAAATTCCAACTGAAAAGCGAATGACATTTTCTTTCTAGTAGGAGACATCAATACTACCCCTGCACCTGATCCAGCTGAAGAGCAACTCGCATCAAACTCCATCAACCACAATTCATTATTACGTGAGTTTTTTATCATCTTCAGGCATAATCACATAGCAAAATCAGATTCTTGATATAAGATATGTGACCTAGGGTCTTTAGAGGGAAAAACAGTATATTTAAACTTGGTTTCTGGCTGTAGGGTGACTTTTTGGTTCCCTATTGGAATGATGGCTTGGGAACAGTCCATTTTAATATCGCCTCCTAAGTCTCTACAAAAAGTTTGGCTGAATAACATACCATAGCTGGCGGGTATGTCAGCAACTAGGATGGTCAATTCAGTCTTTTGTCTGGATAGGTTGCTAGGGACACTTGGGCATCCTTAATCTGGCCAACTAAGGGAACTTGTTTTGAGTCCATAGAAAAGCATTTCCCGAGTGTCTTAGTCAAAGGCAAATCTAAGGCTTTTGCTACTGATGAGGGCATTATATTGTCAGAAGCTACTGAGTCTATAATACAATTGTTTAATTTATAACCATGAATAAATAATGACACATAGAATGGTTCTGGTTTGCTGTAGGAAACAGATGTATCTTTTGATGCTTCTACTCGCAATGTAGGCTCACCATTGCTAAGTTGCTTCAATTCAGAGAACGAAGACACTTAGACAGAAAATGAAATGTTCATTTGATTAGACTCAACTGTATTAGAAGGGACTTTAACATAATCAACTAGTTTATCTAGTTCTTTGGGGTTTAATTTAAGATAATCAGCAGGAGAAATTTGTATCCTAGATGACTTACATAAATCAACAATGTCAAATCTAGGTTCGGGTTCAGACCTTTTTAGTAACTGAATTCCTGGCTTCACAACATCTTGAACCTTCAGACTCCCGCTAGTTTGATTCACTGGCTCTTTGTTCTTTCTTTTTAGCTCCGTGGAAAAGGATCTACTCGTGACCTTTTCACTGTATTGGCCCTTGGTTAGGATTGAACAAGAAGGTTCCTCTAGAGTTGTAAAAATATTACCGCTTCGTTCCAAATCAGATTCGTATTTGAGGTAGTAATTTACAGAGTCGCCATCAACTCCAAGGGTTCCTTCACTTTCAAGTGTTTCTTTAACTGTTTCCTTGTTTGCTTCCATCTGAGCATATCTTACTGTTCCGGACATGTGGAACCATCATGATTGTCTGTCAGGTGAAAAACACACATGTTGCTTTTATGTATAGGAGGCTCAATGGATAATCTTTGTTGAGTAGGGTGCAAAGCTATTTTCTTTCTTGATGTTCCTGCGCCTTGGCCTGAGAACTTCCGCGAGATATCTTGATATGGAGCAGCTGCCTTTGGTAACTGCCTCTTGATGGATATCATATCATTGACAAGTCTTTGTATCATGGGGTCCAAAGATGATGACGCAAAAGTCTGAGCATTAGGTACCTGAACTTCTTTTCTCCATTTTCCCGAAGTTATCAGATCATCTTCTAATTCTATAGCTAACCTCTGTGATGCATCCAGGGTTGCTACTCTTCCTCTTTTCAAGTGAAAAGCCACGTCTGGGGGCATGGCATATAGAAAGAATCCTTTCCTATTCTTGGCGCTAGGCCTGTCAACATTGGGATTCTTATGCAAGACTATATTGAATTTTGCTACAAACTCATGCATTGGTTCATGGATCTCCTTTTTCAATTGACTTAATTGAAGTAGAAGTGAGTTTGCATCATCAACAACTTTGAATCTAGCTTCAAAAGCTATCTTCATGTTGTCCCAAGTAGTAATGGGGGCATTTGGGAGATGTTGGAACCAATCTGCGGCCAGGTCTGAACAAACAACTTAACTGCCACATCTTCCGTGGGAACTGCCAAAACTCCGCAAGCTGTATTAAATGCATTCAAATGCTCTTCAGGTGATTTCGTCCCATCTCCATTGAACCTAGGCAAAACTTCACGAGCTCCCTTGGGCAAAGGATTCAAATTCGTTCCCAAGTTTAAAGAACCGACTTGGGCACCCCATGGTTGATTCTGAGCCATAGTAGGTAGTATGATATTCAAAGGTTGCAAATTAATGGCAGCAGGTACTAGAGTTCCAGGCAAGATTAAAGATTGAAAAATGGCAAAAGAGGACAGAGTCCTAGGTGGTGAGGAAGGTCTACTGGTTGTCTCAACTTTTGCTTTATCCCCCCTATTATATCTTTTCTCGGCCAGCTTATCAATTCCTGTTCCTGGGGTTCTACTTATTTCCCCTATGTGCTCTAGCAATTATATCTACAACAACAACTTCTTGCCAGATAGGTATCCCTCTCAAAGCTTCGCCAAGTTCTTGTTTCTGCTCCAGCACTTGTTGTACTTGTAGGTATTGGTGATTACTTCTATACCTGTATGCACAAGCGTTAAGACTAGAGACAAGATCTTCTTGTGCATCTTGAAAATCCAAATGTGGTTGAAGAATAGGCAACTGATTTTGACTAGGCAGCACCATTGCATTTCATTGTATCATTAGACATCTTCAATACATACGAATGTTCGATTCCCCAGTAGAGTCGCCAAAAATATGTTAGTTTTATTAGATTTGTCCTTGTGAAAAATATCTGATTTTTAAAGACTTTGAACCCGATTGGGCAAGAACAAATTATTAACCACAGTTGAATTAACCACTCATGGTCGATTCTCTGTATTTATAGGTACAACTCCCTCTAGAAATATAATTATGTTATCTCAATTGAAATGAAATAAAGTAAACATTCATGACACTTTTAATTGGAAAGCATCCACAAAGGCGACATACATCCAGTCATCACTATGAATCTGAACGTAGTAGGATTTGTTTTAAATATACCTTATGAAACTAAACTTAAAACTAACATATGCTATCAACAGAATGATCGGCATTCACTACTTTAAATTGCAAACTTAAATATACTGAGAACATAACAATAAAGATTGCATGAAATTCTATCCATAAACCATTTCCATCCCAACTGAAACATAAATCAATTTGCCTCCAACCAACAGATCGAAGGGAGATAAAACACAACTTCATAAACCAACAAATCTATGTATCTTTATCATTCATGCCAGCATATATCATCAAAACATTAAAAACTTACTTCTAGAATCTAACTCCTAATCTTAAAAGTGCCGACCTTTTCAAAGTTTTAAGTTCCACAATATATAGCCACATAGGGCTTTTAAAATAGTTACCAAAAATTACTCCACCAGGAGTCATCGTTTGAGCAGTTATAAAAACTAACTTGAAACAAGGCAAAATAAAAGGAAATAGCCCTAACGACCTTGGTGCATTCTTCACATGGTCAACTGGTTGTCGAAGTGGCAAATCCAAGGAGTTTCTCCGACGCTATTGAGATCGGACGCGTTGCTTTCCAGCTCTCGCAAGCTGCTGCAAAAGCGGGGATAATTTGCTGATGTGGTAGGCCCATGCATGCTATCCGCTTTTTCCATACTTCTCTATTCTTTCGGATCTGTGCCATTTTATTTTCATGCAGGTTCAAGTGATCTTGTCCGATGATCAACATCGATTCAATGTGAGGTACCCTCGAGAAATCACGTGCAGTGAGTGATTTTGATTCTTTAGCCTCCTTTATCTTTTCCTCCAGAGTAACGATCACCTCCTCACTACTCCTCACTGGTCCTTACCGGACCTTCATTATTTTCCATCAGTTGGACATCTATGCAATAATATCCCCCTATATTATCTCTTTAATGTTTTTCAACTGCTTTAACAACTCATTTGCTTCATCAATTATTTGCTCTGTCACAACGTTTCTCCGTTCAATGCTGATTTGGGAGACATACAACACTTTGTCATCTAGACCAGCGACAAGATTCTCAACTAGGAATTGTTTGAGTCTGTAACTCTGAATTTCTTCCATCCAGGTTGCTTTTTCTGCCCATTTTTCTTTTTCTTCCCAAGAGCTGATCTTTCTCTCCATCTTTTTAGTAACTTCTGAAGATGTCTTATGGGTGTTAGTTAGATTGCTTTTGTGTTTTACTGCCTCAAGGGCCCTGCAATCTAACCAGTCGCCAAATTTTTTTGCAATCATCCGGTCCCTCTGTATTTGATTTAAGAACTTTTGATTAATTGGGGATTTGACATCCAGTGTGGCATGAATTTCAGAAATAGGCAGAGGACTTGGATTCTGAATTGCATGTATGTACTCAGCCATTTGTTTTAGAGCCTCTTTCATTATTTCTTATCTTTCGCGTCTTTCCAGATTCTTGATAAGATCTTTTTATTTGATGATTCAAAGATATTCATATCTGCCTCCCTCGTACCTTTTCCAAGGCCAGTCTTTTGTATTTCGTAATCTTGGAGAGATATTTCACTCTCATCTTTGCCCTTGGCCGGTTTGGCTATTTCAGCCATCTAGTGATTTGTATTTTCATCAAAACTTAGCCTAGATTCCATCTTTAGCTTCTTAGTCTTCAAAGACTTCCCAAGACGTTTGGTCACCATGTCCTCAACTGGGAGTGAAACAGGGACGATGCTCCTTTTCTTGCTTACCGACATTTCCAGCCATTTAGGTGCTCCACAAGGCTTGGCTTGGGGTGTCTGAACTTCTGTACTGTCTATCAAAGCTAATGAGTCATCTTGACCATCTCCCACCTCTACCCTTTTGTCGACATCCATCTTTGCTGTGTGCGTTTCTTCGATATCTTTATCTTCCTCTGGTTCTTTTGCCTCTCCTGCTGGCTCTAGGTCTATTAGAATGTTCAAACCTGACTGTTGTTTATTGCTTCTCTTACTCCGTGAATGAGTGACCCGAGCAGGTAGTGAGGACTGAACTTGAACTTGAACTTTGCTTGGAAGGGGTTTAGGTTCAACTATACTTCTACTGCACCTACAGCAGAGGATTCAATGATTGGATTAGTTGAAACAAAAACACTTTGGTGAGAACTCAACCGTGCAGACTTCTTTTTAGGTGTTGGCTTCCTGGAGGTAGACTTGGTCATTCTTTGTCCCTTAAGCCATTTTTTTGTGCGCTTGATCACATTGTTGGTCCTTGCCTGTAGACTATCTTCCTCCCTTTTATTGCAATATATAACTGGAATAGTAAGACCTTCGACCTTTTTAATGTACTGGGGGTCTAACACTTCATCACCTTCTTTCTCTTCAACTCCATCAATATCCAATTCAAGCTTTAAAGTAACAATCTACCCCAATGTTAATTTGGACCAGGTCCTTCTCCGCACTTCGAACTCATCAGAACAGTCCGTCCAAAATCTTCTAACTCAGGTTCATGCATGAACTTAGGGGCTACATTCAGATGACCTTGAGCAAACCCCTTGTTGTCAAAGTTGGGCCTAGCATGATACGAGGTCAGGTTCAAGTCTTTCAACTCGTTTTCTAGGGCCATGGCATCTTGTACTGACTGACAGTGATAGTAACCCAGGTCTATTGGGAAGACTACTCGCAAACCTTTCTTTCCTCTAATATTTTTATCAAGATGAGCTAATTGTCTACAGATCTCCATTATAACAAATTTGTCTAAGCAATGCCTGGGCAACCTCAAGGGTTCCCCCTCAAATCCCTCGACCCTGAGATAAGTAAATTTGGGAAATTGAATAAAATGACTACCATAAACAACAACCAATTCAATTACCTCATCTGAGAGCCTTTGATTTTCTTTACCTTGCAACTCAAAAACCTGACGAGTTAGAAACACATCATTAGCCCTTCTGAAGTCCTCCGCGCTTCTGCTGTTTTGCAAATGTGCATAGTACTCAGATATTTTCATTTCTTCGTTTCAAGGTTCGTGTGGGAGACCTTCCCAGTCTCTACAATAGGCAAGAATATAAAACAAATATGAAGTCATGTGGAAAGTAGCCATGCTAGCAGCCCTAATCAACTCCTCATGAAGTCTGTTAGAAATGAATTCAGCCCAGTCTATGAACTTGTCCGCACCTAGGATCTTTTGGATGAAACAATACATCCAATCCTCCCAAAAGAATGCATGAGGATTGCCTTTGATCCCGTTCAGCAACAACACCATATCTTTACCCCTTTGATCAAATGTTCAATAGTTAGTGGTTTAGGCAAGCGAGTACCTCCTTTCTCTGGCTTTATCAACCAATTCTGAGCAATGATGTTTCTGTATTCCTTCTTGTTGGCTGAAAACTGACTATTGGCTTCTTCGATAGTCCATGCCTCATATGTCTCTTTATGCGGGATTCTTAAGGCAGCCATTACTGTTTCACGACTTATCTTAGCTAGAATGCTTCCTGAGATTGTGTGTATACACCTTTCTTCGGCATCATACTTGTTAGCGCACTCAAATACCATCTCCGGGTCAGGCACTGCAGTCAGGAATCCAGCCGCTTTGAGTAGACCACTATCAGCCACTTTTCTTGACATATATCCTTCCTCTGCATTTTTTAATTCTTTGCACAACCTCTGCAAGTTTGACATTCACTAGAGAAGTGTCTGCAATTTCTTGTAGAGAGCTAACCAGGCGAGTGGCTTTCTCTGCCTTCAGAAGCTTAGGGCAAAATATCGACATTTTACAAAGAAATTTTCTAGAGAATTTATCATGCACGAAGGAAAAACAGCAAGCAAAATTCTACAGAAAAGCTAGAAACAAGGAAGTTTTTACAGAGAAAGGCTTCTCGGCTCACCTTTTTCGCTTACATGCAATGCTCTGCTGTCTATCCTACCTCACATCCACCGCCTTTGCTTCAACAAAAATGTGTATTGAATGATTTTACATAATGACGGAGGTTACTTATGGAAAAGAAAGATTTGCTGAAGATTGGGAGAGTACAACGAATTATTTTTGCGCGTGCGAAGTGCCGCCGAGTTGACAACTTATGGCTTTTCCATCAACTCTAATCTTTAAGGTTTGTGTGCCTTAATGTTTCATCATTACAATTTTTGCTCCAATTCGCGAAGTATTAAATAATGTACCATTGCGTGCATCGTGGCTGACAGCTGGTTTCAACTATCCGGTAATTGCTTGATGTCACTCATTAAAAAAGACGAACTTGAATTTGAACTTTAACTTTCAAGAGTTCAAGTTCAAGTTCAGCATATTATTCAGAACCAGAGACTTACGGACACGGAACCAAAACGGCAGGCTAAGCTCAACAGGGAACTTGAACTATGAACTAAGGGAGGTTCAAAGAAGAAGGTTCAACAATGACTAGGCGTATGGACGAAAATAGAATGTTGGCTTTCCAGGAAAGAAAAATTCATGGGTAACAATAGTGACACAACAAAAGAGAGAAATGGTAAATAATGTGACAGGAAAAGACAGCTAGGCTCGGATTGCTTCAAGGTGAAAAAGGATAGCTGGATGCCCTTATTGTTGGGGAGGATTCCTCATCTCACACTAAATTAAACACAGAAGGATTCAATCCTGCATGTGTATGTTGTAAATTAACCTTCCCTTTCATTTGCTTCTTGTTTTGCCTTGGAAATCTGACATGAGTTGCTTGCTTGTTTTGGGTTGCTTATTGTTCCCTGTTACAATCTTATCATTGTTTGATTTTCTTTTTGATTACCCTTTATTTTCCTTTTGCTCTTTTTCTTTCTTGTTACTTTGTGATCTTGTTTATTTAACATGTCAGATATTTCTGGATTGCCATTGTTTTCTTGCTGGCATCCTCATATGTGCCTTGGCCTGCCTTTTTTCCTTTTATTCCTTTCTTTCTTGTGTGTGCTTGTTGAAATCTTGCATACTTGGTCATCATGCATTGCTCATCTGCCCCTTAACTGTAGTTTTTGTCATTGCTCTTTGGTATCATCAGCTCTTTATTTGCTTACCCTCTCTTGTAAGTGTCTTCGTTGCCCAGTCATTGTTAAAATCTGGTGTATGCTTAGAAGTTTAGGCACTCAGTGATTAAGGATAACTACTATTATCTACATGATGAGAGAAAAATCTATCGCGCATCCTTTGCAGGTTATATCATACATACCTGGCTGTATCTATGTAGTCTCTTCTTGAGAACAATGAGAAGCTTTGTCCTGAAAAGTAAATAAAGCCTTGTCATTTAGCTTGACAAACTAACTTTATAGTGTGGAACCTACAGTCTAATTTTATGTAGTGCAAGTTTCATCAACTGTCTGACATATAATAAATTGCATAAAAGTGGGGTAATAAAACATTGACTGTGATCTGATTTTAAGTTTCAATTCAGGGGACAACACTCTTTGTACGGACTTAACATTTTAGAGACAACAATTCAACAGTTTAGAAACAAGAAATGAAATTACTAAACAATAGAATTTTTTTTGTGAAAAAGAGAAAATAAAGAGGGCAATTTCTAAATATAAGATCTATGCCTTGAACCTTGATTCTTCATTTGAATCTACCTAGTTTATAGTTTTACATTGCAAGGAACTGAAACTTTATTGAAAATAATAAATGAAGGGTTCTCCTTAAGAACCAAAGAGTCATCCCTCTTAGGGGTGAGATGTGTCATGGGAAGCAAGAACAGACTTTTGAATATGGACACATAGCTTAGAAACTGAAATCAAGAGCACCTCTTATTAATTAATTTGACATAATTGAATTGCATCCTAGGGCACCAATGTCACTGGTGGATGAAAAGAGGAGATCATTAATGTGTAGAACAAAGAGTGATTATGCTAATATTAGTGAATTAGATATTTTTGTTTGGTATCTATTGGTAAGTTTTAATCTTGTATGGCCCTATAAAACTAATCTTTATTTCTCTTTGTGCATTTGTCTCAACAATCAGTATTTTTTCTGTTTACCAACAGGTTTTGGCAGGGCTTTTAAAGCCACATGGTGGGACTGTACATGTACAGAAGCCAAGGAGTTTTGTGTTTCAAAATCCAGATCACCAGGTTTTTCTCTATTCTATGTACTTTTTATTACTAATTTTTTAATAATTTTTATTTCACCTTACTAGTGTAAACCTTTAGAGCTGCGTATATTTGAAATTGAAATTCAAGCTTTACTAAAATAATGTTCATGAGTAACCAAAAGCTGTCGGTGAGAACGTAAGGTCATCCAATGACAAAGTGCTTAGTGCATCTCCCAAGAGAAAGTTATCCAAGTATAATCATACTCCTTTAGAAAGAAGGATGCAAGGGAGAATCTAGGCTAATCTGTGTAACTACAACAAATCAGCTCAAACTGTCTATGAACTCCTGGTTCTTGAGTGTATCTCCAAATGGTGGAGCCGAGTTGTGATAACCCTAAATTTTCAATCATCTGCATTTTCATATAAAGTTTGGCAATGAATGGCAGACCTTGTCTTTTGTACATAAGATGCATTTCTTAGTTAGGAATAAGACAAACCATAATATGGTTTGTGATTACTTGAGTGATTGATGTGCTTAGATAATCACCACGCCATCAATCTTCCATGTAGCCAGCACAATTATGATGCAATTTATGAGTGACCTATATGATCACCTATGAATGACTACATGAAGGACAAACGACATGATGGTCAGCTGAGTCCACCCATCATCATGTAACCACCTTACATGTTTGCATAAATTACATCCGTCCACTTCATTGACATACACTACATTGCATTCCTATCATCACCATCATATTCCCTATCCATCACTTCAGCATCATTCATAATTACATTTTCACACTTGCATATCTGCATCCATATACCGTAATGCAGGCATTCATAGCAGCATCCATAATACATATGTCATAGTTCTGATAGCATAACAATTCCATTGTCATTACACATTGCCTTGAATAGTCATGGTTACTATCGGCATGCCAGTTATCAGAATACTCAACAATTACCACAGTTGGTTTCCTACTCATTTATGGCATGATTATATCTATCAACTAAGCCCAATCAAGCGGCTAAGCCAAGTGGATTATCATTTGCAAGGATTGTGTTACAAGTAACAAACAATTATGATGCTAACAAATCATAATGAAAAAGGCATTGTCAAACAAATATCATGAAATGATGTGTCTCATCCTTATATCATTTCATTGGAAAATGCAAGTATATAGACGTGATCATCTTAGTCTCTCAAGGATCATCGAAGACTTCTTATTTTGTATAAATTTATTCCTCGTTGGAATTGCTCATATCGAGTAACAAGCCACATAGGCTATTTACAGGTTGCAAGTATAAATTGCCCAATCGGAGACGATTTGCAAGATTATATTGTAATATCAGAAACAACATTACATATTACTGCACGTATAAAAAGTAATAATCAGAAACAACAATTATACGCTGGAGGCCACAACCTTATTAGTCACTGGTTATGTTGAAGTCTACATCAGATACAACACTTTTAACATTATAAGAATCAAGTCTCTTACCCAGAGATCGTAGAGGTTATATCTTACCATTAATTTGAGAGATTGCATGGAATAACTGTACACACAGCCATCATCATTGCATAATAATATTGTTATATCAGATACAACATAGGACTGTGAACTATATTATAGTGCAACATCATAATTATATATTGTTTTAATACAAGTTCATAGATAAATCAGATTGCAAACTTATCTTCCGTTACTTGCTTATAGACTCATAAACAACAGTTATTAGAAAAGCATCATCATATTTCATAATTATCTTCCATTATTTGCTTAATAAACATCTAATTGACATAGTAAGCAAAGGATTGTGGAATAAGATTCTTAGTGTTCTGGAATAGAAAAAGCGAACATTACACGAGTACTTGCCTAATTATTCGAAATGAACTAGGATAAACTAAATTTGAAATCGAGGATTAGTAAATAGTTATGTATCATCCTTAGCGTCAATATTGTGCAAAAATTTATAGAGTAGCCCGAGGGCTTGAGCTTAAATGGTTAAAGCATTGAGTTCTCATTGTGGAGACTCAAGTTGTAATGTCTCCATTTTCGTGAGCATCAGAGTTTGAGGGATTAGCCTATTATTTGACCCTCGTAGGCTAGTATGGTGGATTAGAGGGTCTAGTTTGGGAGTTTCGGTGCTCTTTAGGCGGCCGTTGTAAGGGTTTATCTCATCAGATCTTTCATGTGTTCTGAGGCATTGATATTCTGTAGTGTCCCGTCTGCGAGACCTAACCGTACCACCCTTCCGTGTTTGACTTCTGCACGATGTAATGACTGTCACAATGCAACGACCATACAATCAATTGGCGTACGATGGTTTGTTGGCTACAGTCCACACCGTACGGACCAATTTCAACTACCGTACTCTATTTCCAGATGTCATATGAAGCTACCCAAAATTCCTTTCGCGTACGGTTAACCTTCCTATTTGGTTGTACGGACTCCAAACTTGCCGACGTATGATGAATTGATGTCTGATGTACGGTGAGCTAGATGTCTGTCGTACGACAAATAAGAAGTCGTACGGTAAGCTTGTGACTATACGGTAACTTTCTTTCACTCCAACATATAGACTAATGGCCGTATGACCTCGGTATGCCTCCCTTTGGTGATGAGTACGGACGCCGAATTCTCCCGAGTATGATATCAATTGTGTCTGAAGATTGCCTCCATTCGTCGTGTCGAGATTTCCTTCGGGCCGCCATTTGACATTCCGCCCAGAACTACCTCTTTGCTATCCACTTCGAAGGAGAACTCCATCCTTTTGAAACTTTGTGTACTTGTCAAGAGTCTCCATCCATTGAATGCCCACTATGACCTCCATGTCATCCAGATCTACTACAAAGAAGTCATCTGTTACTGTGTGGTTTCCCATGGTAATGCTCAGTTGCGGGACCAGATGGGTACATGACATGAGGTTTCCTCCTGCCTCCTTCACTTCAAACCCTTGGTGCCTCCGTACGCAAACCCCTTCGGTTCATAAGTGATGAGTTGATGAAGTTGAGTGTAGTCCCACTGTCTAGCATGAATACAACTTGTTGTCCTTGGAGTGTACCCCGTACTCGGAATATAGTACAGCTCGGAGTACCAACAAGTATTGCGATGGGACCTCCTCTCCGTACCAATGTGGCAATCCTCTCCGCACGGTTTATGTCGACCTCCTTAGAAGCTTGCTGTCCATCTCCTTCGGTTTCAAGTTCCTCATGCTCCTCCTCGCCGTCGGACATCACCTCAATGTAGTGGATTTTTCCTTTGCCCAAGCATCGGTGTCCTGGTCTCCATGATTCCTTATAGTTAAAACAAAGTTTTCTCCTCCTGAGCTTCTGTCTGGTGGCCTCATCCAATGATGTTTTCTTTGGTGGGAGTTTGTTGTCTTTCTCCTTTGGAGCAAGGGGTGGCTTGGGGTGTGAATAACTCTTGGAGGAAGAAGAAGATGCCGCCATGTCACATGCCTGTTAGGAAAATAGGATCTTGATAGAGAATATCTAATAACTAAGAATGTGCTGTTTTGTTTCTATAAAATCTGAGCGAGAATATTTACTGAGCCTGTACTGTATAACTGCAGAGGAGAAGACAATGCCGTGGTGATTGATTGCTTTCCTCTAACCATACGCATAGTATAAATATAGTATTGAATGGTCATGTCTACGTAGAGACATGACTCTATGTGGCTTAGGCCACGTAGAGCCATGTCTATACGTAGACATGACCCGTGGATATGTGAAACATCGTTTGTATAATGCGCGACCCATTATAACATATACATATGTTACGTTAACTATCTTTCGGTAGTT
>MU223609.1:338269-354150 GCA_018584345.1 Thuja plicata
ATTAAATCGATCAGATTTCCACAATCCATTGAATTAGAGCTGAGTTTCTGGTTTTTGATTGTGTGTATTTTTTAGCATCAACGTTTCGGATCACACTCCGTGATCCATCATCAGGATGAGAGAGCATGTTTGATCCTTAACAACTCTAGTTGCTTAGATTTTTGACAGAATTCCCTCCCATGAAGGGTATCAATTAAATCGATCAGATTTCCACAATCCATTGAATTAGAGCTGAGTTTCTGGTTTTTGATTGTGTGTATTTTTTAGCATGATGATGGATCACGGAGTGTGATCCGAAACGTTGATGCTAAAAAATACACACAATCAAAAACCAGAAACTCAGCTCTAACTATTAACTAATTCATTTTGATGGGGTCATCAATGAATTGCTTAGGAGCTCCTGAGCTTCACTCCTTGAGGAAGCTTCCCATCAATCTTCTATCAGCACTAGCATACCATGATGTAATGTCCCCAACTAGGGACTATTTCAAATTCTCTTTTGCTTACAGCGATTTCCAATATCTGCTATGCCTTTTTAGACTTATGGAATTTACCCTTCCAAACCGTTCTCTTCACAAGGACCAATTAGTCTCCAATTTTGACTGTAATCTAATTTGATATCACTGTAATGCCCTCAGTCCGGGCCTAAAGGATATGGGAACTGATTTTCTTTAATCTTAATTGCAAGGACTTCTTTTCTATTAATAACCATCAATATATTTATTTCCTTGAACTAAAGTTTGCTTTACTCTAATGTTGGAGCAATGACGAATAATCTGTTGGTGTCGTCTTGATCGGAAAATGGATGTTGTTTACACTATATGTCTTTGAACTTATGCAGGCAAAGCCTCAAGGGCTGCAACTTCAACTTTAGCAACTAAATATGGATTGATTTTAGAAATAGGAATATTCGATTTAGTCTGATATAATTACGGTTTTGTAAATATGTAAGAGTCAAGATTCCCTTCCCATGAACCATATAAACATCCTTTATATTTCTTGTTCAAAATTATTTTCAGATTCAATATTGGGTTCTCATCGATGCCTGTAGCCTGTCATTTGCTAGGTGTTTGTAGACTGGAGACAAAATGTTATTCAATCTTCTAATTGGAGATGTACTTGCTGACTATGTCATATCTCACCATGATTTTGAACTGAGTACTTATTTCTGCTAATTGATAATTGTTGATGTTTTTCCGAATTATCAATAACACAGTAGTATTGAAAATATATTTCTAGAAGGTTCTGCACCAATGTTGAAATATCGAGCCACCCATTTATATTTACTCCGCCAATGGTAGGTTGCTCTTATGCCTAATGGAATGAGATTACCAATCCATGAACTTCTGCGATACAGAGTTGTGCGATGGTGCTGCTGCGGCTCAACCCATAACGTGGTCCAGTAACGACGCCAAGGCGCCACACATGTAAATCGGGTGGAGTTGCCGTGAAGTCCAACACTCTCCTTCCCACGCGTTTTCAGTCCAGGGAAACGACACGCCAATCCTTTGCCACATGCCTGCTACAGTTAGTCTGTTATAGCCCCGCGTTACACTTAGGGAGTTTCGACTCCACTTCCTTCTTGCGGTTCACTATGATCATGAACTCTAGTGCCCGATATCAATCTACTCCCATAAGACTAGCGCCTGTGAAACTCGGCCCAACTGCTCGGATGAGTAGAGAGAAATAAACGCACAATGCTGGTGTAGAGTCGGGATATGAAGACCCTGTATTGTATAACCTGTTTCTTTTTACTGGCCGTTCCAGACTTTGAAATAAACCTCTCCCGATATGCTGAAGTGGCGGATACTCAGAATTCTGAACTATTGCTTCCCTTCTATGCTGAATATATGCCAGTTATCTCATTCACATCGATAGAATTTGCTTGAGGAAATACACTTCTGCTTGAAAGCTCACTCCCGAATACAGTAACCTTTACCCACGATGTGATTGGATAGTCTTGGTTAACGCCGCTTCTAAATCGCTGAGATGAAACAGAAAAACTGATCTTTATCTTCCTTTACTCTAATCAGATCTTCCTTCAAGTGGTTTAGGCTTTATAGAAGGAACATGGCTCTGATACCATGTTAGGAAAATAGGATCTTGATAGAGAATATCTAATAACTAAGAATGTGCTGTTTTGTTTCTATAAAATCTGAGCAAGAATATTTACTGAGTCTGTACTGTATTACTGCAGAGGAGAAGATGATGCTGTGGTGATTGATTGCTTTCCTCTAACCATACGCAAGTATAAATATAGTATTGAATGGTCATGTCTACATAGAGACATGACTCTACGTGGCTTAGGCCACGTAGAGCCATGTCTATACGTAGACATGACCCGTGGATATGTGAAACATCGTTTGTATAATGCGCGACCCATTATAACATATACATATGTTACGTTAACTATCTTTCGGTAGTTAACGTAACATATCCTATATTAATATGATATGTTATGTTAACTATCAAACGATAGTTAACGTAACTATATTTCCTTATATGCTCGGTTTATTATATGTGCTCGACTTTGATCTCGATTGTGTCGATCAACCGGCAATCAATACTAATCGCTGTTATTGATTATGATCGACTACTATGCATATTAATAATAATAAGCAATATATATATATTGAGAAACATTAATATAATTATATCAATCTATTTCAATGCCTTCTAAATTGCTTCCGTGAGCGTGATGGGGTTGAATCCTTTCACCCAACCTCTCAGGGGTTCCATCAGCCCATCTATGAACATACAACCAATCGTCTCTCCGAGATATCAGTCACCAGCACGGATAGTCTTTGGAATTCTGCAATGTAATTGTCAACTGATCCAGATTGCTTCAACTGCGCCAACTCCTTAAAATTAAGTTCTGGATCTTTTCCGTCGAAGCGGTCTATCAATCTCTCTGTGAATTCAACATAGGTGGTTATTTGATCGTGGCTGAGGGTAACCATTCCATGATTCCACCATTCATGAGCGATTCCCTCTAGGTGAAGCGCTGGAAATTTGATTGCTTCATCCTTCGACATCGGGTTAAGCTGGAAATATATGTCTGCCTTCTATACCCATGCTAGTGCAGATGTTGGTCCCGATCCATCAAAGGATGACAGGTTCACGTTGCGTATCTTTGTTTGAGGTCGTCATTATAATAGTCGCAACCGTTGCCGCCTGAATATGTCATTCGTAGATCCACATAATCTCTGAAGAATATGTCTCCTTTGAGATTTGCGTTCCTTCAGTCTTGCATTAGTTGCTCCTACATTTCTTGGAAGGTGGGTTGTCGCTCTCTTCGAGGTGCTTCAGTTCTTTGCGGGAATGTCGACATCGATGGTCGAGAGCGTGAATGAGGGTTTGGTCTCCCTGTGACAAAATTATCGTTGTGCCCATTTTGTTATCCGTTCGTCTTCCCTTCCCCCAATCTCTGCAACGTCTCCTCCATGAGCCATTGTCGTTCTTGCCCTCTGATCATGGTTTTATTAAGTTGCACTTGGCTTCCGGTTAGTTCCCTTAACAATGCCATGACTTCCGCGATAGGATCTTGTGGTTCCCCCATTTTGTCGACGAAACGATATCTCCTTCTGGTGTAAACTTTGAGCATGTTATGTGTCCACGACCCAACAGGCTGGCAAAAAAACCTGACTCTGATACCACAGTAGTGTCCCGTCTGCGAGACCTAACCGTACCACCCTTTCGTGTTTGGCCTCTGCACGATGCAATGACAGTCACAATGCATCGACCATACAGTCAATTGGCGTACGATGGTTTGTTGGCTACACTCCACACCGTATGGACCAATTTCAACTGTCGTACTCTATTTCCAGATGCTGTATAGAGCTACCCAAAAATTCCTTTCGCGTACAGTTAACCTTCCTATTGGCTTGTACGGACTCCAAACTTGCTGATGTATGGTGAATTGTATGCTTGTCGTACGGTGAATTGATGTTTGACGTACGGTGAGCTAGATGTCTGTCGTACGACAAATTAGAAGTCGTATGGTAGGCTTGTAACCGTACGGTCACTTTCTTTCACTCCAGCGTATGGACTAAAGGTCGTATGGCCTCGGTATGCCTCCCTTCAGTGATGAGTACGGACGCCGAATTCTCCTGGGTATGATATCAATCGGACACAAGTATCGGAATAGTTACACAGAACAATGATGCACTAAAAAAACACAAGTCTGGCGATTCGCACAGGCAATAGAAATTTGCATTCAATAATGATAGCACTTTTGTTTACAATTATCTCGGATTGAGAGCAGAGCATAATAGGGTAAGGAGTTACTCCCACCGAAACTGCAAGTACTAATTAGGGAGGCTCTTTCACCTCCGAAATGGTATACAACAGAATCCCAACTGGAATTCGCAATAGCAAATAAATATTAAAGTTCGCATTCTACAACTGTAACAGACTTTGCCTTATATATGGCTTCAGAGAAACGTCCCGAAGGATTACAAATGATGCTAACACGACCAACACGCTGAACAAATAAAAGGGGCCCGTGGGATAAATTAAAGTCGGGGCCAAAAATTATTAAATTAATTTATTTAATTACATCTGGGACATTACATATTCAGAGGTTCCTGGAGTCTGTGGATGCTAGAGGGACCCTTACTATTTTTCGTAAGGTAGATGGATGTGTAGTGGATGCGGTGGTTGATTCCCTGGTTTAGTCAGCTCGTCAAAATAATGAGTATTTAATGAGATATTAATATTTTAATGGCCTTTAATGATGTTTAACTATTTAAGTTATATTATAAAGTTATAAATTGATTTTATAATAAAGTGGGGCCATTTTGAGGGTAATGAGTAATTAATACTCATTGAAAAGGTGCGCTTCATTAATGATATAATATAAGGCCAAAATATGCAAATGTTATATTCATTGAAGAGCCTTCTTGAGTAAGCTTCTTGGTTCGAACCCCTTTGTGAGAATTATATAAGCTTGTAAAGGAAATTGATCCTCATTGTGTATATGGTGATTTGTTGATTTGGTTGCATTTGGTGAAGTCTTGGGAAAACTTCCAAGGGTTTCAGATTTGGGCTTGGAAATTGTGAATTCTACAGGCTTCAGCACTTTGAATTGGTGAGAGACCCAGTGAATTATGCAAATTGGGAGATTGTTTCAATCAGAGGCCATTACAGAGCTTCAATGCATTGAATTTAGTGAAAGTTTGCTTATTTTTTGAATGGTTTATCATCAGATATGGTTGATTGGTGACCGACATGAATAGACGTGGCTCTTAAAGCAGAAATTCTCATAAATAGTGGCTGCCATACTAGAATAACACCAGCCGCAACCTTCTTTGGTTTCCACGTGAGGATTTTATGTTTGGCGTTTGATATCTTTAGGGGTTCGTTTAGCTTTGGGCTTATATCTCACTCAATTTGGATGTTGGATGACAAAGATATATTTGTGCAAGCAATTTTGTTGGATGCTGGTTTTTAAATCTGCTGCGATAATTACCAGGTTTCCTTATTATTTGTCAAATAGTTTTTAGTGTTAATAATTGCCAATTAATTCCCATTGTAATTTGCTTGAAGTGAAATAGGGAATTACAGTTTATGGTTGGTTAGCAAAATTAGAATTATGAGTTAATACAGTTTGCTGGTCTAGTGTTTGTCAAGACGTTTTGTGTGATGCCTTGAATATCATCATCATATGATGAACGCCAACTGTTTGGTTTAATGCCTATGTCTCTTGTTCAACAATTTCAGACTTTATATATGTTGCCAATATGTTTCTTTTGAAAGCATGATGAAGTAATGTTCTTAATTAAGCATGTCAAGTGTTTTATGGAATTACTTTGCAAAGTGTTCATGTTTTATAACAAAATTTGGCACAAGGAAACTCAAAAATCTTAGTTCAGAACTTGCACCCCAACTGTTTGACGAAACGCATATGACACAAAATTGAAAATTTAAGAGTAGAATAGCAAGAAATATTATAGTGGTGAAGTTAGAATCTGTTGGGGTTCTTACAGTGGTATCAGAATAGTTTTCTGCCATCCTGTTGGGGTTGGAATAAAAAAAAATCATTGAGCTCACATAGTTGATATTAGACTAACCAACACTCTTGTTTTTGTTTCAGTATGGGTAAAGAGAAGTCTATATAGGATCTCATGCCAGAGCTCATGTAGGCCTTTCAAAACTATGATAAGAATTTAACAAGGTTCCTACAACATTCAGAAATTTTGGATCCCTTGTTTGCAATGAAAAAGAAAGCAAATACTAATACAAATAATTTTATCAGTACAAAGAAAATAATGAAAAAGGTGAGTTTTAAAGAGAATGTTGACATTATTAGCGCTCAAGAAGTTGTTATCAGTCATTAAAACTTGTGATTTCTATGAAAAAAGTCCCTTGCTTGAGCATAATGATGGTGTTGATGTCATGACAAGTGTGGAGGATGTTGTGGGTGTCTCCTTGAGTATTGACACGCAAGATGGGAGTGTCAAACATGAAAATTGCTTGGAAAATACAACCTATAACCATTCTGATTTTCTTGACAATAGTGAGTTATGTTTGCATCAGCATGAGACAAAATAGATTTCACATGTGGATGATGTTTCCTTGGAGTTGTTGAATGGAGTTGTTGAATGTTGGTACTCAAGATTTGGGTACTAATGATGCAGTTTATGATGAAGATTCATGCCACAATGAGTTTGATTTTTCATATCAGACCTTGGAAAACAAATTATAAAATTCACACGTTGGCATTGAATCCCAGTATTGTGCCTTGGATGGACATACAACGATTTTGGCAGTGGAAGTGTGTGAAGATATTGACGTAATAGTAGCTTCTACCTTGCCAGTTGAGCCATCCTTTGAAGTACATAGCAGCAGTACGATTGATGGTGTTGTGAGTGGAGTAGATAGCACTCATGATGGTACTTATCAAGAGGAGAGTGACGTCGATTCAGCCTCATATTACAGTGTAGATGTTGAATCAGAAAGATTGTATGAGAATCATAAGTTACAAGGTCCTCATCATTTGGTTGGGTAACTAAAAGTGAATGATAGTATGATTGCCACAACCATTGAGCATTTTGATGTTGCTCATCAGATGTTGGCTACCTATGGTTGGAGCACTTCTGTGACAAATGAGCATTGTGATAGTGGTCTTTCCCTTGCAAAGTTTCATGCACTTCGTGAAGGAATTGGAATAATGAAACAAAATTGCCTACAATTACCCGCAAATAGAGATTATCTTCTCGAGTGGGATGGTATCTGTTATGATGTCTTGAAGGGAAAGGAAGAGAAGGTTGACAATCTCACTCATGAGCTTGGGGTGACTATGCACTCATTGGAGAGCACCCAGTTGGCCCTTTAGGAGTCACATTCACGGTTAGAGGAGCTTTCCGTGGAGTTGAGTTTGGCACAGTCTTCACCAGCTACAGATACAGTACAATCTCTTAGAGTGGCAATTGGTGATGATCATATATCCACGGGTTGTAGCGAGGATGTGGCTACATCGATTGCTGATACAGGTGTAGTAGTCTCAGATCGGGGATGAGTATCTTGGTTGAGTGCAGTAGAGGACTAGTTGTTGCATTAGGTTCTCCCGAGGTTGGTACTATGACAGATGATACATGTCAGATTGTTGATAGCTCTTGTGTGGCAGTGGTGGATTCTCCAGAGAGTTGTGTTAGTTCACAATGCTACTCCATCTTCACAGGAGATTCACATGGTGTCATCTGGATGGGATTATGGCTTTCATGTTGATTTGTTTCCTTCTCCTGGAAGCAAATCTGTTACTTCATCTCATGTAGCTGATGGCGATAGATAGCTTGTTGTGTCGCAGAGTCAAAGTGATCAGTTGAGGCTTGCAAAAGAACAAGTTGATTCTGCCTCATATTGTTTTTACTGCACGGATTCCTTTATTGAGTACTTGCTTGAGAGTTCGGACTCTCAGGAGGGACCGTTTGGAGTCACCGAGGCTACTCTCATCTGAGGTTCACGCAACATTCAACATTTGGTGGGAGTGATTGTAGATACTCTGACTACAATGCTTCCTCATAGAGATTTTGTGGTTGGGTTCGCAGAGAGGGTTACTGGAGGCCCTACCCGATCAGTGATTTGGGATCAGAGATTGGGACCGTCTCTTGATTCTAGTAATGCTAGTGATGAGCCATTGACCGAGGTTGGAGCGTTCTACCGTAACTACACAGTGAGGAGTGCTCATCATTTTTATTTTGATCCACATGAGGAGGACTTGGTGATGCGTTGGTGTGGATTGGCTCTAGGATTATACCATTCTCCGTGGGATGGATATTCACCATCTTCAGTAGATGGAGTTAGTAGCTGAAAGTTGGTGGGGGACTACTTGTAGAGTCAGCACATCCATGGCAGTTTAGTGGAGGATGGATATTGTGGTTGTGATACAGATACCCTTGGGAGTTCTTATCTCCACAGTACGGTTGGATTTCACGCCCTTGAGGGATTGATAGAGTGTAGAGGGATATGTTATGTACGTCCATTTGAAGCCCATTAGAGATATCCTCATTTTGTCGACACCAATTTGGTGAAGTCTCTAAGACAAAATCACAAAAGTAACATAAGGAAATCGTCTTATACTCTATTGTATAAAGATTTGATAATAAATAATAATCGATATATAAAATATAAGTTAATAAGAATAATATTAGCCATCAAAATAGATAATAATAAAATATAAATAATAATATATATTATGAATAAATATAATAATTAAATAATAAATTCCTAATAGAAAATAACAATTTGATAAATTAAAATAATATAATATAATCTCAATATAATAATATTTATTATATAATCTATTAATCAATGTAATAATATTAATATAGTTATTAATATTAGTACTAATAAATCAATATTAATATTAACAAAATAATATCAATAATATTAATATAATAAATCAATATCAAGAATATTAATATTAAATAGTAAATCAAGACTTGGAAAGTCACGACCCTTTGCAAGAATATTTAAATGGCATGAAACTAGCAAAGAAAGACATGGTAGTTTTACTTTTCATTTTTCTTTTAAACAATAAATAAAAAGCACACGAGAAAAAGGAGGAAAAATAGATCACAAAAAGGAACACAAAAATATATCAGAAATGATAATATTAGACCAAGACCGAAAGGTGATGAATTAAGGCAAGAGCATACTTTGCAAAGGGACGTAAATGCAAAAATGGAAAATCATTATAAAAGGGGTATTGAATAAGCTTACTTTAATATAAGGAATATCCCCTCCTTAAAATAAGAAATTAAAGGTATGTAATGTCATGTCCTTTCTATATATTTCTAAGACTTTTTCTAAGACAACCCTATATGTAATTATTTGTTTATAAAATATTTTGATTCATAATGAATATGAAATATATTACATACAATTATTTTAGTCAAGAACTCTTATGTTATATATTAATAAAGATAAAATCAGAATTATCTATATATATAAGAATGAAGTCAGAATTATGTATCAATTATGTTACATATATTTATTTATATTTTTGTAATTTAAAATATTAATATATACTTGGTCAATTCCTTAATAACTCATTAATTCTATTAAGGGGATAGAGAGTGTGTAGGAAGAGGTGGGTAAATCGGTCACATGATGGAAAGACCCCGAGATAGGTAGAGCCTTGAGGGAATCCACTTGTAGACTGTGCAAGCATCCTTAGCATAGTAAATCTACCATCTTTCTTAAGGTTAGTGATTATGAGTGAAGTAAGGAATCAGGACTTAAGTATGTATTAAAAATTCATGATTGTTCTTAATATAATTTGATTTGAATGCCTAATGGGGTATATTAATCATTGGGAATCGATATTCTCCTAGTAGCAAATGTTACAAGTTGTAATTTTCAAGTGCAACCCAAACACTTATTTGGAATTTTAGAACAAATCAAGTAAGGTCCTTAAGTGGGGTCATTACAGTGGTATTAGAGCATAATCCTACTATCCTATAGGATAAAGATAAAATAGAGATCCGCATTTGGGAACAAAAATTGATCACAGAGATGAAGTAAAGAATCAAGGAGGAGGTACACATCATTATTTGAATAAACTTATTAATCAATACAAAATAAATATATGATAATAAGGTTGACAGATTTTATAAGTCAAATCTCATAATTAATTATGAATTCACTTCATCATAGTTGGAGGGAGGACCAGGTAGGTAAGAGGGTAGGGCTGATTGCTAAGGTAAGAGGGATGCATTGCACTCTTGCGCTAAGACTAATCAAGCCAAGGGATCCTGCTACAACATCCTGACATTCCTTTGTGATGGAAAGAAATCTAATAATAAACTCACCTCATCATAGTTGGATGGAGGACCATGTAGGTAAGAGGGTATAGGGCTGATCTCTTAGGCAATATGGATGCATTCCGCTCTTGGGCTTAGACTAATCGAGCCAAAGAACCCCACTACAACGTCTTGACATTCCTTTGTGATGAGATAGTTGTTTAAAGGTTGAGGTATGGTTAGGGAAGGCAAGCACCCATTGAAGTCACATTGGGGGAAGCCGCTGGACAAAGGGCCAGAGTTCCTCCCTTGGGCTTAGTGAGGTCTCCTTGGCCAACCCTAAGATGTCCTAACTTATATATAAATACCTAAGAGGGAGGCATGGTTAGGGAAGGCAAGCACCCATTGAAGACACCTTGGGGGAAGCTTTTAAACAAAGGGCCAAAGTTTCACCCTTGGGCTTAGTGAGCTCTCCTTGGTCAACCCTAAGATGACTTGTCCCATGTAAAAAATAACACTTAAGGGGAAGGCATAGTTAGGGAAGGAAAGTAACGATTGAAGTTACCTCAGGGGAAGCCTTCGGACAAGGGCCAAGGTTCTACCCTAGGGCTTAGTGAGGTTTCCTTGTACAACTCTAAGATGATCCGCCCCATACAAATAATGTTCTTTACTAACCATGAATATAATATCAAGTCTCTAAAATCAATTAAGTATCAAGGATCAATATTATTTTGATCGTCATAACTTGTCTATTCAAATTGTTTAAGAATGATAATAGTATGCTCACATTTTGGAATTTATATATATATATATACTAACTTATGCTCCTTGTTGCAGGATTTTGGAGTCAAGGGCATAGTGATGAAATAAATTTTCCTAACCTTGACTTATTGAATTATAGGGTTTTAACAATGCTTGCATTATGTGTATACATTGTGTATTCTTTGTGCCTTCATGCATTCATGTGTATGCTCTGTGTCTTCATGCATTCATATGTCTACATCATGCATGCTTCGTGTCTTCATATAGTCATGTGTATACCTTACGTTTCATACATTCACATATACTTTATGTGTGACTCTATTTTTGGATAAATAGAACGGAGTAATAGATTCATTACAAGCAGGAATTTGAATTCGCCAAGCCCTATTCGATTCAATAATCACCATAGGAATAGATCATACATCTTGGTTATAGGAGGTAGAATAAATATGAGAATGTTCATTGCTTGAGGACAAGCAAATTCGGGAGGGAAGGACTGTCATGTCCCCCCATTTAAAGCCCATTAGAGATATCCTCATTTTGTCGACACCAATTTGGTGAAGTCTCTAAGACACAAAATCACAAAAGTGACATAAGGAAATCGTCTTATACTCTACTGTATAAAGAATTGATAATAAATAATAATTGATATATAAAATATAAGTAAATAAGAATAATATTAGCCACCAAAATAGATAATAATAAAATATAAATAATAATATATATTATAAATAAATATAATAATTAAATAATAAATTCCTAATAGAAAATAACAATTTGATAAATTAAAATAATATAATATAATCTCAATATAATAATATTTATTATATAATCTATTAATCATTGTAATATTATTAATATAGTTATTAATATTAGTACTAATAAATCAATATCAATAAATGTAATTATCAATATTAATATTAACAAAACAATATCAATAATATTAATATGATAAATCAATATCAAGAATATTAATATTAAATATTAAATCAAGACTTGGAAAGTCATGACCCTTTGCAAGAATATTTAAATGGCATGAAACTAGCAAAGAAAGACACGGTAGTTTTACTTTCCATTTTTCTTTTAAACAATGAAAAAAAGCACATGAGAAAAAGGAGAAAATATAGGAAAAATAGATAACAAAAAGGAACACAAAAATATATCAGAAATGATAATATTAGACCAAGACCGAAAGGTGATGAATTAAGGCAAGACCATACTTTGCAAAGGGATGTAAATGCAAAAATGGAAAATCATTATAAAAGGAGTATTGAATAAGCTTACTTTAATATAAGGAATATACCCTCCTTAAAATGAGAAATTAAAGGTATGTAATTTCATGTCCTTTCTATATATTTCTAAGACTTTTTTTAAGACAACCCTATATGAAATTATTTGTTTATAAAATATTTTAATGCATAATGAATATGAAATATATTACATACATAATTATTTTAGTCAAGAACTCTTATGTTATATGTTAATAAAGATAAAATCAGAATTATCTATATATACAAGAATGAAGTCAGAATTATGTATCAATTATGTTACATATATTTATTTATATTTTTGTAATTTAAAATATTAATATATACTTGGTCAATTCCTTAATAACTCATTAATTACTATTAAGGGGATAGGGAGTGTGTAGGAAGAGGTGGGTAAATCGGTCACATGATGGAAAGATCCAGAGATAGGTAGAGCTTTGAGGGAATCCACTTGTAGACTGTGCAAGCATCCTAGCCTAGTAAATCTATCATCTTTCTTAAGGTTAGTGATTATGAGTGAATTAAGAAATCAGGACTTAAGTATGTATTAAAAATTCATGATTGTTCTTAATATAATTTGATTTGAATGCCTAATGGGGTATATTAATCATTGGGTATCGATATTCTCCTAGTAGCAAATGTTACAAGTTGTAATTTCCAAGTGCAACCCAAACACTTATTGGGAATTTTAGAACAAATCAAGTAAGGTCCTAAAGTGGGGTCATTACAGGATACTTGATATATGAGATGCTTCCAGATATTCTCACCTACTTATGATGGATGGATGTGAATTTCGTTTATATTGGGATCTAGGTGGTGATAGGGTTAGTGCAAGAGATTGGATGGGTCCCATATGGTTGCTTCACCATTTCCAGTATGGTGACGTTGTGATCAGATTAGAGCAGCGGAAGTCTGAGGGTGTTCTTCTTAGCAGACTTCTATTCTGGATTTGGGATCCAAGTATATTTGGTTGGACACTCTTCAGTGTGCTGTGGGTCCTATATGTGCATCGGGGTTACAATCTGGATTCACTAGCGAGTATTGCAAGGTGTGTAGGGTGTGGATTACTTGCAGTTTCACTTTCAATCCTCATGTATATGATTTGTTTAAGATGCACAGTTTCATCATGCAGAGATTGGACAAATGAGTTGCTCATTTCTGTGCAGTTGTGGTTATGCTGGTGCTGCAACAGGCATGTTTTAGTGTGGGACATTTCATAGTCTTCCTTTGCACTTCCAGTGTAGTGGAGTTTCTTTGTAGTCGTGATTGCTTGGGGACAAGCAATCTTATGGAGGGCGGACTGTAATGTCTCCATTTTCACGAGTATCAGAGTTCGAGGAATTAGCCTATTATTTGACCCTCGCAGGCTAGTATGGTGTATTAGAGGGTCCTGTTTGGGAGTTTTGGAGCTCTTCAAGTGGCCGTTGTAAGGGTTAGCTCATGAGATCTTTCATGTGTTTTGAGACATTGATATTCAGAGGTTTCTGGTTTCGTTTTGAGGGACTTACTATTTATAGTAAGTCTGTGGATGCTAGAGAGGGACCCTTACTATTTTTAGTAAGGAAGATGGATGCGTAGTGGATGCAGTGTTTGACTCCCTGGTTCAGACGACTCGTCAAAATAATGAGTATTTAATGAAATATTACTATTTTAATGGCCTTTAATGATGTTTAATTATTTAAGTTATATTGTAAAATTATAAATTGGCTTTATAATAAAGTGGGGCCATTTTAAGGGCAATGAGTAATTAATACTCATTGAAAAGGTGTGCTTCATTAATGATATAATATAAGGCCAAAATATGCAAATGTTATATTCATTGGAGAGCCTGTTTGAGTAAGCTTCATAGTTCTAACCCCTTTGTGACTATTATATAAGTGTGTAAAGCAAATCGAACCTCATTGTGTATATGGTGATTTGTTGATTTGGTTGCATTTGGTGGAGTCTTGGGAAAACTTCCAAGGGTTTTAGATTTGGGCTTGGGAATTGTGAATTCTGCAGGCTTCAACACCTTGAATTGGTGAAAGTCCCAATGAATTGTGCAAATTGGGAGATGGTTTCAATTAGAGTTCATTATAGACAGTGCATTGAAATTTATTAAGGTTTGCTTAGTTTTTGAATGGTTTATCAGCAAATATGGTTGATTGGGGACCAACATGAATAGGCGCGGTTCTTTATCAGAAATTCTCATCAACAGTGGCTGCCGTACTAGAATAATACCAGCCGCAACCTTCTTTGGTTTCCATGTGAGGATTTTATGGTTGGCATTTGATATCTTTGGGGTTTCGTTTAGCTTTGGGCTTATATCTCACTCAATCTGGACATTGGATGACAAAGATATATTTGTGCAAGCAATTTTGTTGGAGGTTGGTTTTTAAATCTGTTGCAATAATTACCAGGTTTCCTTATTATTTGTTAAATAGTTTTTAGTGTTAATAATTGCCAATTAATTCCCATTGTAATTTGCTTGAAGTGAAATAGGGAATTACAGTTAATGGTTGGTTAGCAAAATCAGGATTCTGAGTTAATACAATTTGCTGGTCTAGTGTTTGTCGAGATGTTTTGTGTGATGCCTTGAATATCATCATCATATGATGAATGCCAACTGTTTGGTTTAATGCCTGTGTCTCTTGTTCAACGATTTCAGACTTTATATACGTTGCCAATATGTTTCTTATGACAGCATGAGGAAGTAATGTTCTTAATTAAGCATGTCAAGTGTTTGATGGAATTACTTCTAGGATGCCGGTTCGGGTTCGGGTTCGAGTTCGAAGAACTGGTTCCCCGGTTCGCCAAAATTTTGAAAAGGGGTTCGGGTTCGGGTTCGTTAGTACAAAAATATGTAATTTTTATTTATTTATATATATATAGATATTTTGATATATATGCAGCCTAGAAGCATGAGTTAAGATTAGAATGTCACGTAGTATCATAAAAAGTAAACATTTAAACAATAAAAACACTATTAAATTTGTAATCATACCATCATGAATCATGAATCCATGATCATACCATCATGAATCCATGATCATACCATCATATACTTCAAGTTCAAGTTCAACATCAAAGATTCAAAACATCTAAATTAAATCAGAACATCAGTTCAAGTATCATTGATCAACTAATGGATTCAAAATTTGTTGATATTCAATGTTCATTATTCTAGAATACAAAATCTATTCAGATTCTTCTTCTTCTTCTTCTTCTTCTTCTTCATTGGCATTAGTTGACTCACAAATAGAGCTAAGGCCAATGGGGTCAGCTGTACTAATAATAGTATTTGCTTCAAAATCTTCACATTCCTGTAGTGCAATCCGAGATGTGGACGCATCCAAGTCCGCAAGCTTTGCATTTATATCCCACCTCTTCATCTCCCCTTCATTGTATTCTTTAGTCTTGTGAGAGACAAGATGCAAGTTGTAATGCACAAATACCAAGTTCTCCACTTTTTTAGATTCCAACCTATTGCGCTTCAATGATTGGATGAACGCATATGTGCTCCAATTTCTTTCTGCTGCAGATGAACTAGCAACCTATGAAGACAAGAGTCAAGACAATAAAGTTAAACAATTAAGATAAAGTAAACTTCAAACTAGATACAAAAAAT
>MU223609.1:355684-366590 GCA_018584345.1 Thuja plicata
GGTCCCTTTCTTTTAAGTGTGTTTGTAGGGGGTGCTTCACTTTCAGTTTCAGTGCCAGCTGAGGTAGGAAAAAAGGGGTGATCTTCTATCACAACATTTACAGAGTGGGGTTGCATTCCCTTTGCTTGTTTACTTTTATTAGTATTACTAATGGCAACAACTTGTCTACGTTCTTCTCTCTCTTTTGCTGCCTCATGCTTTGCAATATATTGTAATACTGTTGCATTTGGTATAGGTGCATTTTTTTTTCCAGGGCATTTCTTGACTCCTCTTCCAGGCAATCCACACAAATGACCTGCCACACGATAATATGAACTGTTCCTTGCTACATCACAACCCCGACATTTCCAACGGAATCCACCACCTCTGGGAAGGGCACTTAGAATATCAACATACTTACACAAAGGAGAATCAGAAGGGGGTTCTACTATTGGGTCAATATTGCGGTTGCCTACTGAGGAAGAGATAGATGCCATTGTAGTTCCTTTTCCTATGGCAAGAAATTTGTATACATATTCAATATAATAATAAAACAAGAGAATGAAAAATTCTGGAAATAATGGACAATGAAAGAGAAATGAAAATAAAATGAAATGCTTAAACAAAAACAAAAACTTGAAGCAAATGGAACAACTACTTACCTCTTCCACTCATTGTAAGCTTGCAAAGGTGTAGAAATGAGGCACAATCACTTGAAGAAGGTCGACAAATCAAGTTTTCAACTCCTCCTTGCACAACCAAGCTCTTGCTCAAACACCTATCTCGTCTTGCTCAAGACCAAATAAGCTGTTTGCACACCACAAATGAGCATTAGAAGCAACAAAAATGCCTTTAAACTCACCTTATAGGGTTGTGGACGCCAAATTTTCATTAAATTCGCCATAAAATCCCGTTTTAAGTCAAACCGCGGGTCAAATTCGAACCAAATTTGACTTTTTTGGCGAAATTCACCCGGGTTCGAACCACAAAAATCCGGGTTCGAATTTGGTTTTTAAAAATTGGACCCTGCCAGAAAAATTCAAACCCACAGTCGAACCGGACCTGAATTTCAAACCGGTTCGAATTTGGCAGGGTCCGGAGGGGGCAGGGGCCGAACCCGGTATCTTAGAATTACTTTGCAAAGTGTTAATGTTTTATAACAAAATTTGGCACAAGGAAACTCAGAAATCTCAGTTCAGACCTTTATACTAATTGTTTGATGAAATACATATGATACAAAACTGAAAATTTAAGAGCGGAATAGCAAGGGATAATATAGTGCTGGAGTTAGAACATGGTGGGGTTCTTACAAAAGTTCAAATTACTATTGGGAGATTTGTTTAGGAATTGTAAGTTGCGACTCTTAGTCTTCCATAGTTGATTTCTAATGTAGATGTAGTTTCTAAATAAGTAGATTTCCAAGTAGTGACTCTTAGTCTTCCATAGGTGATTTCTAGTATTTTCCCTTGTAACAAGCTTGTTTTAGTTTTTGATAAGTTCTTGCGAGAGCTTTTATTGGTGTCATTTTGCTGCTCGTATGAGTAGAATATTTATTAACTATCCGCAGTATTATTTTATTCTTTCACTCATGCATGCTTATAGTGATAGAATCATCTATGGCAGGGAAGAAATCAATAATGTACTTATTTCCTTGATTCTTGCCTTTTGTGCCTAGGTATGGTGTCTTCTATGATCTCTTGTCGAGGAAGATCAGCATCTCTAGTTAATACCTCATTCTTCAGAAATTTCTCATTCTCTCCTATCATTCAAGGTTGAGATCTATGAATATTATAGGTAGTAGAACCTTTCCCCATCATTCTATTTTGTCATTCTTATCTTTGTACTATCAGAGTTCATCAAGTCATGGCGAGTAGGTTTTATTGATTATCTAATAATCTTCCAGATAACACAAGGTTCTCAAGGGGAATTTCCTATCTAGAGGCAGATGAAATGGGTTTATCGTATGATGTGATCATTTGCTTTGTACTTGAGGTTGACTGTAAATGTGATAGCATAAGTTCTTCCATGTTTAGTAAATACTCCCATAGAAAGATTACAAGGATTTTTTGGAGGATAGGAAACTTAAGAGTTTCTAAGGTGACAACCGCTTGCTCATGGTCTCTCAATAAACCAGACACATGAATATGACATGTTCTTTAGATTCAATAGTAAGCTACAAGAGAACATAGTCTAAAGATCCTATCTTCTCTGCCAATTTACTGTTCTTCCTCAACTTTGAACTATCAAACACAATTTTGTGCAAGATGTAAATGTATAACTATCCAAGTAGGACCGTAATATCGTCAACCACGTCTGGGAGTCGTCTATAATACGAGTTAGTTTTGCATTTTAATTGCTTTGAGTCAATGTCATAGTGAAATAAGAGGAGACTTTTATGGATTTCTTGTAATGCATAGATTGCATCTCACTCAAGAAGAGGTAAGATTTAATGCGGCTAGGAATTCTTTGATAATGGAATCGAAACAAAAGGGTATTATTTGTAGGAATCAAGAGATCGACATACCAATGGGTTGGGCGAATTGATTAGTATGGTAATGTAGTCATTGCAGGGGTTTCCCCAATGGAGATGATCCACGCCATGCAACACGAGTCACACAACGGAAACAATCAACACAAGATCATCAATAACTCAACATTGAACAAGAAGCATGCCATCTAGGCCTTCGCATTATCAAATAATCAAGATTTACATCATATCTGCCCTGCAACATGCCAACTTACATTCTAAGGCACACATGCTTGATTACATACAAAACTCCAGATCCATCTTGGATGCTATCCTCTAAAAGAATATCTATCGAGAGCTACCTAAATGAAGAACCAAGGCCACAATATATTCAAGTTCGCAAGCCACAAGTCGGCCATAAGAGATCACATTCCCGAAGGCGGGAATAACATAACGTGCACAAAATAGGACATGACCCAAATCATAAGAACACCTCCAGATTGATATGGAATGAAGTGCGATCACACAAGGAGGTTTGCCACGAGCATAAGATCATCGAACAATGCACCAATCAGATCCGCGAGCCACGGGAAGCTTCGCAAGACCGGAAAACTCAGATTTAGCTGTTCGCGTGAAGAACAACTAGGTCCGACCCAAAACTTAAGAGACCACCAAGACGAAGCGTATCGAATGTGAACCTAGACATAGATTTCACATGATGTCTAGAACAAGCCATAAGGTTTGCATGAGCCAAGGAGTCAACTGGGAGGAACACCACACAAAATAGGAAAGCAAGAAAAACTGAAGGGAAATATTTTTGGTCGATGCAAGATTGCCAAAGATCTCAAGATGCTCCTGCATCATATGGGGCTTGAGCTATGGAAATGTCCTATGAAGAACTTAATGCTGGGTACGAGTATTATTGTTATTGGCTATAAGTTAGATACTAGCAATGCATCTAACCTTGTTCATATAAAAAATTATTTCTAAAATGATTTCCAAGAAAGCCATGTCGATATAAGAAGCGTCTAAAATGAATTCAAGGTCATCCAGTGTCAAAGTACTTAATGCATTTCCCAAGAGGAATTAAAGCATAACAATTTTTGTAATTGTTATTTATTCACAATGGTAGACATAGGTGATCCTGAGACTCTGGACCCTCTTAATGTGAGCCCACTGCCCTTTACGAAGATCTAATTCCCATGTTATGATTTCATAAGGGATTGGAGGCTATATGATGGATATTAGAAACTTGTTGCTTGGAGACACAACCTAGAAACACCTTCTTACTAGAAGGGATAAGAAACAATAGCTTTTTCAAAGTTTAATATTAATTTTTAGGAATAGATTTGAGGCTTGGAAGATAAGTCATACACCATAATATATAAGATAAACAATCTGCATTGATTGGGCAGTACAAGGAGAGAGTAGGGCAATCTCATTAGATCTTCATTATTGACATTGAAAATTAAATTGCTTTTGATCAACCTTTAACCATCCAGAACGTGCAAGGTTACAAGTGTTGGAGTTTTTTTATTTAACCCCACAAGCCCAAGAATCACCTGCAAGCAAAACATCTGTCACAAATGGAGATCAAGCAAGATAGATTTGCTCAACAACTTGAGAATTGTATTGATGCATAAAAGATTAATCATTAGAACGAACGAACGAATGAATCCTTATAGAAAGGATGAATGCAACCCTAGACTAAATCCTAGAGCCAAATTAAATTAGCTAGAGCCAATCATAATGAATGGGACAACTTAAGTTATTAGTAGCCTAATCTAATAAAAGATAAAAAGCACCTAACTCCAACACTGCCCCTTAAGATTAACTTAGGGAGAAACTAAGAAGCTAATGATAAATGCAAGCATGGATGGGTTTTGGCAACTAGGCTTGATTAGCTACCCATTTACAAACAAATGCAAACTCTGACAACCGGAGAAAATGAGAGAAACCTTTTGGGAAAACACTCATCTCCAAAAGAGAAAAAAAATAAAAAAGTACGTGATGAAACATAAAGAACTCCAAATGCCCCCCGTAGTACCAAATTGGTCACAAAAGTACAATTCATACCCCCCATAGGAGAGAAAGGAAGAGACGGTGTATCCCCCCATAATGAAGAACCTCTAATGCCGATTGTGAATGCTCAAAGACAAATGCTGATGAAGATCCAAGAGCGGAAAATTACATTCCCCCCCTTAGGAAGAAATATATCCAATGGCCAAGGTAGAAGCAATTTCATGAAAGGAGATGGAAGAAATAGTCCTGTGATGTGTGCTAGCGAAGACTGCTCAACTATCCACATGTTTGAATTAAGATATGCAAAATCAATGGAAGCAAATCCAAACAACTATGAAGATACCTGATGAACAACCTCAAAAGGCACTGATGTAGATGAGATAACATGAACGTTGAAGCTGACATCAAGGAGGAACAAGACACCCTCAATAATGTCCCAATGTTTGGAGTGTGTGATACAACAAACAACCCTGCAATATTTAGTAAGTATTCATCCAAAAAAGTAGAAAATGGAAGGGAACAATTAACCTATTGAAGTGAGCTTATCTTTGAAGTAGGAGGTGGAGGAGGAGGCACAACATAAGTCTCAAGAACCAAGGTGTATGATTGAAGCACACATCGGTTCAAGTGACCAAACCTGTTCATAGAATTCTGATCCACTCTAGATGCATGAGAGTTTGGACAAATCAATGGAAATGCATGCTAGATGGGAGAAAAATATGAGAACTCATATAATTGTGATGCATGATCAACACTGCCAATTGCAATAAGCTCTCTACTATGTAGATCTTTGATGCACACTAAATGAGGGGTGAAGTCAATTGTCTTGCCTTTTGCATTGTGAGTAATTTGGTAGATGGAAAGGAGGTTGGAAGATAATGGAGGGACACAAAAAACATCATTGAATGTGTTGTCATCAACCTCAATAGGTCCACTCCCTGTAACACTCATGTTAGTATTATTATGCATCAAAATGTGTGGAAAAGTACAATGCTCGAAAGAAGAGAATATGCCCATACATGATGCCATATGATTAGAGTCTCCTAAATCAAGAAGTCGCTTGCTGGAGAGAAGATTTGTCGATGCAAAGAGACCATGGCCTTTCATCTTGTCTTCATCACATGCCATTGAAGTTGAACTGGAATGTGCAAGTCCTGAAGTGGTAGAAGATGATGAACTAGATGATGACGGCTTCCTCTGGAGAAGAACTGTCAGCTCATCTATATACTTTGCATAACAATGATGCTCATAATGTCCTGATTTGGTGCAATATGCACACTTACGCTTGTTCTTCCCAGATGAAGACCTCATGGAAGAGGATGAATCCGAATCTTGTGCATGGGCTGTGTAGGTGCCTGGTGGATAATTAGATTGTGAATCTATATGCCTCTTTTTCTTCTTCCGTTTTCTTGTGAATGAGTGTGCATCCAAAGGTTGTTATTTGGAACTAGAAAGTGAATCAAGTTGTGTCAACTTGGCTTGTTCCCCTGTCAGGCGTTCATGAAACACCTCAAAAGAAAGCATAGTAAAGGTGGTACCCAAAGCATCCATGGTGGAATAAAATGTGGAAGCAAAGACCTGAAAGGGGCCTCAAAGCTTTGATACAATTAGAAAGATGAACTCTTTGTTAGGCTTGGCCTTGCCACAACCCGATAAAAGTGATATGATGAATTGAATTTCTCTATATAGTCCTCAATGGAGGAAAAGGAATCAGGTACCAAAGATGTCATATTTGAATTAGTTGAAGTGCTCAAAGCTCATCAATACCCCCAAAAGCTCTTGATATTTGAGCCACATAGCTTGAGGAGTGGTGCAGAAATCAAGATGAAACAGAAGGTTGTCTGAAACATGCATGCCAGTCAAACCCATTGTTTTATCCATCTGGTCCCTACGCTGAAGAATCTCAAATTGATTGGTCAAGTTTGGTTGGTTTTCATTTAAATAGGACCTTAAACTCTAAGGCTGAATCAATTTAGTTATCTTGGACTTCCAACTATTATATTTATGGGGTGCAAGTTTCTGAATAGAGGGTTACACCATTGGAATTGGATCTTGGACTTTTAGCTATGATAGTTATGGGGTGTAAGTTTCTCAATAGAGGGTTCCATCATTGAAATTGATTTTCATATTAGGAAAGGGCTAGGGTAGTTTGAGGATCTAAAAGATGAATATTCTACCCCCCCTTGCCCCCATTCCACACACACAACAAGAAAAACCAACCCTTTTACAACTTTTGAAGCTCAGAAATGACTAAAACTGAGATCTTTGACTACTTTGTGCAAATCCTGAAAAAATGGATGACAGATTTGGATAAGGCACAAAACTAGCTTTCCAAATGCAATGTCTACTCGTTTGCGAAAAAATGGAGTTTGAATGTGCAAGATATGGCTGCAAAAGCACAAAAAAGATCTAAATTCAAAGGCCTATAGCATAAAATTGGAGCAGAATTTGGGAAAAATATCAGCACCGTTGAATCAGGCTCGCTACTAGCTTTCCAATGATATCTCGTTTGCACAATTTCAACTTCATATGGAAAAGCTATGGCTGATTTACTGAAGCAAGTCAAAATGGCTTGGAGGGCTTCTATGATGCTGAATGGGCAGGTCATATTGTTGACATCATCATGATACTATGCTGATGTCAGCAAATATTTCCTGGTCATAGAAAAAAATAGGTCACTTGGACATCAGGATTCTGTCGGGGTAATCTTCCTTGCACTGATTGGGTGTTTGATGTGCATGTTGACGCATGCAGGGATATTGATTGTGTTGGTAAAATCACTGCAAGGTATGTTGGCACATGTAGGGGTGACGTGTGCTGACATCAACACTGTGCATGCAGGTATGGACTTGCGTCAGCACAATAATTCTTACAAAAAAATTCGGCCAATTTGCAAAAAATATTTTATCTGCAAAAAATCTCTATAAATTTTCTGATTTTTTTTGAATTGTACATATTTTTTTTGCTGGCGGTGCAGATTGAGTCCGTCTTACAGATGTACTGATTTTCGTACTGTTTAGCACAGATTCCTAAAAAAATCAGCCCCAATTTTCCAGTGACAGATTTTTGCATTTCGACAAGCATTTCTATGATTTTTAGCCACTCTAGTGCCCTCAGTGAAAAATCGCCCAAAAATTCAATTGTTTAGATTTTGACAAAACGACAATTGATCTACAAGTTTTGTGATGCTGTGAACATGATGACAATGTTTGTTTAAGCCCAAAATGCACAAAACATTCTTTCAAGGCCGAATCTCTCAAGAATTTGGACAAGAATTTAGCTTATTTGGAGCTCTGATACCATGTTGGAGTTGTTTGTTCGACCTCACAAGCCCAGGAATTACCTGCAAGTAAAACATCTGTCACAAATGTAGATCAAGCAAGAAAGATTTGCTGAACAACTTGAGAATTGTATTTCTGTACAAAAATCAATGATTACAATGAATGAATCCTATAGAAAGGATGAATGCAGCCCTAGACTAAACCTTCGAGCTAGATTAAATTAGCTGGTGCCAAGTATCACAATCATAATGAATGAGACAATTTAAGCTATTATTGTTTTAATCTAATAAAATATAAAAATCAGCTAAGTTTAGCTTAAGTGATTAAAGTAATAAGGACCTAATTATAGAAATAATTAGATAATGTCCGAATTACTCCAACAACAAAATCATTTCCTTCTTGGTGTATCTTTTTGTAAGGTAAAAGGGGAAAAACATTCCAAACAAGATCATGGATATTGACACTTTGGAACTAGAATTTGAACTCTTATTTTTCTGGTGAGCTTATCAAGCTCACAAATGTATGGGACTAAGAGAGTTGAAGGATAGACAATTGTCACTATCCCTATTTCATATGGTGGTGTTTTCAATCTCCTACAAGGCATATGCTATTGTAATGTCCCCTTTTTGTTTGGTCTAGAAATATAATTAAATAATTAAAACTATGTTTTAATTATTTAAAAAAGCTATAAAAGTAATTAATTTAATTATTTAATATTATCCTTGAAAAGTAAATCACGAGGGTAATATTATTTTAATTAATTTAATAGTGTTAAAGTGACTTTAATGGTGAGTTAAGTGGGAATTTAATAAACTCACTTATTATTATTTCCCTCAAGCTCAAATTTAGATTAAAAAGAAAAATAAAGATAAAGACAAAGATAAATTTATTAATGTCTGGTGTTCCTACTGTGGGCTAGCCCCTTGTTGTACTCTTCAGTCCCATTGATCCGTCTGTGGTTGTTTGTTACCGAGGCAATAGAGAACCCCAAGACTGAAGGATAAGTCATAGTAGCAGTGGGGTGATGCCGATGTCGCTGTCTCTGACAGTTACCCGCTCGATTGGGAAGGGACAATCTCTACGAGTAATCTCTTGGGGGTCTGACATACCTAGAATGACTAGGAGAGGCCAAATGTCTTTTGGTGCCATGAGCTGTCCCAAGGAAGGAGGTAATGAGCTGCTCAGACAAGGGGCAGAAGGGGCGATAGAGAGAGTGATCCCAAAGTCGAATGACCTCCTGAAGATAGAGTGCGATACTTCTCTGGCTCGTAAACCTAAAGTAGGAGAGGGACCTTGCCTCTCTGAAAAGACAATAGAACCTACCCCTAATCTCATAGTAATTAGGGCAGCAAAAGATAAAATGCTCTTTCGACTCCACCTCACTGAGGGTACAAAGTTGGCAAATTCTGTCACATCTGTCCAACTGCTTGTCAGTCTCAACCCAAAGATGATGCGATACCACTCTGGACGAACCAAGGGGGATCCAAAGGGAATGCAACGAATGACGAGAGGTGTATAAAGGACGAAAAATGATACCATCCTGTAGCTCAAGGAAATGCTCAGCATAGGAGGCCATCTTCAGGCGAAGACCCCCGTGGGGGTTGACCCAAGTGGTGTGAATGTACTGCCTGTAAATATCAGATCTAATGCACCTGTTCAACTCTTGCCTGGGGGAGAGGAGGTAAGGAGGGGCATCTAGAGAGTTCTGGAAAGGGGCAGACGATCAAATTCGATCCCAATACAGCGAAGGAGGGCCGTGGCCCCGACAAACCAGCAACGAGCCTAACAGGAGGGAGCAGGAGAAGAGGCAAGAGACTCTGAGGAGCAATAAGCAAGATAGGGATACTTCTAGCGACTACTGTAGGAATCAGCGAAACCACGGATACGATTCAAGAACCAAATGAGATCAAAGATGGCCTCAAGCCTGAAGGGGTGCGCATCAAACTTCGCGAGAACAATATTGTGAGGAGTAGATTATCTACATTTGATAATATGCCGAAGGAGAATCTGAACTTGCATAATGGAAGCCCAATCAAACTCCAAAGGGGAAGGCCCCCAAAGCATAGAATTGTAAAGAATAGTGGGCCAAATGAGAGTATCAAGAAGTGTCATCTTGGACGAGATGTCTAGGAAGTAATGTCGAAAGCATTGTCTCTCGAGAAGGGCAAGGGAACCATACCCCTTGTTGATATGCGGCTGGATGGCGGGCCTCAAGCTGAAGCGAGGACTGAAAAACTTGACCCCTAGGTAGGTATACAAGGAAGTAATCTCGACCTCAGAGCCTCCGAAAGTGAAGTGAAGGCGAGAGGTTTTAAGGTAATCAAAGACCATCACCTTTGTTTTACCCAAATTAACAGTTAACCTCCTCAAATCACAAAAAGAAGCCAGATAATCTGTCTTTGTAAGCCCTCAGGAGAAGAGGCCAAAATTGAAAAGAACATCATTCGCAAAAAGTAGGATAGAAATCAAAACGTGGTGAAGAAGGCACCCACCCTCCAAAAGATGCTCATGAAGAAATTTGTCTAACTCATCAATGTAGAACCCAAATAGAGTAGGGGACAGGGGGCATCCTTGCTTAACACCAATGGTGCTATTGATGAAGCTAGAGAAACCATTGGGAGTTCTACGACGCCCCAGGACCTCTTCGTAAAGTCTTGTGATGGCAGTCAAGAGAACAATTGGAATACCAATGTCACGAAGCCCTTGGAAAATGGCTCACCGAGGTACCATGTCAAAGGCTTTGCGAAAGCTAACAAAGCAAAAATAAACCTTCGAGGAGCGAAAACGAGCCTCTTCCATGATGGTGCAGAGAGTCAAGATTTGATCCATCTTTGGTAGTCTTGTTTGAAACTAGTATGCACCTTGGTGCGAATGTGACATAGTTCTATAATTACTGGGTTGAAAGTAGGGCCCGCCTTGTGGATTGGATGGATAATGTGATGAGACGAAGAGGGTGGAAAGCCCAAGCGGACCACCTGATTGAAGAGGTCGGAAAGATAAGTACCTAGAATGGTAGCACTGTGCTTGAAGAGCCCAGCCTAGAAGCCATCCTCATCAGTGGCCTTGCTAGTATTCATGGTTCTCACGACCTCCAAAATAGTTGTACAGATGAAAAGATGGCAAGCAGAGGGGGGGGGGGGGGGGGGGGGACTTGAAA
>MU223609.1:367141-383731 GCA_018584345.1 Thuja plicata
GAAAGACAAAGGAGGGAATGGTGAGCTAGAGGGAGGGGGTGATGGAGAAGTGGTGAATGAAGGGGATGAATGATTGAATGGAGATAACATAATCAACAACACTAGCACCACCACTGTGGTGTCTGCAAGTGAAGAAATAGGAACCCGGGAAGCACGGAAGCCCATTGCAGACCACAAGATCAAAAGACTCACAAAGCTGTAAAAGATGTCTGTCGTACTTAGTGAAGGGGCCTGCGGAGTCATCATAGGACCTGAGAAGGCCCAACAAGTCAGGATTAATATCATCAATGCACAAGGAGTCAACGATCCTATCATGAAGGGGAGTCTGCACAACCTGAGTATGGGCTTTGGAATCCCCGAGGATGAGAATGTTGCCAACAACAAAGAATTGGGTGATGCTATCAAAAAAGGTCACTGTAGGGATCAACATCGGTGCCATTGTGGATGGCATAAAAGGAGGTCAGGGGAAAGTAACAGACCGCAATGAATAAGTCTCTGAGATGAAAAGCAGTATGGATGAAGCGGATCCATAAGAATCTAGCCCAGGTATCAGATAAGGCCACTTAAACTTGACTTGAAAGCCTATCTCTGACAAGGCAGGCAAGACCACCCGAACCACAAACACCTCCATAACATCTAGTTTCGCTCCTATAAATAGAAAGCCAGTGACAACCAACCATTCTCGGAAGAGGACGAACGGGGCTCTCATGTGTCCGTAAGGCAAAGAATATTAGAAGATCCCAAAGCATCCTAGAGTAAACACGGTGAGGACCAAAAGGAACCATTACTATTCCATCAATTGACCTTGAGGTCTAGGACCATCAAACCCTCAGAGATTCGTAGGTTGCGGGAATGTCATTTGGTAGCAGCAGGGTGAC
The DNA here is from genome assembly GCA_018584345.1 of Thuja plicata. NCBI lineage: Eukaryota > Viridiplantae > Streptophyta > Pinopsida > Cupressales > Cupressaceae > Thuja > Thuja plicata. Next base: position 368,020 of record MU223609.1, read on the forward strand.
TCTTTTCCCACCCGGGTGGGAAAGAGTCTTTAATGACAACTTTTGGGTTGCAGATGACAGCCCATTTACCATTCCGTCTAGCCTCAGACACAATCATCCTGAAATGTCTAAGTTTGGATATTTGTCCTTAGTTAAATCTTCATCTAGATACACCTTCATGGGAAAAGGGAAGAGTTTGTATTTGGCTCTGAGAGCGCAGAGGCGATCAGCAACAGAGATGAACTGAAGGAAGAGGGTGGAATCAAAACCAAACCAAGCACGACCCATAATGATCCCGCTAAGGCCAAGGTAATCGTCTATGAAGGATGCACCAACCACCATGGGGTCTGGCGAGAGTTGAGGAAGGCCACGAACTCTGAGATTAAGCTCCCTGAACCTCCTAGTATGTTCTTCTGTGATCTTGGACTAGACAAGTGCCTTAATTCCTGCTAGGGGAGGACCGTTGCCGTTATTACCACAAACCGAAGCCCATGATTTGAGTTGTTTCTCGGTTTCACATTTGAGAGTATCCCGCAAAGTGACGAGCTCAGTTTGTATGGCTTTGAGGTCCGAAATATCAAAATCTTTCATAGTGGCATGTTCTATGTTAGCATTCAAGAGGTTGCGAAGCTCCATGTTTTCAGTAGCCAACTCGGAAAGTCTACCCGAAATGTCAATCACAGAGCATTTCAATTCTTGATTTTATATTTCTAATCTGGTCACACGGTCGAGCAACTCCTGTAGGATAGAGTCTGAAGACAATTTCCTCTGATACGTCTGGAGAGGAGTAGAACATGGAGGGAGAGGAGGGGGAGCCCCATCCTCTGTAGACTCCTTGAAGAGTAGACACCCATAGGAGCTACAAGAAGGAAACCCAGTAGAACAAAAAAGCCTCATATGCGCAAGAATCTGAAGCAAGAAAGAAGAGCCTCAGATGCTGAAGAAGCCGTAGCAGAAAGCAAAAGCCGAAGACAAAACCCAGGGGAAGGAAAGAAGGAACGAAAGGAAAGAACAAAACACGCTCTGAAAGGAAAAACCAAAAGCCCCAAGACAACGCAGGGCCATGCACAAAGGGCAAATGCAGCGCAAGTGACGCTCAGAACACCTACAGGGAGTGGTCAAGAAAAGAAGTGAACATATATATTCAACACCACAAGAGAGATCAACCATGGAAATGGCACGAGGTAAGCAATGCATAGGAGGTGCGACTACTCGACGCGAGGAACAATTGCGGCTACCTGATGAGGGAAACACTTACGGCTACCCAACGTGGGGAAAGAAATTCAATTGCAAGTAAGGGAATAGGAAAACAAAACTATTACCATCAAAAGGTAAAGAAGAGGGAAAGCCAAGGGGCGTCTGTAGTGGTTATAAAAGAGTAGTGAGGGGCTCATTTGAGGCATGTTAGGTTTATTCTTTCTTTTGGATTGAAACCTTCCCAATTTCGGAGGTTGGAACTCATTTCATCTCAATCTCTTGAGGACACAAACCAATTTGGGAAGATTAGTTTTGGTGGTGAAACCATAGATTAAAATATGACAGATATATCGCTGATAAGTAAACTTATCATGATAAGTTGGAGGCCGCAATAAAACACGTAAATTTATTGCGGAGTACATATCGCAGATAAGTTTCAAACTTATCGCCAATATATCGGCAATATTTCGCCAAAATATCTACCACAGTCTGCTAATAGGGACTAACGGCCCAAAAAGCAGTTATTTCACATTTTCTTGTTTGCAAATTGGTGTTTTGGAGAGGAAAAAAGGGTTTGAAGGGGAAAAAATGTGATTTGCAGTGTTTTAGAGCAATTTGTAAAAAAGTGCATTTCAAATCAAATTTAAGCAATTTTTTAAGTTCCCGATATTTTTGCCGATAAGTTGCGGATTTATCTCCTATATTTTCCCGATATTTTTTTTTTGCCCTTGGCAATAAGTTGCCGATAATGATATTTTGAACTATGGGTGAAACTATCCACCCTAACTAGTGTTTGGCAGAATTACTCAGATTTTGCAATTGGCTTTGTTCGAGGCTTGGAAATTTGTTGAAATTTTCATAGAAGACAAATTTCTTTTTGGTTCAAGATTTCGCAGGTTTTAGTGCATCAAAAGAGTGAATATTGTTGGAGTTGTTGGCAGAAGACATGCCATGGTTGGGCTACCCAATTAGTGATTGTCATTGCTGAATTTATCGTGGATTAATCTCATGCTAACTGGGCGTGAGACTCCATGTGCAGTTTGCTTGAAGATTAAGGGTTTTTACAGACCTGAAAGTTGCGCCCTGACATTTATCACCAATACCTATCATTTTCAGGCAAGTTAAACATGATTTAAAAGGTGAATGAATTTATTATTATTTTTAAAGAGAATCGCCTGTCCCGGGCACCCATTTCAGCAGGGTCTTGACTGTAGTCACATCTCAGACTTCAAATAAATCTTCCCCCTCTGTGTGAGTTGAAGTCTGTTTGGATTGTTTGGGGTAAGCTTGAAGGGGTAACCCTGGTGGTGGGAGGCGGATCCAATGATTTATGGAGTTTTTAAGAAAATTTGGAACTGATTAGCTCTGGTAAAAGTTGTCGTCACCTGTGACAGAATTTTCTATGGACAAACAGATTCGTATGCCATCAAAAGGGATACAGTTTAATGTTATTGCCATGATATTGCTGCCCAGAACAGTCATTTCAGTTCTGTATTTATATCTGAAACACATTTCAGGCCTACCTGAGTTGACATGTACATTGCTTGAGGTTTAGATGAAAGTGCATGAGTAGTTGCTGGGGTGTATGGGAGTTTGGATAAGCTTTCAAAGTGGAGTTAGAGGGAATTCTTTTGGTGTATACCAATGTTCAGGCTTCAGTCACCTGAAACTGCAAGAAAATCTGCCATTTCAGACTTGTTTGCAGACAGTGCATTCAATATTTCTAGGCCTGTAGGTTGCTGGAGTTTGAAACTTGATGGTGCGGAGTCTAAAAGGAGACAAGGTGGTAGTATCACTTCAGTTGGGTGATCTTCCTCCTACAATGTGGAGATGATGGTTTTAAGGTTGTTATTTGCTGATCATGACACCAAATCTGCAACAGCAGTTCTTGTTTTGCTGGGTGATTATATTTATTGGATTATTTATCATCTCGCGGGGTTTATAGAATCAGCAGTGCTAGAAAAATCTAATCTGCCAATATTAAGGTCAGCAATTGAAGTTTCTCCTCTACAATTCAAGTAAAATGTATTTGGAACAATAGCTCTGTAATCTGTTTCACAGTATCAATATACGTCGAATAAAAATCTGTGTTCAGTTTCATCTAATGAGTGACTTCCATTTGGATAATATTATCCTTTCCAATATCTCTATACATGCACATATGCACGCAAAGATATTTAAGTTCAACCCTGTTTTCTGAGTTGAAAGTTAAGTAAAATTGGGCAATACTCTGTAATAGGATATTACAGCTGTTGTGATTACCCTCTTTCATAGTACCATAAATGTTCAAAGAGCCTTCTCTCAGAAAACGTAAATTTTGAATGACTTCTGAGATGGAAAGATTTTGAAAGCAATACTTTCAAAACTTTGGGAAGGGGATATATGATATGAAAAGAACAATTTGTAGAAAAATAAATATATGGATAAGAATGCTCAAACCTGATGATAATGTCAGTGCACAACCAAACCTTGCCTTCATATAAGAATGTTAGGACTTTGATGATGACTACTCAGTACTAGTAGATTAAGTTCTTGCTGTCTAGATCCACCATTCTTCAGGCTGTGACATCTAACACTAGAGAAATGGCCAGGCAATAGCTAAAACTAGCACAATCTTACTCCAAATATATGCTAAACTGAATGAGGCTCGTCAAAGATCATCTTCCCGTCCTTCCATTTACCTCCAAAGAAGGCTTCTAATCACCTCATAGATTCCAGGTTGAGTTCCAAACCACAATCCGAGATTTGCTGGAACTCAATTCTTGTTTCCCAGGGAGGCAATGGAAGTTTAAGATTGACATCTAAAGTTTGTTCTGTAACCAACATCGTACCGGCAGCAAATTAATATTTATATTGGGACAATAATCCAGTTGGAGATTCACTAGCTAGAGGCAGGTTACTGGGGCTCAGATCCAGGTTAAGTTTATCTTGCAGAAGTGTGGGTTACAGATGAAGTGTAAGGGGCTACTGGTGGATCTGTGGAACATAATTTAGAGATCTTGAACAGGATATGAGCCTTGAACTGGATCTGTCTTTGCAACTAAACTATAGTCGGTCGCAAGGTAGGATAATAGGCCATCAGTTACATGATTGATGGTTGGTGAATGAATATTGGCACATCAATATCTTTGGGAATATTCATAGTATCTCTGAGCAATTCTCTTTGTGATCTGTGTGTTGGATAGTGGCAAAGTTCGAATTCTGGTGTTGGGTCTGTTATAGCTCTGCCCAGAGTGGTGCAGATGTTAGGCTTCAGGAACTCAGCTCTCTAGTCTAAATTTCAGAACTAACGAAACAAAACCAGATTTGCAAGGATGGAACTTCAAGTTTTATCAATCACCATGCACTAAGAATCAGAAGGCTTAATAATAAGGAAAGTGGGCATTACCTCAGAATTGATACCATGCTAAAGCTGTTCACTTCCATAGAAAAAATAGAAAACAGACTTCTGTCTATAGGTTCATGCGTGCCATTCCTGGCCCCAAAAGTCTGAGTATGGATTTCAGGAAAAGTGGAGAGCAGCAGGCTGTATGGATAGCTTGATGATGTCAAAGGGATATCTTATGTATGTGTTATCCACAAAGCAAGAAGAGTATCAAACTCTCCACTGGGGCCCATGGTTTATGCAAAATTGAGTTTTCATGAAACACTGGCCTTCTACATTCATCCGCACTGAAGATCCTGCCAATGCTTTCCTTTTATTGGTAAGGTTTGCTGCTTCCTAATATTGGCAAGAAACATCTATTAGAAGGATTTGTGATGCCATAGGGGAATACTTATCTGCATCCATACACAAAACACAAACTCTTAAGCTATGCAAGAATTTGTGTCATTATGGATCTGGAGAAGCCATATTAAGATTGAGTTATCTTGGATTTGGGAGGCTTTGAAAGGGAATGGCCCATTGATTATGAGAACATCACATTTAGATGGGGGCTTTTCCACAAATATGGACAATTGGTTAGGGTGCTCTATCAACAACTCACAAGCAATGCTGCCTGCCAGAAATAGAAGAAATGAATCAGACACTACAGAGAAAGAAGCAGGCTATACACAAATTGCTGAACTAGGAGAGATACCTTTACAGGTTGTTGATAACCGCACAACCAACAGAAAACTAAAATGACAGATGATAAGTTTCAAATAGCACATGTTTGAAATAACACAGGAACAACGCAAACAATCACAAAAATTGCTCATGCCTAGCTGTTTGAGGGCCTGACTGAGTTAGATGCTAAAGAAATGGAAAGTCTCCAACAAACCCAAGATGGAAACCATGCACCTGTAAAAGAGTAGCAGAGCAATCACTCCAAGACTGGAACAAGACAGAGAAAGAAAGACCAGAATCCAGTTCACGTCCATAACAGTTAGCTTGAAGCATCAAATTTTACCATGGGAAACAAAGGTAAGCCCAAACTCCTAGATGATTTATGCCTATGATATCTCAGATAACTCAAAGCATTAAAAAGAGAAAAACTTGAACAAACCCAACGGAGAGTAGAGGCAACTTCAAATAGAGTCCCAGGAACGGAGAATAGAGGCAACTTCAAATAGAGTCCCAGGCCAAAAAGAACAGATTTAGGAACTAAAAAAGAAAAATAACTTATCAAGTTAGCAGATCAAGGCATTTGGAACTCAAAGACTTCACAATCTGCATAATGCATATCTTATTGTGGAATGTTAGAGGCAATGGCATGTGCAACAAATTCCACTTTTCTATTCAAAGGTAATATATCTTTTTTGCACGAAGTCTCCAAAGTATCTATCATATACATAATTTGGCTGTAAAAGTCAAATTGATTGATTTCTATGTAACAAAAAAGGAAAAAAAAATGATGAAATGTCAGCTGTAATAGAGGAAGTCAGTCTTTGATATGACTTGAGTTGACTACTAATTGTGGCTTAGTAGATTCAGGTTAAATTTGAATAAGTAAACACATTCAGAAAATGAAAGTCCAAATTATTTTGAAGTCAGAAAAATAGGTTTAGTGATCTTCTCTGCAATGCACAGATAAATGATGAGGGCTGTTCAAATCTTCATTATTCAGAAAATTAATTGTGAAGCTGGGGGATCTTACTGGTCTAAATGATGAGGGTCGCACAGTTGAAGACATGAATGTTGTCATTCTTGAATCTTTTTATTTATTTCTTTTTTGTTTCTGGAGATTTTTTACTGCAATCAAACTCACCAACATATATGAAAACTTGATAATACCCACCAGCCCCCAACTCTCACCACATCCTCCACTCTATACCAAGCTTGAGGTATCAGTGATATTATGACTTAAGAAATATTTGATCTCCAAATTCCTAAAGTTAAGATAAGAGAGAGTGCATCTGAGTAAACCGAAAAATTGTTTTAGTAGTCTATTTTGCATCCAATACTGGTTAAATATTCCTTTTTTCTTCCAAGGTCAACAATATGTACATGGCATTGTGTTGTCTGTCTGTTAAAATCTTTGACACAAGTCAAAATCATTATCATGACAGACATTTTGTTCATTCTGGGATTCCTTTGCATCCATGGGATGGTACAGGGACAACCAAGCATTCCCTGGCCACCTCAAGGACTTTGAGGAGTCCCCTAAACATCCTCTACATGCACATATGGCCTAGGAATGTCCTTGAACAATTTAGACAACTCGTATGAGGTTACTATCAGTGCTTCATGGGGGGTTTTCAACCCCCAGCAATAGTCGTTTCATGGACGGGGATGAAATGTTCCTCCACTGTCCCCCTATTGTCCACTACAGGGACATACCTGTTTAGCAATGATTGCAGCCCATATGAGTTTTCTAAATTGTTGGTTGTTCATTGAGAAAAGACAACGGTTGTTTTGACTTGGGGTTTATTATTGAGCATTATTCTAATGATTATCGAAATACAATATTGACTGGATTTATTGTGCAACAGAAATATCCATCATGCTCATAAAAAGACAAGGCCAATGACGAATCACAAGTGGAACCTGGCCCAGGCCCAACTTTTTATAAATATCCCTTTTAATTGTACTTATTTGATTGAATTTGCTACAGATTAGAATCAAATACATTTAAAATGATACACATGCCCTAATGCATTGTTATCTTATTATAATAATTGAACAATCTCTTGAGCTCTCACAGTGGCCTCCATTTGAGCACTTTTCTATCTTTATATTAGACATGCTTATTAAATGCCCCAACTGTGCCCCTTGTGTGGTATTCTCCACAACATTAAACTAAATACCTAGATTATGCCAGTATGATAGACAAATAGGCAATATCAAATATTGATTAATGAAATTCATTTCTATGTCTTATGTTTAGTATCGCAATGAATTCCCTTGGTGTTTTTGTTCAAATTGATGTTATAGATGTATTTGAATCTCTCGCTTGTCAATTTCACAAAATAAAAATTCATGGGAGTTAAGGCTTGGTAGGAGGCAGGGGAAGAACCTCAAAAGAAAGTATTCTTTTTGGTGGTTTCTGTGTTTTGAATAAAACATTTGTAACTTGTGTAATGCTATATGGGTTATTTACAAGGATTTTAGCCAAATAAGGCATCATAAGCTTACTTCAAGGCACTACATTGAGTATCAATGATTAACGATGTGCATACCTTAACTAACATGATAAGGTAAGGCCTGCGGTGGAATGGATTGTGCTACATTATACAAAGGCACTAGGTAAGGCTTGAGGTGGAATGGGCCATGCTACATCATACAAAGGCAGGAGTCGTGCGGTGGAAAGGGCATGAGCTACATCATACAAAGGCAAGGGAATAAGGCCCGCGGTGGAATGGGCACAGGTTACATCATACAAAGGCACTATCTTGGGAGTAATGATCCTCAGAGGGAAGTGATGGCAATAAGAGGGAATAGTGAGACCCACTAGGTACGCCACTCCATGTGGTATGGGGCCAAGGGGAATAGAGTCTCTGCCATTGGGCCTAGGGTTGGGTAACTTGGCACCCTATTGTAGTCCTTCCTCCAATCCTAGAAGGAATCTAAGTAGACCACCTTGATGGATGCCCAAGTTCTACCATCAAGGCCAAGAGGGCCAAAGTTCCGCTCTTGGGCTTAGGTTGGACAAGCTAATAGGTAAGACTGCCATCTAAGTAGACCACCTTGGTGGATGCCAAAGTTCTGCCACCAAGGCCAAGGGGGCTGAAGTTCTGCTCTTGGGCTTAGATTGGTCAAGTTGAGGATCCACTATGATTCCCTATCATACCTACCATTAGGGATGAGGCATAAATAGATAAGAAAAGCAAGTATTCTGCTAAGTAGACCACCTCGCGTAGATGCCAGTAAAGAGCCCGGGTTGGCTCCCCAACTATTCTATATTACTTAACACACAAACGAGCACACTTGCCGGAAATGAAACAACTTAATTATAATAACCACACTTATACTTCTCAATTTGCTGAACCACTAGCTTCTATTATTATTCAAAGATGGTTCGTAGACTGGAAATTTCATACATTCAATTATTATGCTAAGTAATGAGAAGAAAGGAACCTGAAACTGCCATACAATGTTCAACCTATGAGTGGTGATCCTCCCTTTGCAAAACCCGCAGGAAAAACGTCTGCACTTCTTCACGCGGCAGCTGGAAGTCAATCCCACTCTGCAACCTGGCCGTGGACTCCCTGCAACTTCTCCACGATCAAGGTGGAAGCAATTACCATGCGGCAGTGGTCCCGCATTAACTGCTTCACTGCTAACGCAGTCCCTACACCCAGCTCAGCCACGTCCACTAGCACTGTGATTCCCGCGCGATACTTAGCAGCCGCGGCCAGTACTAGGTCCGTGTTCTTCAGCAGTGGCGTGTGATGAATATGTTCAAGGCCTGGACACATGAACTCCCATAGCAGCGGCAATATCAGATCGGACTCTTTGGCGGCTAGCACAAACAGAACTCCAACCACCTTCACCTCCAACGAAACACTGAATTTGGCTTCTTGCACAAGCCTCAGTTCAATTGAATCTGAACATAGAATTTCGAATTCTCTCCAGTTCGTATACGACAGCACGAGGAGATCAATTGACCATACAACAGCGATCAATTCAGTATTAGCCGAGAAGAATTAGTCTTCTGCAACTAATTTGACCCTTATATATCAGCAAGGGCTCACAAAGATGAGAACAATTCTCGAGACCAAGGGTTTTAATAAAAGATAATCGATATTTCGTCTTCACAATCAGCTTGAATATATAACTCCTTGGATGCAAGAGTTTCTAAAACCAATTCCCAGTTATCCAGTCTTCAAAACGTCAACTTCTAAAAGTATTATAATAATAAGTTATTATTATTATAATACTATAATCAATTTATTAATTAATAACATATCGTTATTAAATAATATTAATTATGCCTTTGATGACGAATTCTGCATCCACTGTAAGAATAACTGATCAACCTGGTCTTCAACTGCACTGCCAGAAATAGTAGCTGGCCTCCAACTGACTTACTATAAATAGTAAGTCTAAAAATAGAAAGTCCAGAAATAGAATCTGAACGCCGAGACCGTCAAAACAAACTGTCAACTCACGAGGGTCGCGCTGGTGAGCTAACCATATTCAGGTACCCAGAACCTGCTAATTCAGGGACATCACAGCTAACACCTGCCACCGAGGCCAAGTGGGCGAAAGTTCCGCTCTTGGGCTTAGTATGGGATTGGCTTGGAATAACTTATCATGACTCAATTTTTCCTATTTATGTACTTATGTTCACTTTGTGGTTGCAGGGTTCATAATCAAAAGCATAATGAAGAAGTAAATTTTGTAAATCATTTCCCTAACCCTGGCTCATTGCAAATTGTAAATTGTAGGAATGTAAACAATGCGTGTATTATGTGTATACATCGTGTGTGTTTCGTGTCTATATGCATTCATGTATCTACATCGTGTATGCTTTGTGTCTTCATGTATTCATGTGTATACTTTGTTTATGCTCTGTGTCTTCATACATCCATGTGTCTACTCCATATATGCTTTTTGTGTTCATGCATTAATGTGTTTACTCTGTGTATGTCCTGTGTCTTCATGCATCCAAGTGTGTACTCATGTCTTCATTGTGTATTCTATGTTCTCAATAATCTACGATATGAGAATAAAATTAGAATGAGTTAAAAGAGATATGAACTTATATAAGAAAGCTTGAATAAAGACAAGTCATCCTATAAACATTGGGTCAATCTGATATCAATTTGCTGCAACAACTTGGTTCCTTCTCGGAGTGATGAGATAAAACTTCTGCTATTGATCACAAATAAGATACAAGAGTAGCATAGTAGAAGGTGGATTATGGATAAATCTCCATGATCATTATTGCTTGAGGACAAACAATTTTGAGAGGGGAGGACTCTCATATCTCCTCGTTTGAAGCCCTAATTACATCATCCTCTTCTAGAAATAGAAAATTAGAATTTAATAAATAAAGATAATATAATATAATCTTAATATAATAATATATTATTGAAATAATAATTATAATATATGATATAATAAATGCTATATAAATAATAATTAAAATATAAATATATAAATATATAATGATAATATATCAAGTATATCATAATGTAATATAATATAATATAATATATGATACGTATATATAAAATATTTGATTTTATTGTATATTATATATATATAAATATAATTAATTGATATTAAATATATTTAATATATATAATAATACTAATATATTAAATCTGAAAATATGCATATACCAATATAATAATAAATAAATAAAAATTAATATAATATATAATATGATTACAAGAAACACTATTAAATAAAGTTTAATTAAAAATTTAAACTTAGCCAATATTTACAGATATAAGTGCTTATATCTATGATATAGTGTAAATAAATCTGACTCAAATAATATTTCTAACTTCTTAATCACATAGATCTGAAACTAAAATGATTATTATATCGATTTATTATCTAGTTAATGTATAATGCCATTAAGGAAGAGTAATGGCAAGAGACGTGTCTTCTTTGGTAACCCTCCATCGCATATTTACATGGGCTAAATGTAATAACCCTGCGGGCTCAAACTCTTCTCAACCTTGCAATTGTCTGTTTTTTTTTTGAGTATATATATACAATCACTATGCTTGCAATAAACAAATAAACTAAACAATTCTTCCAGCATAAATGCATATACTTTTATTTATTGAAAAATTTACAATGCATAGGAAATGACTTATTAAATTTCTGAAATATATATACGAATGCAACTGGTAAAAAGCCTGGCACCACGTATGGCTTGATATGATATGAAACTCACCAAATTAAATCTGCAAACCACTGATGCTGAAGAAAGATCAACTTTGAAAGCACAAATAGCCTGGGAAACTCTAGACATGGGAGCTAGGAACTCACGCCTAGCTGTTGTGACTCACATGGGCAATGGGAAGAGTACGGCAACCTCCCATTCACTATTTCCAACAACCAAATTGCAGTTAATCGCAGCCACTGATCAACTATGGATATTTTCTGTAAATTCTCTGAAGTTCAACACTAATTTTGCACAAGTAGAACTCCTGTATGAAGCTCTCACAAGCAATAATATCAGCTGTTCTTTCACAACTTCAGAATTGCAAACACATTGAAGAATTGACGCCCTCTCATGCAGATAAATTGCAGAAACGCTTGTTTCTCCCAATTCTCAAGAACAAACTTCAAGCCAAGTCCAAAAACAATAATCACACAATGAAATCCATTTCTTGAAGAGTCTTTATATACTTTTTCCCACTTAACTCGATTTCCTTCATGTGCACTTTAAATCATTTAAAATGATATAAATTCTTTTTCTTTCCAACTTCATTGGATGCTTTAATAAATGGCCCCTCAAAGTAATGTTTTAAATAATCATTTAAAACATACTTTATATTTTCTTTTTGACTTTATAAAGTGCATCAATAAATGAGCCTCAAATATTAAAATCATTAATTGCACTTTAACTCACTTAAATGAAGGGTCATGGCCCCATTGAATATAAAGTGCACATAAAACTTTATATTGTCTTTAAAGATTAACTATTAATAAAGTATTACTTTATTAATAATTAAAATAGTATAACTCCATAAATACTCATTATTTCTCGATTTCGTCTGAACCAGGGAGTTAGCCACTGCATCCACTACACATCCAACTGCCTTACTAAAAATAGTAAGTGTCCCTCTCAAGCATCCACGGGCTTACTATAAATTGTAAGTATATGAAATTGAGCCCAAATGAAGTCCAATTTGAGCCAAATGAAGACCAAACTGGAACATACTGAATCCTAGAGAAGACAAGAACCTCCATTAACCAAGCGTCTTCCTCAAAAGACCCTCTATCCACAAAAATTAGCCTATGAGAGTCAAATACTAGGCTAATCCTTCAAATACTGATGTTTGCAAAAATGGGGACATTACAGTCCACCCTCCCTGAAATTGCTTGTCCCCAAGCAATCATGACTACAACAAAACTCCACTGCATGGAAAGTCAAAAGGAAGACTGAGAAATGTCCCACACTACAACAACTTTGCTGAAGTACTAGAATAATCACAACTACATAGAAATGAACAACAATCCATTTGTCCAAACTCTGCGCACTGAATCTGTGCATCTGAAAATAAACATGTACATGAAGATCAAAGGTGAAACTGCCTATAACCCACACCATGTACACACTGCAGTACTCCTCGGTGAAGTCAAACTAGAATCCCGATGCACACAAAGGGTCCCACCTCACAATGAAAAGTGTATAACCACATATGCCTGGATCCCAAATCCAAAATAGAAGCCTGCCAAGATGAACACTCCCAGGATTTTGTTGTTCAACTTTGATCCCAACTTACCATGCCAGAAGTGGTGAAGCAATCTAATGGGACCCATCCAACCTGTAGTGCTAACCCTAGCACCACTTGGATCCTAGTATAAACGAAACTCACATCCATCCATCATAAGGGGGTGAGAATATCCAGAAGCATCTGCTACACTGAACCCCATACTACACACTGTTAGTCCCCCATGGATGTGAAAACCAACCAAGCCATCATGCCCACTGACTCTATAATCACCCTGTAAACATGTATCTGTAAGAAATCCTTGTGGTCTAGAAGTAGAAAGCCCTGTTGGATACATAACAACATGATGGATAATTGACTGCTGTCCGTGTGGGTAATCTCCCTCTAACAACTGAGTTGGGTACTTGCAGCCACTAATTCCATCTTTTGAAGATGGTGAATATCCATCCCACAATGGATGGTATGATCCCGAAGCCAAACCACACTGACGCATCATCAAGTCCTTCACCTGTGGATCAAAAGAAAACTGATGAGCACTCCTCACTATGTAGTTACGGTAAAAGGCTCCAATCTCTGTCAAAGGCTCATCACTGACAACTCTAGAATCAGAAGATGGCTCCAAACTCTGACCTTGAATTGCTAATTGAGTAGATGCCCTGCCAAGTTTCTCCACATACCCAATAGCATACTCTTTGCCATGAAACAAGTGAAGGTATTCTAATTTAAATGCCTCCAAAGCACTCTGGATGAACCTTAAATCAAGAATATGAGTACCAGCCCTGACCCCATATTGTCTCTCCTCAAATTCTGCTCCCCAAAGAAGGTACTCAACATACTTATGCGTGCAGTCTACGCGAGATAAGGTTGAATCAACCTTCTCTCCAGTAACCCTCAACTAATCCTTCCATCTTTGTGGCTCAACAATCTAACGAATAGAATGAACTGCATGGGATGAAATAATAGGATTGTTTCCAGAGGAAGGAAACAACCGAACAAGAGAGTTAATCTCCCAACCAGATGATACTCTGCATATATCTCGTGAAGAAGATGGAATAGTGTCATGAACTGTCACACAACTCACTGACAAATCTATCTCTACATCACAAGAACTCTTAATGACCTGCCCTGCATCATTTGTCAATGTGATGACTACTGGAGAACTTGACACAACCAAAGGCTCTCGGGAGCTCTCTACCAAGGTACTCATCCCAACTGTGTCCACTGCACCTAAATACGTGATGGATGTAGTCACATCCTCACTACAACCCGTGGGTGTCAACTCATCACCAACATTCACTGTAGGAAGCTAAACTGAATCTATAGCTGGTGAAGACCGCACTCGGCTCAACTCCATGGTAACCTCATCCAACTGTAATTGGGACTCTTGAAGAGCTAGCTGGGTTCTCTCCAATACCTCTGTAGTTGCCTCAAGCTCAAGAGTGAGCTCAACTACCTCCTCTTCCTTTCCCATCAACCCATTGTAACAAGTGCAACCCCACTCGAGTGGGTAGTCCCTGTCAGCTAGTAACTGCAAGTAATTATGTTGCATTATTCTGATAGCCTCTTGTAGTGAATGGATCTCTAATAGGGAAAAGCTACTACCACTATGTACATCTGATATAGGAGCACTCCAACCAGATATGGCTAATATCTGACGGGTGGCGTTATAATGCTCCAAGGATGTAGCAATTTGACTGTCACTCACCTTCAGTTGCCTAGTCAAATGATGTCTCTGAAATCCCTGACTCCCATGTAAGCTCTCTATCCCACAATCCGCACTGAAATGAAACTGTATCAGCATCGCTCACCTCATGATAAATAACATCATGTGTGCTATCATCTCCGCATAGATCAACAATCGAGGTACTGCTACTGGGCACCTCAACAAGTGACTCATTTGATAAAGTGGAAGCTGCTGCTATACCAATCTCCTCGCATGCTCCCACTTCCCATGCAATTGTAAGTCCCTGCAAGTCACAATCCTGGGACTTGTTACCAACCATTGAATTCTCTGAATCATTTTCTAAAGTCTGATATGAAAAATCAGACTCTCTGAAGCATGAGTCTTCCTCATAAATATTATCAGTAGTACCCAAATCACGAGTACCAACATCATCCACCGGTAAATTCTCTGCAAACTCATGCTGATGCAAACACCACTCATTGCTGTCCTGAAAATCAGAATCATTAGAGCACGAATTTTCCACAATCCTCATAATTGACATTCTCATCATGCGAGTCAAAACTCAAGGTGGCACCGACAACATCTTCTGCACTTGCCCTGCCATCAACGCCATCAATAGGCTCAAACAAAGGACTGCTGTCATAAAAATCAAAACCTCTATCATTATCATCTTCATGTCTACCCATTGATGTAAGACTACCATCAATGGTGGATGTCATGTCATTAGCATTCCCATGATCCCGAGCTCCTATCACATGAGAAAAATGGGACTTAATGTGATTGTCTTCAAACCAAAGTAACGAGACTCGGACCCGGCTCGGACCCGGCAAGGGTAACTCGACTCGTGACCCGGCTCGGACTCGCCCGTGACTCGGCAGTGACTCGGCAAAGTGACAAGACCCTTGAAATTTAGAGATTTTTTAGGATTTAAAGAACATTGCATGCGCCCATTACTGAATAAAGCTTAAAGACACAATAACATCATGAAATAGAAGGTAATTTGATAATTTTGATCACATACATAAACATTTCATTTTGAATTTGAACATACATCGATTACATAAGTAC
>MU223609.1:383781-402463 GCA_018584345.1 Thuja plicata
GTCAGGCGAGTCAGGCTCCCTGACCCGCCGAGCCCGGGTCACGGGTCATTTTGACCCGGCGAGCCTTGCCCGACTTGCTGACTCGGGAGACTCGCCCGACTCGCGGCGAGTCTCGTTACTCTGCTTCAAACAAATCAGCACTGACAACATGACTTTGTAAAAAGTCTCCAATATGTGAAGTCAAAAAACTAGTGGTTGCTCCACTTAATAAAGAGTCAACTTCCACATCCATTTTTTGATCTCGAGTCTCCATTAGACATTCATGAATAACATCACAAGAAACCTTATCTTCATGTAGTTGTTTTAAGGCAACTGGTTTAATTTCAGACATCAGTTGCTCTTCCCCAATCTTGAAGTCATCTTGTGCCCAACATCTTTCCTTATGTCAATATGATTTTTAATCTCCTTGGGATTAGCTGCATGCTGGTCACTAGCTGCTGAAAATTCATTGTAAAGATTTCTAGATGTCACACCTGTAGAAGCCTCTTGTTTCTCTTCTTTTTTATTCTGTGATGCAGACCCCTTAAAGATGGATGTCACATAACATGCTAAACTATCAATGGTTGCCGGGTTTGAAAGCAATTCACCCATCTTTTCCTGAGTTTGTCTAAGCTTCTCCATTTCTTTCACCATGACATTTGTTTGTTTTCTGAGATTAGTTATACTATTCAACTGGCTTCCCTGTTTAATTGATTTCCTAGAATTTTCCATAACTGTAACAATTGCAAGAGTGCTGGTCACTCAAAACAAATTTGTGAGCTCAATGATTTCCACCCCAACAGGATGGCAGGAAACCACTCTGATACCACTGTAATAACCCTGCTGGTTCAAACTCTTCTCAACCTGGCAATTGTCTGTTTTTATTTTGAGAGAGTACATATATACAATCACTATGCTTGCAATAAACAAATAAGCTAAACATTTCTTCTAGCATAAATGCATATACTTTTATTTATTAAAAAATTTACAATGTATAGGAAATGACTTATTAAAATTCTGAACTATATATATGAATGTAATTGGTAAAAAACATGTCAGCACGTATGGCCTGATATGAGATGAAATTCACCAAATTAAATCTGCAAACAACTGATGCTGAAGAAAGATCAATTCTGAAACCACAAATAGCCTGGGAAACTCTAGACATGGGAGCTAGGAAACTCACGCCTGGCTGTTGTGACTCACGTGGGCAATGGGAGGAGTACGGCAGCCTCCCATTCACTATTTCCAACAACCAAATTGAATTTAATCGCAGCCATTAATCAACTATGGATATTTCTTGTAAATTCTCTGAATTTCAACACCATTTTTGCACAAGTAGAACTCCTGTATGAAGCTCTCACAAGCAATAATATAAGCTGGTCTTTCACAGCCTCAAAATTGCAGAAACCCTTGTTTCTCCCAATTCCTAAGAACAAACTTCAAGCCAAGTCCAAAAACAATAATCACATAATGAAATCCATTTCTTGAAGAGGCTTTATATACTTTTTCCCACTTGGCTCGATTTCCTTCATGTGCACTTTAAATCATTTAAAATGATATAAATTCCTTTTCCTTTCCAACTTCGTTGGATGCTTTAATAAATGGCCCCTCAAAGTAATGTTTTAAATAATCATTTAAAACATACTTTATATTTTCTTTTTGACTTTATAAAGTGCATCAATAAATGAGCCTCAAGTATTAAAATCATTAATTGCACTTAACTCACTTAAATGAAGGGTCATGGCCCCATTGAATATAAAGTGCACATAAAACTTTATATTATGCCTTTAAAGATTAATTATTAATAAAGTATTACTTTATTAATAATTAAAATAGCATAACTCCATAAATACATATTATTTCTCAAGTCCGTCTGAACCAGGGAGTTAGCCACTGCATCCACTACACATCCAATTGCCTTACTAAAAGTAGTAAGGGTCCCTCTCAAACATCCACGTGCTTACTATAAATAGTAAGTATACGAAATTGAGCCCAAACAAAGTCCAATCTGAGCCAAACAAAGATCAAACTGGAACATACTGAATTCTAGAGGAGACAAGAACCTCCATTAACTAAGCCTCTGCCTCAGGAGACCCTCTATCCACAATAATTAGCCTATGAGGGTCAAATAATAGGCTAATCCATCAAACACTGATGCTCACGAAAACGGGGACATTACACCAAATGTAATTGCTTGGGGGCTATAGTCTCATTGCGGTTGATAGAATTATAGGGAAAAGGCTGCATTTCATCTCATAAATTTAGGAGCTACATAAAAGACTTTTGAAACGGAAATAGTTCTAAGTTGTGTCATAAATATAAATTATAAATTCCAATAGGTGGCGGAAGGGAAATAAATACTCATCGTAAGGCAATCATACCGAATTCATTTCCATTGGAAAGGAGATACAAAACAGTAAATTCTTCACAGGTATTGGTTTCGGTATTGCCAGTCTTTGCCAACATATTTCAAATACATAGAGCTTTAGCGAAATCTGCTTGAAAAGGATCGAGGACTTCAACATGGGAGCAAGAATGTATCTGGGAGATTATCAAATCTAATCTCTAGCTTGATAGAGACCGCATGTAATGTTTGGGCACAGTACAATGAAGGTAGCTGTATTCATCCAACCTGACGATGTCTGCGTGGCAATATAGCTTAACCCAATCTGCACTTGAGTTTGGGAAGAACTGCTACCTAATCGATTTGGTTGTGCAACCACCTGGGTGTTGTGTAGATTAACAGTGCATCGTGGCTCCTCATTATAATATGTGGACCTTATATGATTAATTACGTAAGAACAATTCATTGCTGGGTATCCATTGTATGCTGGTGATAAACACAAAACTTGTTGCACAAAGGAAAGGTTTCAAACTTGGCTCCTTATATTGAAGATTGCAGATATAAGTATGTTTCAGATTCCAGAACCATATTGTTGTTAATAAAATATCAGTTTGAAAGAAAATGAACTACAAGTTCGTTTCTATTGGGGACATTACAGCTAAGTCCACAATAAGAAGGAACCTTGGGGTTGTCTCATTTGATCGCACAATCCATGTACATTGTTTAGCATATGAGCTTCCTTATTCAAGAGAGAATTGAAGATTTGGTGTTTCATTTGGAATATTAAGTATTTGATTTTGCACATTGTCGTGGCATAAAACTCACATCAACATGTTCTAATAAGACTAATTCCTAAAGGTCTAGGAACAATTTATCCAATCAATAAGGATTGATCTCAACAGTGAAGTTTGAAATATGCCAACTTGGAATCTCAGCTAGATAAAGGAAAACTCTCTTAGAAATCAAAGACAGTTGGAAATACAAAATCAGACTTACCCTATGTAGGCAATGATCTTTGGATTTTCCAATTTAATTATAAGTTTCAGTAGAGATTACCCTACCACGGTAACATGTCTAACCTTACATAATAAAAGAATTATCACAACCTTGTCAATACAATGTAGTCGCACAAAACAAGCAAGATTATGAAACAAAAGACAACTCCAGAAAACTTATTGTCAAAGAACATTATGTAGAATGTGTCATGCTTCTAATCCTCATCTTATTTTGTGCAAAACTCACCTTGCTTCAACTCACAAAGATATCCTTTGTGCAAACAGATGATCAACCAAATTAATTCTTTCAAATACAATAGTTATGAACAAAAACATATCCTGGATCAAATTCCCAATTGGAGATGATATCAAAGTAATGTAGTCGAAGCTAATTATGAGGAAGTAAGGATTGCGATTCTCCAAAGGTTGAGTTATGATCCTTCATATATGCAAAGAATTCAGTTGACAAGATTATAACTGACAATACTTGAGGACAAACAATCTTGGGTGGGGTGGACTGTAATGTCCCCTGTTTGACTAGGATTTTATTATATATAAAAATAATAAAATTAATATTATATAATTACATGTTAACTAATTTTAATGAAAGGTCAAGAAGCATGCAATGAAGGGTTGTGACTCCCTCAAACATGAGATATAAAAAGGGAGGAGTTTATTTGAAAATGGGGTATGGAGGAAGGAAGAAAGGAGCATACAAAGTAAAGGACTAACAGAAGAAGAAAATTATGTGAAGAAAATAAGGAAGTGACTCTTTCAAAGGGAAATGATAAAGGGTTGTGACTCTTTCAAAGGGTTGTAATTATGAAAGGTTGTGACTCTCTTAAAGGGCAGAAATGATAAAGGGTTGTGAGGTGCGACTCTCTCAAAAGGTGGTAATTATGAAATGTTGTGACTCTCACAAAGGGCAGAATTGATGAAGGGTTTTGACTCTCTCCAAAGGTGGTAATTATGAAAGGTTGTGACTCACAAAGGGCAAAAATGATGAAGGGTTGGACTTTCTCTAAAGCAAGTAATTATGAAAGCTTTTGACTCTCTCAAAGGGCAGAAATGAAAGGGTTGTGACTCTTTCGAAGGGTGGTAATTGTGAAAGGCTGTGATCAGCACAAAGGGCAGACATGATGAAGAGGTGTGACTCTCCCTCACATTGCAAGATATAAAGTGGAAAAAGGTTTCATTTGAGGAGGATATCCAAGGGAGATCAATTTGAGGAATAATATATTATTCTCAAAGGCAACAATGAATATTGGTGACTCAATTCTTCTGAAAGGCAGTGACTCTTTTATCAATAAAGTATAATAGAGAATTCATTCCAAAGCATTGAAGGATGACTTATTAATCATCGCTCATGGATCCATCAAATCAAATCTTTCATTCATCCATCAATAATCACTCAAGAAATCAAGTGAACAATCAATCAGCAAGATCAAGCAAACAATCATCAAATCCACATCAATCATCACTTCATCGTCGGTTCAAGAAAACAAATAATTCAGCAATCAACTGTCTCTCTATTATATCAGCATTCATTCAGTTATCATTTACCAATGCATCAAACCAGAATTCATTACATCATCACTCATCAATCATCTAATCAACAATCACTTAATCAAGTCACCAATACCTCAAATCATACAATCAAACCAATCAGCATTGGCACTTATCCAAAAGATCAGAAGTTAGCATCCAAGAGTAAAATCGCTTGAGATCAGATCTGCCTAATTTACAACACCAGACTGAAATAATATACCCTGCAATAATCTTATATTCTACAAGTATAGTGCTATGAAATCAAATAGTAGAATCAATACTCAACTCATAATTGTTTGTGTGATAATATGAAACGCATATTTTAAATTAAAATCTATTTATAACCCGATAAGCATTGACGTAGAGAAGACAAGGAAATGCAAAGGGGAGCAGATACAAGATCACCATCTAAGTTGGCCACTCCATGATGAGTGACTGGCATGTCTGCCATATGTGGGCCAAGGGGGTTTAAAGTCTGCTCTTGTGCTTAGATATGAGGATTTCTGGGCACCCTATTACGATTTCCTCTCCAACCTCTATATTGGTTGATTGGAGAAGTCACAATCATAAGTGGATGAATAAGGTGACACAAATTGGGAGGGCAGACATGAGCATCCCCACTAGGTAGGCCACCCCATGATGGATGACTGACATATCTGCCACATGTGGGCCAAGGGGGTATTTGTAATGTCCCTGTTTTTTTTGCGCATTGGAGTTTGAGGGATTTGCCTATATTTGGACCCTCGTAGTCTAATTAGGATGGTAGAGGGGGTCGTGTGGCAGAGCCAGTGGTCATTTTCCACTCTAGAGGTCTGTGATGTCGGGATTGCTCTTCGTTTGAGTCAGATTGGCACACTTACTATTTATAGTAAGAGTCTATTTTGGGTAAGTTAGAGTTTCTATCTTTAGCAGGGTACCTCGACAGTTTGCTAGCAGTATGGAGTTGTGACATTGACAGAGCTTCCAGTTTGGGACTTACTATTTATAGTAAGTCAAATTATGGTTAGAGCTATTTTTGACAGGGGCACCCAGACTCATGGTATGCACAGTGATTAACTCATTTGTTAGATAGCTTAGTTTCAGGGACGTACTATTTATAGTAAGTCAGTGGATCTTAGAGAGGGACCCTTACTATTTTTAGTAAGGCAGTTGGGTGCACAGTGGACATAATGGTTAACTCCCAGGTTCAGACATAATTGAGAAATAATGATTATTTGTGGAGTTATGTTATTTTGATTATTAATAAAGTGATTACTTTATTAATAATTATTTTTAAGGTTAAAAAGTCACTTTATACTCAATGAGGCCATAACCCTTCATTTAAGTGACTTAAAGTGCAGTTAATGGATTATAGTTTGGAGGCCAAAATATTAAAGTATTTTATAAAGTCAATGTGCACACAAGTTATACTAGCAATCACACCTTAGTGTGCAATGGGAACGCCGTAGAGTTATGGAAAGGCCATTTAAGTATTTGTCTCTTTGTTTGTCACTTCCTCTTATCCTCTCTAGATCTCCTTATACCATCTATATATCTTTTAATCTCTTCCTCTTTATCTCTCCCTTTTTTATGTTTCCCTCTCTGTCACTCTCTATCCCTATATATCTATTTCACATTCAAAATGTAATTAAAAATACTTATCTTTTACTATTAAATGAAAATCTATTAATTTGTATAGTGTGAGATTGTTTCTTGTATAAATGTCAACACATTCAAAATTAAAAAATGATATTATACCTTTAATAATAATAAATATTAAATTAATTTAAAATATGTAATACATTAAACAATATACAAATTATCATAATATAAATAACATATTATTAACTTTAAAATTAATTTTACTTTTTATTATTTCATAATATTTAAAATTATTTTATTACTAAAATAGTCCAAATGCCTTATTTTCCTTTGCTGATGGAAGAAGAAAGAAACACCTTCGTAGACTACTGACGGTCATTCCAGGAGGCTACAATATTTTAGAGGCAAAACAATTCACATCGACCTCTTCCATCTTGCTCTCCTCCTGCACAACAACTTCTTCAAGAGGCGGCATGTCAGAATCCAGCTCTGCAGTGAGATCCTCATCAATGTTGAGACCCAGCCTCAACATCCTGTGAATTCTGGAAGCAAAGTTATTCTGATCATCAAGGCTGAATCCAGAGGTCAGCAAACTGGTTTCATAGATGAGAAGAACCCGGTGTCTCAATTAGGGTCATTTGTTAGTCAATGGTCTTATTGCCACGTTGCTGGCTGTTGCATGCTTCAAATGGTCAAACAATCCAGCTGCTACTCCCAAACGGCGGAGGAAGGCATCGACAACCAGGAAGCTCTCAATGGTAGTCACTCCCCTTTTCACCAATAGCAACCGTAGATTTTCAAATACAGGTCGGGGCTTTCCAAGATGGAAACACCTACAGCGTAATAAAAGAAAAGATGTATAAAAGAAGAGATATAGGAAAGAGATTTCAAAGTTTTTCATATGTAAAAAAATATTATTTTAATTATATTTTTATCCATTTAAATTTTCTTAATTTAATATTTATATATTTATATAAAATACATATACTTTATTATTTTGATTATATTTTAATACTTTTTATGCGAGCATGTAAAAGAAGAGATGCATATATGTGGATCTAATATAATAATGAAACTTAGATTATAAAAGGGTTTAATATAGATCTAATATTATTTCAATAAGTCGTTACAAAGAGTAACACATTTAAAGAACTCAAAAGAAAAGAAATATCTTCTCACTCACAGCTTTACAAGATGGCAGGACATTTACAACCGGAACATGTTCAAGGAAAAGAAATTCAAAACGCAGACATTGACATCCAGATAAATCTCAAATAGAAGAAAACTTGTAACTTAAAACGTTCAAAATTGGAAACTTGAACAAAATACACCCTAAACAGTCATCCCTGGACACCATGGCGACTCCCAAAACAACGGTGTCTTCTCACTTCAAGACTGAAAAATCTTCGTACAAACAAAACAACCGTCAAAAAGAACCTTCTATTTACATTCAAAATTGTAAATACTGAACCAAATATACACATTTACGGTCACGACAACTCACAAAACCCTAACATTTACAACCCACGATGACGAGGAGTGAGTTAAAAGGAAAGACAACTGGTGAAAAATGATCTACGGTTTAAATTGCTTCAATGGCAGTCATTGCCCTTTTCAGCAGCTGCAACCGTTGGATTCCAAAATCAGACCGGGGCTTTCCAAAATGGAAACGCCTACGGCGTAATTATTTTAAATGATATTAAAGTGCATTTATAATCCATGAATATGAGCACCCAAGTTTGAAGACTTATTATTAAGTCTTATTAAAAACCTAGAATTGGATTTAAAAGTGGATTTAAATGCTATTAAGGAGATTGGAGTTATAAAAGCACATCAAAAGGCAAATCAACCTCATTATTGATGATCATCGTTTACTTTGCTTTGTTTGTGTGAAGAAGAAATGGAAACAAGGGTTTCAGATTTCAAGCTTGAAGAATTGTGAATTCTTCTAAGTTTTTCAGCATAGTGAATTGGTGAAACCCCTAACGAATTATATCAGGCGTTGGCTATAGTTCATAGGCCAAGAATGAATTTATTGTTGCATAATTAAGGGTTTGAATGCTTCATTGTTTACCAGAACAATTTGCAGTGATAGAAGGAATTGGCAACCATTATTAATCAGGTTTCAAGCATGTATGAGAAGATTTGTGAAGTTTATTCAAGGGTTTCAAATTTTCAAGACATATCATACCTGTAAGTTCATGAACTGTAACTCCTAGGTTTTTTGGGTATTGTTATTTTAGATAATAGGGGTTATTTAATGAACTGGGTTGTCAATATATTGTTAAATTATGAGTATTCAAGCTGGTATAAAAATCTGAAAATTTCAGCTATGTATTTTCAATGCAATTTCAGTTTTGAGTTAAAAAATTATTATTGCAATATCTTTATTTGCTGCATTATATTGTCATATCAAAACAAATATATCATTTGCATTGCAAATTAGTGGTTTGATAGAGTTAGAACCTGTTGGGGTTCCTACAGTGGTATCAGAGCGGTTTCTTGCCATCCTGTTGGGGTTCCTACAGTAGTATCAAAGCGGTTTCCTGCCATCTTGTTGGGGTGGAATTTATTGGGCTTAATTGTTGACTCGAGTGAACAGTACTCTTGTTTTTATTCCAGTCATGGACAAACACAGGAAATCAAGAAAACAAGGAAACCGGTTAAACAGTATGTCTCTTCTTAGACATTAGACAGATGCCATGATGAAAAACATGGAGAGACTCAGGCAAACTCAGGAAAGGCTTAATGCAAAACTTTCAGTTCCGGCAACTGTCAATAAAGCAAAAAATTACTTGGTTTCTTTGTTCAATAGGTCCTCTTCATAGGGAAGATATGAGGAGAGACGTGAGTTTTTTACAGGTGAGACATCCAGAGATCTCCATGTTGAGTTTTCAGCAGCTGTTGATTATGGTGGAGATGTTCCTGTGCTTAGTGGATCAACCACTAGTCCTATTTGCACACCTGAGGGTGTAGACTCTTTACAGGGACATGTGGATGTGCCTGACTTGTTGGCAGATTGTGGTACTGAGTCACAACATCTCGAGCCTACCAGAGTTAGTGACACAGAATAGACTGACGACATATACGCTACCATTGATGACCATTATACATCAGTTGGTAGTAGTACTAGTGATACCTGGTTTGATTTTCAGGACAACAAACCTTTATGTGAGCCTGCCGATGATATCGTGGATAGTGTCAGAGTGGATGATGTTGTTGATACCACTATTGATTCTGAAACCATAGATGATGGTGTTATTTTTGAGGACTGCATGGAGTATATGAGCTTTGACAACTTTGATTTTTATGACAATAGTCGTAGTGTTGAGTCAATACATCAGACAACCGTTTTTTCCTGTATTGAGGATGTGAGCATGGAGCTACCCACTGATGACTCTCATGATTGGAGTGTTACAGAGGAGTTTGGTGATATAGATTCACGCCACAGTGTTGATGATTCTCATGATGACATTGAGTCATGTATGCAGCCAAAGTTAGCAGAGGGGTCTCAGATAGACGATGTTGATACTAGCATTATGGATACCTATGACATTGGGTGTTTTGATGATGTGTGCTAGAGTGAGTCTGGTTTTTTGTATCAGACATTAGGTGTTGACTCAGCGTTGTCATCTGGTGGTGATGAGTCCCAGGATCCTCTTTTACAGGGTCTTACAGATGAGGATGAGGAAGTAGATGAGTGGCAGGAGTTTGTTACAGCTAGGGCTTCCTCTTCTTTAGATGAGGTTTTTGTAGAGGTACTCAGTAGCGATACCTCGTTGGTGGACATGCGCGAGGTTGTTAGCGCACATGAGGAGAATGATCATGAGGTGAGTTTGGTGGACACAGTTTCCTACCACGATGCGATCAATGAGACTGAGAGTGTACAGGGGAGCCAGGGATGCAGAGACATTTTGTGTCTGGATAGCTGAGGGTGCGTGCTAGAGATATTTCTTCATCTCTTGAGCATTATGATGCTATCCAACAGTTGTTGGTTGTTTATGGATGGGGTGCTCCTATGGTAGATGAGCACGGTGGTAGCTACCTTTCCTTAACAGAGATTCATTCGCTTCAAGAGGCTATTAGGATTCTGAGGCAGCCCTATGTACAGTTGGTAGCTGACAGGGAGCACCTACTTGAGTGGGGCAGTACCTGTTATGAGGCGTTGTTAGGGAAAGAGGAGGTAGTTGAGCTCACCCATGAGCTTCAGGCAACTGTTGGGGTGTTAGAGAGCACCTAGTTGGCTCTTCAAGAGTTGCAGTTGCAGCTGGGAGAGGTGACTGTGGAGTTGGAGCGAGTTTAGTCTACGCCAACCATGGATCCAGTCCAGTTACATATAGTAGTGGTTGGTGGTGAGTCAACTTCCTCAATTAGCAGTGATGGATGTGTTGGGGACACAGTTACATCCATCCGTGGTACAGGTGCAATAGTTACCGAGGAGGTGAGTACATCAGTTGAGGACTGCAGAGAGAGCTTTGTGGTACCAGGTCCTACAGTTGTTAGTATGATGATAGATGATACAAACTAGGTTGTTGAGAGGCCTGAGATGGTAGGAGTGGATTTGTCAAAGAGTTGTGTACCAGTTTATGACATTACTCCCTTTACAGGACATGGACAGGGTATCATTTGGTTTGGAGACTAGTTCTCATGGTGATTTGTTTCCTTCTGCTGGAAGAAAATTTATTACCTCTTCTCATACAACTGATAGTGATAGGCAGTTGGTAGTGCCACAGTTTTCGAGGGATCAGTTGTGGATTGCGGGGGAACAAGTTGATACTTCTTTGTATAACTTCTATTGCATGGAATTGTTTATGGAGTACTTGCTTGAGAGTCCGGTTTTGCAGGAGGGACCTTTCGGAGCTTCTGAGGGTACTCATCCGAGGTTCTTGCGGTATTCAGTTTCTAGTGGGGAGAATTGTAGATACGTTGCCTATAATGCTTCCTCACAGGGGTTTTGTGGTTGGGTTTGCTGAGCGGGTTATTCAGGATCCTGCCCAACCAATTGTTCGGAGTCAGAGATTGGAACCCTCTCTTGATTCTTGGTTTGATTTTGATGAGCCTCTCACTGGGATTGGAGTTTTTCACCATGATTACACAGTGAGGAGCGCTCATCATTTCTCTTTTGACCCACCGGTTGAGAACTTGGTTGGATGTCGGTGTGGGTTGGCTCCAGGGTTTTATCATCCTTTATGGGATGGGTTTTCTCCATCTTCAGTTGATGGGGTTAGTTACTGCAGGTTAGCAGGAGGGTACTTACAGGGTAAGCATATCCGTGATGATTTTGCAGAGGATGGATATTTGGGTTATAGGAGTACTTGTTCCTGTTAGACAGACAAGCTTCATACATAGAGCAGATTGGCAGGGTGTGTAGGGAGTTCTGGTTTGTCAGATGGTATTGGATATCCATTCTTCCTTGTTTTGGAGGGATGCGAGTTTCATCTCTACTGGGATCTAGGCAGTGACAGGTTTGGTATTGCAAATTGTGTGGGTCGCTATGGTTGACATGGTGATTGTTTTTTTGTTAGCTCAGTGGAATGTGATTTCATCACAGGAGTTTGCAGGTGATCGTAGGGACATTAAACCATTCTATCCTTAGGATCCAGGTGGACTTATGTGTTTTGTTTTTTGGGATTGCTTGGGGACAAGCAATTTCAGGAAGGGAGGACTGTAATGTCCCCGTTTTTATGCACATTGGAGTTTGAGGGATTTGCCTATATTTGGACCCCTGTAGGCTAATCAGGATGATAGAGGGGGTTGTTTGGCAGAACCAGTGGTTAGTTTCCACTCTAGAGGTTTGTGATGCTGGGATTGATCTTCGTTTGAGTCAGATTGGCATACTTACTATTTATAGTAAGTGTCTATTTTGGGTAAGTCAGAGTTTCTATCTTTAGCAGGGCACCTGGACAGTTTGCTAGCAGTATGGACCTCATTTGTCAATTGGCTTAGTTTTAGGGACTTACTATTAATAGTAAGTGAATGGATGTAAGAGAGGGACCCTTACTATTTTTAGTAAGGCAGTTGGGTGTACAGTGGAGATAATGGTTAACTCCCAGGTTCAGACAAAATTGAGAAATAATGATTATTTGTGGTGTTATGTTATTTTAATTATTAATAAAGTGATTACTTTATTAGTAATTTTTTATAAGGTTAAAAAGTCACTTTATATTGAATGAGGCCATGACCCTTCATTTAAGTGACTTAAAGTCCAATTAATGGATTATATTTTGGAGGCCAAAATATTAAAGTATTTTATAAAGGCAATGTGCACACAAGTTATATTATTTTAAATGATATTAAAGTGCATTTATAATCCATGAATATGAGCACCCAAGTTTGAAGACTTATTATAAAGTCTTATTAAAAATCTAGAGGTGGATTTAAATGTTATTAAGGAGATTGGAGTTATTGATGATCATTTTTGACTTTGCTTTGTTTGTGTGAAGAAGAAATGGAAACAAGGGTTTCAGATTTCAAGCTTGAAGAATTGTGAATTATTCTATGTTTTTCAGCATAGTGAATTGGTGAAACACCCAACAAATTATGTCAGACGTTGGCTTCAGTTCAGAGGCCAAGAATGAATTTATTGTTGCAGAATTAAGGGTTTGAATGCTTCATTGTTTACCAGAACAGTTTGTAGTGATAGAAAGAAATGGCAGCCATAATTAATCAGGTTTCAAGCATTTATGAGCAGATTTGTGAAGTTTATTCAAGGGTTATCATACCTGTAAGTTCATGAATTGTAACTCCTAGGTTTAATGGGTATTGTTGTTTTAGATAATAGGGGTTATTTAATGAACTGGGTTGTCAATATATTGTGAAAATTCTGAGTATTCAAGTTGGTATAAAAATCTGGAATTTTCAGCTATGTATTTTCAGTGCAATTTCAGTTTTGAGTTAAAAAATTACTATTGCAATATCTTTATTTGCTGCATTATATTGTCATATCAAAACAAATATTTCATTTGCATAGCAAATTAGTGGTTTGGCAGAGTTAGAACTTGTTGGGGTTCTTACAGTATTAAGTCCAGTCTTGGGCGTAGTGTGAGGATTGCTTTGGGCCACCCTATCGTGCTCCCTCATTCAAACCCTATTATGATTGAACACAAAAAAAATGAATATGTATGTGACATGACTTATCTAATGGATTATGATGATTATTAATATATACGTATTTGCACTCATATGTTTGATCCATAACCCTTGTAGAAATAATCAGTTTTTATGAATTATATATATCCAATATTGTTTAATATGATTGTAGGACCTACACTAGGATTTATCTTGCTCAAGGCATTTTAATTGGTAAAGTTATAACCCTATCTATTTTTTATTTCTTATTTTAATGGAATTTGTTTAATTGGTAAAGTGATAACCCTATCTATTTTGTATTTCTTATTTTAATGGAATTTGTTATTCTGGGGTGAGATTCAGGCAAATCCCAAAAGGGGGCATTACGTTGATTTCTGTGTAATGTATCCTTTTTGAAATAGGATTTAATAATAAACAATAATGATATTAAAACATATGTTAGTTAACAGATTGACCCTTTTATAATATTGACTCAAACCCTCGGATAAGGCCTCTCTATTAACAAACAGTTGAACAAATTGAAATAAAAGAACAAAAGTTTGATCTCTGAATTTTATAGGTACAACTCCCCTGTGACAAATCTTCAATGAATATGTTTTTGGTATTTTCCAAATATGAAAGGTTATGCTCTTAACTAGAGAGCAGCATAGGCATATAATGGATGTTCATCACCATGAGACATCCACGAACAAACATAAAATGAAATATTAAAATTTAAAATCTATTGTTGTGCATTAATCCCCACGACCATGAAAACCAAAGCACAGTGAAATCACTATAATTATTTCTGCAAATGCACCTCCACGACCATGAAGATTACATATGCAGTGTACCCACAAGAGATAAATCTGTTGAACATCATGAATATAATAGAAGAAAACAATAAATAATGACTCTCAGATCACCTTATAACCACAGATTCAAAACACAGTTGATATCAATCACTAATTTAGTGAGTCATCCCATATTCACCCATCCCACAGTAAAGGATAATAACAAATTTTAATGAGCAACAACCATGACTCAAAATTTGAGTCTCACTCAGTTGTGACAGCAACAGGGGGAATTCTGGCCAAAGATTGTCGATGCCTTGCATACTGTTCAAAGAAAATATTTAAAGTCCTTTGGCCTACCCAGACCGTTACAATATCGCTTTCTTGAAAAATGAAACGGTTACAAGACACATGTCACGAGAAAATATTGAAAATGGAAAAATATTTTAACAAAGGCTATGAGGCCTTTCCACCATTATTTTTGTCAACAATATTTTCAAAAAGCAATGGCGCCTTCAGATTTAGGGACAACAGCTACCCACTTGTCGAATTCCGAAATTGGCACCTTGACATCAAGAATCCCGATCCTCTGTCTTTCTTAATAGCTGCGGCCTATGCGGAGATAATAAGGGCGCTTCATTTCCATTGAGGCGGGAACTTCATAACATACCTTCGGAATCCGCCTGTGCAGTAGCTCTAGCGGGGATTTCTGAATTCTATCTTCTTTTGTCACTCCTTAGCCTTTCACAGTTTTTATTGGCTTTACATTTAGCAAATATCGGAAGCCGACCTCCACAGGTTCCGTTCTTCGGAATTTCGGGGATTGCACTTCTTCCGTCCATTTTCCGATGATTTTCCTTATTATATATTCCTTGCAACAACTATGATTTCGAACTAGGTGGGTCCCATCCTTCCCTTCGGAATATCGGGAATTCCCTTACATGCTTCCATTCCCGATCACTCTAGCATTCCGAGCATCAATTCTCCGCAATAGAGTACTTAGCGTTTCTTTGAAGTTCAAACTTGCCACCAATATGTCAGATTCCAACAAGACTTAGGACTTAAAGGATGAAGACTGACTTGACCAAACACGAGCAAACATTTTCCAAGTATGCGACCTTGAATTGCTTCGCACCACACACCTTCGGAATCTGCCTATGGAGCGGCTATGATGAAAGTTTTCCGAAGCCCATCTTCCATTTCGCAAATGCCAGAGATCAATCTTCATGAGTTTCCATTTTTCGGTATTTCGGGAATTGCACTTCCCCCTTTCACTTTCCGATGACTACGTACTTCAAATGTCCTTTTCCCGAGCAAAGGAGTTTCACCAAGGTAATAAGTCTTTTCATCATTCATCAATCAGGAATCTACTGAGTTAACTTCTCCCGCTACCTTTTCAAAATCGGGAAATCATGTTGTAGAGAAACCTTTTGGGACTTGATGATTTATGTTCTTTCGGTATTCAGTGTTCCTTGCTACTTGTCGGGTTTTGCAGAGAACTGTTGCTATGTTCGAACAAGCTCCTTTTTTAACTTTGACGATCCGTGCACATTCGGGATTTAGGTAGGATGTGTAATATTGTTGGAGATCTGACAATTCCACCACTATGTCGACATTTGAGAGAAGCATACGAAATCCCAACGGAACTTGTAACATTGAAATGGAATTATCGGGATTTTGAAAGAATTGGAGCTTGTCGGATTTTTGAAGGAATTGGTGCTTCAAGTAAGGCTTCAAAGCTTTTGTTTGAAAATGGAATACTGGTGACGATAGGAGGATGATGAAGTTTTTTAAAATTTTAAAAGGGGTCAAAAATTTGGCAACAATATAGAAGAATACAAATAAAATTTAAATTAAAAATATAAAAAATTAAAATAAAAATATAACATAATTAAAATTTAGTTAAGTTTAATCTATGGTCAAAAGGCATGAAATGAAATGTTGTGAGTCCCTCAAACATGAGATATAAAAGGGACGCAAGAACTTCATTTGAAAGGGAATATGGAGGAGGAAGAAAGAAGGGAGCATAAGAATTAAGGAAGGATAAATTGAAGAAGAAAGGAATGGGAAGAAAATAAGAAAGTGATTCTTTCAAAGGGCAGCAATGATGAACGGATGTGACTTTTTTGAAAGGTGGTAATTATGAAAGGTTGCGACTCTCTCAAAGGGCAGAAATGATGAAGGTTTGTGAGTCTTTCGAAGAGTGGTAATTGGAAAAGGTTGTGACCATTGCAAAGGGCAGACATGATGAAGAGGTGTACAATGGAAGATATAAAGGGGAGAAGGTTTGATTTGTGGAGGACATCCAAGGGAGATCAATTTTGGGGATAATATATAATTCTCAAAGGCAACAATGAAAAGTGGTGACTCAATTCTTATGAAAGGTGGTGACTTTTCACCAATACAAGTATGAAGGAGAATTCATTCCAAGCATTGAAGGATCAGTGATCAATCATCACTCATGAATCCATCAAAAAAAATCCTCCATTCATCCATCAATCATCGAGAAATCAAGCAAATGATCAATCAACAAGATCAAACAAACAATCATCAAATCCACATCAACAGTCACTTCATCGAGGGATGAAAAAAACAACCAATTCAGTATTCAAGCATCTCTCTATCAAATCGACATTCATTCAATCATCATTCACCAATGTATCAAAACGGAATTCATTACATCATCACTCATCACTCATCAATCATCTAATCAACAATCACTTAATCATCAATCACCAATACGTCAAATCATACAATCAAAGGAATTCATTCAATTAGTCAATCATTCATACAAATATCAATCATTCAACAATAATCAAATGCTCAATTCTGATTTGAATAGAATTCAGAAGAAGTACATCAATCTAAAATATTGAGGAAAGTGATTGGTATGCAATATTTTTGTAATTACTATATATTCATGAAATTGTCTAGGAGATGTAGGAGTAAAGGTCCTCGCAATTAAGTAGACACCCATTGAGTTGGTTGCTTGTGGGCCAAGGGGTCAAATTGTCTCGGAGAGATGTTCCACACTCTTGGGCTTGGTTGAGGGATATCAACTCCAGGCGTCCTAACAAGAATTATAAGTCTTGTAATTATTCATTTAATTTTCATAAAGCAATCACGTTAGGAATTGGCAAGGAAACTGAATTAAGTGCACGCCCATTGACTGGGTTACTTGTAGGTGTTGGTTGCTTGTGGGCCAAGGGGTCGCATTGAGTTGGTTGCTCGTTCGATACTCTTGAGCTTAATTGTGGAGGATAGTCTCCCAACATCCTATGATTTTTTTCTCTCAAGTTTCTAATATGGTTGAAGCTATAGTGTGCATGTTTACAAATACGAATTTCATTATCATTTTGCTTAACAATTAATTGAATTTTTTCCTAAATTCAATTGCTGTTGTGTAATTTATGTTGATATTTTCCAGATTTCAACAAGGAATACATCAATCTATAGAAATCTAACAAAACTAAGCACAGGATAATAACAAAGTAAACTTCAAATGAGGATAGCTAATACCCGGAAATGAAGTTCTGAACTGGTCTTGGATTTGTCTTCAAACCCTCTCGGTATGTGTGCTCAAATGTGCAATCCAAACCTGCCCACCTAGGGCTTGTTCAAAAGCTACTCCTCCATATTTATCAAGACCAATGTTATTGATCCTTAGATGTCCGAATTTCAGGTCTGAAATTCGCTGGTGTATATCACAATGATTTGATTTGATCTCCACTCTTAGAATGCACAAGAATGACACCTTAACATACAGATCACAATAGTATTGGATCGTATGTGTAATGGCTACCAAGTGTACAAAATGTACTGCTGTTATGATTCATTTATATACATATCAGATCGCACTCTAAATCTGATGTATATTGCACTGAAAATCACACATGTGAATGATGAGATCGCTGCCCTCATTCCCAGCACTAGTCGCTACAAAATTCGCTTCTCAAGGAATTCGCTCCAGCACTGTGAATTCGCTCGAGCACTAGTGAATTCGCTCGAGCAATGTGAATTCGCTTCAGCACTAATGTATTCGTTTCTCCAATGCACTCTAATGCAGGTATGTAACGCCTTCCAATGTAGCTATGATTCGAGCTTCAAGGCTGGATAAATTCGCTGCCTAGAAATTGCTAGTCAAATCCATAAGGAGAGATCTCATGTTACGTTTTTTATTTTTCTCTCCTTTGGATTCGATCACCTTATATATGTGATGAATTCATCCACAAGGAGGCCGACGTGGACTTATAAAATCCATTTTAGTATTAAAGCCAAGAGGCCGACCTTGGGCCCTCAATTAATTCATTTAACATATATATCAATTTTGGTGATAAACAATAAATAATAAATATTGCCAATATTTATTA
>MU223609.1:412491-425579 GCA_018584345.1 Thuja plicata
TGTCATTGAAATCCTATGTTTTCTATTTACTTTAGCTACAATTTACATTTTACGTATGTGATGGATGAACCTTATTTATGTATGTTAGGCTTTAGCTTCTATTTGATGATGTTATAGTGTGCTTATTAAGTCATATTCAATAAATGGTGCATGAAATAAGTTTTAAATCATTAAAATCTCTAAATTTCAAGGGTTTTTTCACTTTGCCGATTCGTAGCCGATTCATTGGCGATTCATCGCCGATTCGCGATTCAATTCGGCCTTGCCGATTCCAAGCTGATTCCGATTCTCGTTACTTTGCGTGTGACAAATCAATCCTCCAAAATTGCTGATAATTCGACAAGGCATAATTGATGGTGATGGTCATCGGTGAGCGTTGTTAGTGACCCAGACACCGGTACCGAAGGATACAATCATAATACTGGTACCGATCTGACCGTACTGATACCGATAGAGACATCAATGACAACCAAAATTTGGGAAGATTAACAATCTCCCCCTTTGTCATTGATGGCAAACCAAAAAAAAACTTTGTAACCAAAAATTGGAAGTCCAAAACTGAAGCCGATGACGACTGAAAAACGTTGTAAACTGAAATACTTCAAAAACTTCAAAAACTCCAAAAACTCCCCCTGAGAGGAACAACGATAACTGACAAAACTCCTTTTGTTCTCCCCCTTTTGCCATAAATGAGAAAGGGGCTTCGAAAAACAGAGAAACCGAAAAAGTAACTCACATACTTGAGACATTGTTCTGAACGAACTCTAAACTCTGGTTCAGGCTTTGAAGGGCCTCAATCCAAGCATCTTTGTTTGCATTTTGCTCATTAATTGCCTGTCTTAAATGAGAGATGTGCACACACACCGTGGTAAGCATTTCTTCTGCTTTGGCAAAGGTTGCCGGTTCTCTTGCTGAATAACTTTGGGCACCCAAAACTGCATGACTCAATTGAGATATGCGAGGAACACAAAAATCTTGCAAGGAGCCAAGAGAGGCGATGACGGTTTCACGCTGATGTTGGAAGCGGAAAAAATTCTTTTGCATTAACTCCAGCTGAGCACAAACTAATCCATCAAGATCATCATTGACCTTGTAAGCCTTGTAGGCATTTCCAATCTGGAATTCTATGGAGTCCATAGATTTCTTGATGTTCTCAATGGATGCTGGCCATTGTAGTGTATATCGGTACCGCTTCGGGTTTTATATAAACATTGTACTTGCTCCTTGAAGAGATCATGAATATATTGGCTATTGTAAATGTCCTAAGTTATGAAAGATTAATGGAAAAAAACTTTGATGTTCTCTTATCCATCGCTGTTAATTACATTTCCTGTATAACGTCTATGCACAGTAAACTAGGTTACCCCAGGGGGTAAACAGTTACCATCCTCAAGTAGTTCCTGTCCTTCAAGAAGTAGTTTCTTCATTTCTGAAAGAGAGCCATGATATTTTTCTCGAATTTGCTGCAAGAAAGAGCGCTTAGTTTCTTCCTTAGCCAATAGGATTCAATCATTAACCAAAGTAGTCAAGTCCTTAACATTAGTAACAAGCAACTTGCACTTATCTCTGATGGAACATGTTGAGTCAATTGAGCATGTTGAAACAATAACATGTAGAGACGATACAATTTCCTCTATAATTTCTTCGTTTTCCTCTGACTCACTCAGTAATTCTTCTTGTGTAGAGGTGGTGATAGTCTGACCAATTTGCAACTTTTGTCTTGTGGTAACCTTGTTGAAATCAATGAAGATAGAAGATGTGATTGGTTTGATAGCAAGAGGAGATGGGATGAAGATCCTTAGGAATCTCTGGGAACTGGTTCCAATGATAGATCCACGATTGATTACTTCCAATTCTGACTCAAGGGTGGTGGTGGATACCGGCACAACTATATCTTTAGACTTCTTTTCTCCTTCATCAAGTCTCACTGCTTCATCCTTTGCTTCTTTCTTTTCTTCTTCCATTACTTCATCATTATCCTAATTTTCTGGTTTTGCCTCTTTTCTAGGTAGATTATCTTCTTTGTTATCTTCAACATCGATGATGACCACATTATCTACCGATACAACTGTTTCTGACGGTTTCGGTGCTTCAGGAAACTTGACACTTTCTATACTTTTGCTCTCTTCAGCAACTGTTTTCTCTTTCTTTGTCTTTTCTTCTTGGGTAGAAACTTCTTCAACCAACACAAAAGATCCTGCCAGAGCAGCATTGAGTGACTAAAGATCGGGAGGATTCTGATCAAGAGTAAATACATTACTGTTGGTGAACTTGGTTATATCTTCAGTCTTGCTAGGAGAACACTTAGAGGTAGATGGTTTTGCAAGTGTATCCTTTGCTAGCATATTTAATTCCTTGACAAGAGATGTAAGATGTGATATGATATCCTACTTCATCTCAACAACAATTTATTTATCAAGCATGAGCAACTTTACTCTTTTCTTGGACTTAAGTATGTGTCCTTTAGCAACAGCCGTGAATGAATCAACATACTGTTCTCCAATCACTGATTTACAAACTTCTTTAACAACAATATTAAACAAATCTTTTTCTATACTTTTTGCTTCTGTTTTGATCTCAGTCAACTTGTCCCAAAGGGAACGGGGAATATGTTTCTTGTAATCTTCCAACTCTTTATTGTACTGAGCGTTATATTTTAGAAAAGCATCAATGATAGCTTGTTTTCCATCTTCATATGCCAGTCCAAAGAACTTACCGACACTAGAAATTTTACCGGAAGTCAGATGATCAAATATAATACTTGTATCCAAAGGATTCGTACCAAAATTAGAATCTGAACTTTCCTCTAACTGCTTTCCTTTCTTGTTTACCTTGATTCTAAATTGTTCTGTGTCACTGCCTGTGGATTTTTTTGATGACTCATTACCAGAGTACACAATGTATGATATATCTTTAGCAACTTTTTCTTTCTTTGCAGTAGTAGACGCTGATCTAGCGACTCTTCTCTTTCTAGTCGAGCCTTCTCCTTCAACTTTGTCAGCAAGTACTGATGCAATGGTTATACTGGAAGGATTACTGGAAGAATTTCTGGTGTTCCTTCTCAACATTTGATCCTGTTTGTAAGAACCCCTTTCAGGCTCTTGCTGCTGTATTGTTTTGTTTTGAGAGTTTTATGATGTTTTTGTATTTTTGCAAGGGTTTTTGACATAAAAAGCAAATAACATAATGTTGAAAATAACTGAATAGAAAATGAACTACTGCTACCTTTATTAATTTTCAATGAATCAAACTCAGTACAAATTATAGTATCTGAATGAATAACAACAAATTAGACTGGATTTAATACACATTAAGAACCCGAGAATCTATTGATGAAAATCACACTTTCCCAGCATAACTGCGTCCCAGCATAAAGACGCCTTCTGTAGTATTCTGCTCATGTTGGATGAATGATGCCGTACTGTCTGCAATCTAACTTCTCTGTAACTTGTAAATCAATGCTGTTACTGCTGAAGTAAACCTCTGCTGAAGCACAATAGAAGTCTCTGGATGAAACCTCCGTTGGATATCAAATTCACCAGATATCTTACTGGCTCAAATGATGAACACACAGAAGAACTACATTCTCCAATGGCTGCACTGCCAAACCCTTTTTCAGAGCTCAAGAGTAGAAGAAAATTCCAATCAATAATGAAAAATCGATGCCCTTTGCTTCTCACGCTAAGCATATATCCTTCCAAGTCTAAATCGCACCAAAAAGCAGGAATTGCGATTTTTCTCAAGCAAGTACGATTTAATATTATAAACATTAAATTCATGATATATTTTATCATTTAGACTTAGGAAGATGTCAAATAAATTTTTAATAAATTTGGCCCCCTTCTCATGATGTTAAAACCCTCGACTTAAGTGGTTTTAATATAAAGGTATAATATAACTTTATATTAATTTTAAATAATTATCCTTCTTTAATACTTAGCCACGAAAAAATGTCATAACTCCCATAATATTGTGAATCTGACCAAGCCGTCTGAACTGGGAGCTAGTGAAAATATTCTCCATGTGACCATGAGGTATTTCTGAAAATAGCAGGGGTCTATCTCTATAGCTCCAGAATAAGCCTAAAAATAGCCATTTTTGCCAAAAATAGCAGAACCCATATAAGTGAGCCAAAAACCATCTCACAAGCCAACTGAGAACACTGAGCTCTGCCAGAAATGAGCCATTAGAAGATCATACCTTCCCTATGCCATAACTGATCCCCTATCCATGTCTACTAGCCTACGAGGGTCCACTGATAGGCTAATCACTAGCTAGCATGATGTCACTAGCTTGAAGGGGACATCACAATCCGCTCTTCCTGAAATTGCTTGTCCTCAAGCAATCTCAACCCTGGATGCTGTAGAATCTCCTCGCTCTCCCATGTAGCATCCTCAACTGGCATATCCTTCCATTTCACGAAATACTCTCTGATAGTGCGTCTCCTCAAATTCCTCTCCCTGAACTCCAAGATAGCCTCTGGCACTAAAACTAATTTTCCCTCATCATCCAAGGGTGGAAGCAGTGTGGAAGGAACAATGTGGTGTCCTAACGCCTTTTTGAGGCGTGACACATGAAAGACATTATGGACTTTGCTCTCTGCTGGCAAGTCCAACTCATACGCCGCCTCTCTAACTTTTCTGATCACTCTGAAAGGCCCATAGTACCGTGGCTTCAGTTTCTCGGCACCACTCCTCTTGAGAGTAGACTGGCGGTAAGGCTGTAGCATCAAGTACACCATATCCCGTACCTCAAAAGTCCGCTCAGTCCTCTTCTGATTCACATACTGCTTCTGCTGGTAAAGCGCCTTAGCAATATTCTCCTTGAGAGCCTTAACAATATCTTGACTCTCTTGCAGTAAATCTCCAGCACTAGGCACACGACTGTCACTCAATAACAAATCCATAAAACTAGGTTCCTCGTACCCATATAATGCCATAAAAGGGGACATCTGTGTAGACATGTGATAAGTGGAATTGTAACAGTACTCGCAGAGGTAAATCCACTTGACCCAAGCCTTCTGCTGCCCTGCTATGTAGTTCCTGAGATATCCTTCCACCCATTTGTTGACTATCTTAGTCTGCCCATTTGTCTGAGGGTGGTAACTGGTACTCGGAGTGAGCTCTGTCCCGCACAATATGAACAACTCCTGCCAGAAGTGACTCATAAACCTGCTATCCCTGTCACTGACTATGCTCCAAGGTAGGCTGTGCAATCTGAACACTTCACGAAAGAACAATTCATCCACCTGTGTAGCAGTGTATGTAGCCGTGATCGGAAAGAAGTGGGCAAACTTCGTGAGCCGATCAACAACAACATATATACAGTCTCTGCCCTGAGCTCTCGACAGTCCTGTGATGAAGTCCATGGATAAACACTCCCACTTCCTATCAGGAATCAGAAGTGGTTGTAGCAAACCGACTGGATAAGAGTGTTCCTGCTTATTCTGCTGGCAGGTAGGACACTCTCTGACATATTGCAACACTTCAGCTTTGAGCCCTTTCCATGAGAAGTGCTCTCTAATCTGCGGGTACGTTTTGTAGAACCCGGGATGTCTTGCCATAGGTGAATCGTGATAAACTCTCAACACCATCCTCCTCACCTCTGACCCTAGCACCAAATAAATACGCCCTTTGTAAATGATGAGCTCATTCACAAGGGAAAATTCACTATCCTGAATGGATCCATCAATAAATCCTGCTGCCCATGTATCCTTTGCATACTCTGCTAGGATCAAATGTCTCCAGTCCTCTTCTATGTCTATCATCATGCTCAGGTGAGGTCTCCGTGACAAAGCATCTGCAACTACATCTGTGTCCCCTTGAAATAGGTGATATCAAAATCATCAGCCTGTAACTTGCTTACCCATTTCTGGTGCCTGTCATTGAGATCTCGCTGCCCCAGAAAATGTTTCAGGCTATTATGGTCTGTTTTGATGCAAAATTTACTACCCACTAAGTACTGCCTGAATTCTGCCAAGGCATGCATTATGGCCAACATTTCCTTATCATATATGCTGAAGCTCCTCTCAGGTCCCTTGAGCTTCCTGCTCTCATAAACAATCAGGTGCTTATCCTTTATAAGCACTGCTCCAACACCCTCCCTTGATGCATCACAGTGTAGCTCAAAAGGCTTACTGAAGTCTGGTAATGCTAATAGTGGACAAGAAGTCATCAACTCCTTGAATTTATCAAAACACTCCTGTGCCTCAGGAGTCCACAAGAAAGCCCGCTTCTTCATCGAATCAGTCAAGGGTGCTGCATGCTTGGAATAACCGCTGACAAACCTCCTGTAGAACCCACACAACCCCAAAAATCCTCTCAACTGTGTAAGGTTGCCCGGAGTAGGCCACTTAACAATAGCAAGAATCTTCTCCGGATCCATGCGTACGCCCTGTTCACTGATAATGTGACCCAAATATAGTAACTCTGACAAGCCTAGATCACATTTTGATTCCTTAGCATACAAGGACTCTCTGCTCAACGTGCTCAATATTGAATCTAAATGTTGTAAGTGTTCATCCCATGTTTTACTGTAAATCAGGATGTCGTCAAAGATGACCAGCACAAACTTCCTCAACTGATGTTGAAAAACCATGTTCATCACAGACTGGAAAGTAGCAGGTGCGTGAGTTAACCCAAATGGCATAACTACAAAATCAAAATACCCACAGTGACATCTTAATGCTGTCTTCTCTACATCCTGCTCTCTGACCCGGATCTGATGGTAACCTGATCTCAAATCTATTTTGGAGAAGAAACATGCTCCCATGAAGCTCATCCAATAACTCATCAATCCGCAGAATGGGGTACCTGTTCTTAATTGTCCTCTTATTCAAGACCCTATAATCAACGCACATCCGGAGCGTGCCATCCTTCTTCACCAGTATAACAGAAGAAGCGAAAGGAGACTTGTTCGGTCTGATATGGCCCATGGCAAGTAACTCCTTGATGGTTTTCTCTATTTCATCCTTCAATCTTTTTGGATGCCGGTATGGTGTAATCCTTATGGGCTTAGCACCCTCCTCCAGCTCAATAATGTGCTCAATACCTCTATCAGGAGGTCTACCTGGTGGAATCTCGCTGAAAACCTTGTAGTGCTTAATCCTCAGCTCTGTATGTTAGGATGATACTCTGATTTTTGCTACCCCTGTGCTGGCATGAAAGTACAATGCACTACCCACTTAGCCTGATTATGCTTCAGCAAGCTCTCCATGCGCCTACAAGACATCATCCTGAACTTAGTGTCACGGATGGCCTTCAATATGTGTGTTTTCCCATCTGACTGGAATTTCATCTCCATTTCTTTCAAGTCGAGAGTGAATACTCCAATGTCATGAAGCCAAGTCATGCCCAACACTAAATCTGTGTCGCCCATATTCACCACATAAAAATCCACCTTGAAGTCAAAATTGTTTATCTTCAAGGGTAAATCCGTGATCTTCCTATCACACTTGAGGATATAGCCATCAACTACCCTCACTCTCAGGCCCTCAAACTGCTCTGTCTGAATCCCATGTCTCTCTACAAACCTGGAATCAATGAAATTATGTGTGGTGCCTGTATCTAGCAAAGTGATGACTTGCTGCCCAACCAACACTCCTCTCATTCTGAATGACCACTCCTGCTATACACTGGTGAGACGAGCCTCCTTAAGTCTTCCCTTAGTCTTTTCCTCACCTGTGGTCATTTTGTTCAGTTTCTCTTCACCAGTGTCTCCCTGTTCTCCATTGGATTCCTCTTTGTCAGACTGCTGGTCTGAAGTTTCAGTGTCTGAATCCTCATAAAAAGCCCACATAATCCTGTTTGCTTTGCCCTTACGCCGTAGAGGACAATCATGGTCTCTGTCATACGGTCCTTTGCAATAGAAACATAACTTTCTTTTCCACAAATCATTAAGTGTGTCCCTATCAAGTGGTGCAAAAGGCTTATCCTTATTTTCAGTTTTAAACCCCGTCTGCTTTGGTTTCTTGAAGAACGGTTTGCTGTCCCTACTAGATGATGCCCCTTTCGAATGGAACTTGTTTGTTGGAATTGCATGTTCCATGTCCCTTGCCTTATTCATAGCCTCTTGCAAAGTCGGAGAATCAAATGCTTTAACTCAACCCCTCAGTGGTTCGGTTAATCCTTCACTAAATAAAACTATCAGTCTCTTCTCAGATATGTTAGGTACCATTACTGCCAATCTTTGGAATTCATTGATAAACTGATCCAGGCTGCCTGTTTGTTTTAACTGAGCTGATTCTTTGAAGTAGCTTTCTGGATCCTTCCTGTCAAACCTCTCTACTAGCCTGTCTACAAACTCCTGGTAAGAAGTCACCTAGTTATGCTGAAGAGTGATCAATCCGTGATACCACCAGTCATGCGCTACTCCCTCCAAATGCAATGTGGCATATTTTATTGCCTCTATCTCCGTCATAGGCCTTAGGGCTAAAAAAGTGTCAAGCTTGTGAATCCAAGCTTGCGCTGTTGACCTCCCGCTACCATCAAATATAGACAACTTGAGCTTGCCTGTAGTATGTTTCAGCTCATTGTTTTGTCGAGGTCTCCTCTCTTGTCTCACGGAGTGGTAATGTTGTCTCCTCTAATTCACAAACCTATCAAAGGTCATCCTCTCCCGAAGCTGTGGCGCTAAAAGTTCCCATTCATCATTTGCGGTCATAAGGTTGTCTGCAAACATCTCACCAGCTTCTTCTACCTGTTCCACATCTGGCTCATCTCTGATAAAGGTAGGGCGAGTAGGCCTGTCTGCTGTCCTAGAACGGGTTCTCCGTGCTCTGGGAGGACCAACTTCACTTTGATTATCTTCCTGTTCATGATTCTGCCTGGCCTGTGGAATTATACGCTCCATCATGGCTATAAGTGCCTGTAACCTCTGAGCCATTTGTTGCTGCCCTTTAGTCATGACTCTGAAGAAATCTTTTCTTTCCTGATCTTCATTATTTCTGTTTACCCTGGGTGGGCTATTAGCCTGCCTTTCACCCATGGCGTCCGGTTGCCTGTCAACAACCTGTTATCCCTCAAGGAATGCTCTTCTGCGTGTATAATACCTGTGAGAACCAAATACTTCCCGCTGCATGTAAAATCTCTAACCCTCCAGGATGGCAGGATTTTAGCTTTGATACCACTGTAAGAACCCCTTTCAGGCTCTTGCTGCTGTACTGTTTTGTTTTGAGAGTTTTATAATGTTTTTGTATTTTTGCAAGGGTTTTTGACATAAAAAGCAAATAACATAACGCTGAAAATAACTGAATAGAAAATGAACTACTGCTACCTTTATTAATTTTCAATGAATCGAACTCAGTACAAATGATAGTATCTGAATGAATAACAACAAATAAGACTGGATTTAATACACATTAAGAACCTGGAAATTTATTGATGAAAATCGCACTTTCGTAGCATAACTGCGTCCTAGCATAAAGACGCCTTCTGTAGTATTGTGCTCACGCTGGATGAATGATGGCGTACTGTCTGCAATCCAACTTCTCTGTAACTTGTAAATCAATGCTGTAACTACAGAAGTAAACCTCTGCTGAAGCACAATAGAAGTCTCTGGATGAAACCTCCTCTGGATATCAAATTCACCAGATATCTCACTGGCTCAAATGATGAACACACAGAAAAACTACGTTCTCCAATGGCTGCACTGTCAAACCCTTTTTCAGAGCTCAAGAGTAGAAGAAAATTTCAATCAATAATGAAAACTCGATGCCCTTTGCTTCTCACGCTAAGCATATATATCCTTCCAAGTCTAAATCGCACCAAAAAGCAGGAATTCCAATTTTTTTCAAGCAAGTATGATTTAATGTTATAAACATTAAATTCATGATATATTTTATCATTTAGACTTAGGAAGATGTCAAATAAATTATTAATAAATTTGGCCCCCTTCTCATGATGTTAAGACCCTCAACTTAAGTGACTTTAATATAAAGTTATAATATAACTTTATATTAAATAATTATCCTTCTTTAATACTTAGCCATGAAAAAATGTCATAACTCCCATAATATTGTGAATCTGACCAAGCCGTCTGAACTGGGAGCTAGTGAAAATACTCTCCATGTGAACATAAGGTATTTCTAAAAATAGCAGGGGTCCATCTCTATAGCTCCAGAATAAGCCTAAAAATAGCCATTTCTGCCAAAAATAGCAGAACCCATATAAGTGAGCCAAAAACCATCTCACAAGCCAATTGAGAACACTGAGCTCTGCTAGAACTGAGCCATTAGAAGATCATACCTTCCCCGTGCCATAATTGACCCCCTATCCATGTCTACTAGCCTACGAGGGTCCACTGATAGGCACTGGCTAGCAT
Organism: Thuja plicata; assembly: GCA_018584345.1. Taxonomy (NCBI): domain Eukaryota; kingdom Viridiplantae; phylum Streptophyta; class Pinopsida; order Cupressales; family Cupressaceae; genus Thuja; species Thuja plicata. The sequence goes on from MU223609.1 coordinate 422,812, forward strand.
GATGTCACTAGCTTGAAGGGGACATCACATTGTTGCTTCCTTGTTATGTCCTATTCTTCTCTGGCTTTTCTCAAAATGCCTTCTACTTTCTTCTTAGCATCTTTTTCAAACTTTTTGCTAAAATTTCTATTTTTTTCTGTTGGGTGGTACCAAATCTTTCTTTTGTGAAATCTGGGGAACTCTCTAATAAAACCTTGGCTTAAATTTCTACGTGTTGTTGTGTTAACTCATATCCAAGCAGGGGTAACCACTTTTGCCTAGGTTGCACTGCCTGCATAATGCAGTTGTCGGTGCTAACAATGAAGGTGATTTCTTCCTTACACTTTTCTATCATAGAAGAAAGAATTCTATCCTTCTGATGCATTCTTCCTTGCATGACAGAGAAGAATTATGTGAACCTATCTTCCATATCAGCAAGTCTTTCCTTTTTCATTAATCTTTTGTAAATTTGATGTGCTATTGGTATATCATTGGACCATACTACACTTCCTTCTCCAGGGATATAATTTGAGAAATACAATACCAAGCAAATAGCTAACGAGCTGAAATGGAAACTCACATTCTTGCTGCTAGTCTTAATTGACCTTAAATTTTCAAGAAATTGATCTTTGATAAGAGTACATAGATCATAATTTGTACCTTTCACCATATGATAAGCAATGCAAATTGTGGTGGCCGACACAGAGGTTTCCCTTTGTACCCGATGACTTCGGTTGCTTGTCTTACTACAAGGTCATTGATATTGCTGATCTTTAGAGATCCTCCACCACGAGTAGCACTAGTTAGGGCAATTGCTTTGTCGGTTTTGGAGCTTTCAATTTTCGGTACTTCTCCGATGTCGCAGAGACCAACGACTCTCTTCATCACATCTTTTGTAACCAAGTGGCAACCATTTTCAAGCCAACAAAAATCATCATGAAACTTATTGATGGCCTTTTTTACCCAAACATCATCCACACAGAAATCAGGGAAGGTGTTGAATTTCTCAACCGAAACCCTAAATTCAGGTTTTACTTCACCATTATCAAGACAACTTTTTTGCCCATAATTCAGTAATTCCATAGGTGCTGAATTCGTCCAACTTGCACTTCAGATGAACTCAAACATCTTTTGTAGGAACAACACCATGAGGTATTTTGGAAAGACAACCCGACATTATTCTCCGTCGAAATGCTAGGGCACAACTTGAATACAGGACGAGGCTCTTGGGATTCGTCGATAAGCACAGGAGTAAGATTTCCAGCCAAAGCCATTGCAAATATTGCAGGGACTTATTCAAACATAGAAATGGAATACTTCAGACTCTTAGCTCAGCTTCAGCTCACACCACAATTCTTTAGCTCTTGTTTTATGCAATGTATGAAATGAGCTGTAAACTACCGTATTTATCGTTTAATCTCAAAATAATGCGGCAATAAATGCATTAAATGTGCCATATGTCCACTTAAATACCTTTTTACCAAGAGAAATATTCGCTGCTTATTCCATTAACCCATAGCTCCCAAGTAGGAGTTGATTTGTTATACTTTTACACTTGCTTAGGATGGGAGATAGATAAAGTCATTTTTTCTCCCCCTTGCCGACAACCCTAAGGCTGATTAGTTTTTGGTAGAAACTTGTGTGTCGGTGCCAGAGTTACCGACATCTTTCCTGACCCAAATCCTTTTCATTTCTTCTTACTTCTTTGTTAATAGTCTTTGTTGGTTCTGTCCTCTTACCATCCATAGATCTACAATATTTTGCAATGTGCCTAATCTTATTACAATTGTAGCATTTGTTATTCTGTTTCTTCTGTTTTGATCTGCATTGGTTAGCTTTATGACATATTGAAAACATTTATAACAATATCCAGATACATATTATTGTTAGGCTTCCTACATTGATTAGCTTTGTGACCAAAAATATTACAGTTAAAGCATCTACTGGTAAAAGATCCAATATTAGGGTTGGTTCTACTTTTACAATTTACCGCCCTATGATCAAGTTTATTACATTTGAAACATCGACCATTGAAAGAGTAAAAATTCATACTTACCTGAGGATCTGCCGAGGCCTTAGCTTTATCTAGTTGATCATGTTGGCTAAATATTTTGTAAGTAGCCGTAAGCACGCTACCTCCAAAATGAACTATTTAGGCACAGTATGTAAGAATAAATCTCTCCTCTCAACTTAGGGGAGGCACCCTTCTTATTGCTAATAACTCAACTAGAATCTAACCTGAAACTTAGATACTAGTTAAACCAATAATACCAATAAACTTAGAATTAACCGAAAGATTAATTGCTAAGCGTACTAGTTGATAATAGACTACGAAATATGTATATCAGCTCAAAGACTTGTATACTATCTCACGATAATTCAAACTACAAGATTTCAATAGAATAAGCACAAAGGCTTAAAGCATATGAACCTTCTACTCTATCTCTAATACTATCATGAATCACAACTCAAAGACTATATATTCACTGTAACTAACTTGAATCGACAATTATAGCACAAAGTCTATACAAAATCAAATTCAAGATCCTCCTTATAACAACACAAACAATAAATCCACAAGCTCCCTCTACTCAAAGATTGAAAAACACTTGCTTTTTATTCACTCAAAGTAAGCTTGCACAAATGAAAGCAAAGTTTGTATTTGCACAATCTCACCAGAGTTTTCTTGCTATGCATAAAGATATCTATTACAATGAGCACCCTCCTTTATTTATAGGTGAGGGGCTGAGAGCGAAAAGTGGGAGAAACCCAACTAATCGAGACTTATT
>MU223609.1:427076-437885 GCA_018584345.1 Thuja plicata
TAGAGAATGTATCCACATCATCATCAATGGTAAAACCTGCTTCATCTATAGAGACGAATTCTTGTGTAATTTCCACCGGGATAGATTGTGCATCTACAACTGCTGGAAGTACTTGTACCTCATCTTCTCCTTGGCTATCTTCTCCTTCAAGGAGTTCCTGAAACATGACTAGCTCTTTCCTTTTGATCGGAGAAACTTTCTGAGTTTTCTCCTTTGATTTGAGCTTGAATTTCAGCATAGTTCCAGAGGAGGATGCATTATCCTTATTACTAGTTCCCATCTTTGATCTTTGACCCACAGGCCCGGATGTGTCATCATCTGCCCTTGTTTTGAACCTTCTCAGCTTAATACCCCTACACTTGAGCCAAGCGTGAGTATTAGCCATAATGGATTGAAACCTGTCAGTTATGGAAAAAATTTCCTTCACAAACCATTGAATTGGGAGGAATTCCAAAGTTGCCACCTTAGCTTTTTCATACTCTGGATCCAAAACATCCTCATCATCCTCCATTCCTTCAGGTATATCAGCAAGGTTTAAGTCAATGATTTGTTCTATAGTAAGTCTGCAATAATCCATCCTTCTGATCTCCATATCCGTACGGATATCTATCCAGATATCTTCTAATCGATGAACATGAATAAAAGACCGCTTGATCTTATCCTTCATGCCTCGATAATCAAAATCTTCTCGGATTTTGAACTTCTTGATTTTGATCTCTTGCAGCTCGGTCTCCATTGCTTTTGCCTTTTGTGAGGAAGTGAATATTTTCCGATCACTAAGGGATGCTGAGCGGAAATAGTGAATCCAGCCCTATGTGTTGCAGACTGTTTAGCATGTACATACATCAACTGTCTACCTAGCTCCATCAGAACGATCTTGTCAGTCGGGTATCTCGGTAGCATGTACGGGTGATCATCAAAGCACCCAACTCTCATGTAGGTAAAACTCGGGAATTGCAAGAACATACACCCGTATTCATTTACCTTCTTCCATGCTGCATCGGAAACCCTCCTGTTCTCCAGTGATCTATCAAACTGACACATAAAGTTACCAAAGAAAGCATCCTGAAGTCTGCGATAGTGATGCCTTCTTGTTACCATAGGTAACTGAGTGAAATACCTCCATGCTGGTAACTTACTCTTATCCCCATCATAGGATAATCCTGGTAGTGCTCGGAAAGCGGCAGCAATATACACAAGGTAAGAACTCATGTAAAATGTCATAGTGGAAGACACTTTAGACAATTGCTGGCACAAAGAATCACTGATTAATTCTGCCCAGAAAACCTGTTGCTTTCCCTTCTTAACAATGGAAATATATTGAAACATCCGAGGTTCGAAAATATTGGATTTCTTCAAACCCTGCATCCTTCCTAGAAGAGTAATCATGTCGTTGATGTCCTCATTGAATTCTGTTCTAAACAAAGTAGCGGGCCACCGATATGAAATTGATTGCCTTGGTTTAACTAACCAAAGCGAATTAATTTCTCTTCTGCAATCATCTTCTCTCTCATAATAATACTCAAGAGCCTTCTCATGAGAAATATCTGCATACACTGAAGTAGGAGGAACATGAAAGATTCTATCAATAGCCTCAACATCTAAGCTCATAATGACTTTATCCTTTGCATCCCTGACTGTTCGGGTTTCCTTATCAAAGTGTGACGCACATGCTAGAATGAACTCAGGTTCTAGTACTGCAACGGGAAAAGTAGAGAGCATGTGTATATGACTTTTGAGAACCTTCATCATCTCAGCCTTTGGATTTACCACTTTTGTCCTTTGGATGAACTCAGCCATGTCAACATGCGCCACCTCAGTATCTTTAATCTCATCAATGTGTGATACTATTGAAGTGGGAATAACAGCTGTCAGGTACCTATGATATTGATACTTCATTGTTTTTTCAGAGGTAGGAATTGGTTCTTCTGATATCTGATAAACACCTGTAGTTCTGAGATAGGAAGACAAAAATAATACAACGTCAGAAAATATTGACGTTAAATCTCATTCTACACTCCATCTAGATCACACTTTTGATTTTTTTACAAGGCTTTGAACAGAACTTAAGTGAGAAGACTGCTTTTGCAAGCCATGATTGTATTCTGGAAGTTTAGGTGTACTGCAAGTATACTTCAAACATACATTAACTTATGCAGTCGAGGTAAAAAGTTCCCCTTTTGGAAAAACAGCGGTGGAAGTTTTCGGTGTGACTGCATGTTTAACTACATGCAACTGAACATGTAGTTGGTGTAAAAAGTTCCCCTTTTGGAATATGGAAGGTAGGGAACTTTTGGGTGCGATTGCGCATTCAGCTATATGCAACAAAATATGTAGTTGGTAATGCAAAGTTCCCATTTGGAAAGGACAGTGGTGGAAGTTTTCAAGACAATTACATTTTTAATTACACGCGACAGTACATGCAATGGGTATGAAAACTTCCCCGTGGGATATGGAAAAGTAGGGAAAGAATGATATTGGAAGTTTTGGATAAGATAGCATATGACGACATATTTTGGCAATCATCATTTTGGGAACAACTACACATGAAAACAAATTCTTCAACTATGCTGCAGCTTATAATGTACATGGGAAATTCTGATTTTCTCAAAGTAGATGCCATTTTCCCTCAAAATATTGCTGCAAATGAAGGAAAAGATATGATTTTGAGTGCATAAGAAAGGTCATGGCTATATGTGTTGAATACAACCTAAACAGCAAACGAAGTCACAACTTCCAATTGTTAAAGGTATTTAGGCCACAACTCATTAATGTATGAAACAGCAATTTCCATAGTATATCGTACGTTTCTCAAATTCCTTGGGAAGGCTTCCATTTGCATTTTATCATTGTAGAAATAAATGGGAAAATTTTTGTTTCAGCATGATTGAGTAAATGGTGGCTTATATCATGTTTCTTTTGCACATTTGGACTGAACATGCAACATAATCATTTTGAGTAATTCTGGAAAGTTTTACCTTTATTCTCTAAAAAATGAGAATATCAATTAAACCTTTGGGAAGAGCTTTTAAGCAAAAACACCAGAAATTCAAATAATTACAAGACATTAAATATCCAAAAAGAAAACACCCAAACCCCAGCCACGGGTCTTTCAAAGAAAGAAATTGCAAAAGAAGAATTCGAAATTTACAAGAACCATCATGTTTTTTGGAAAAACGTCACTTTAAAACCCTGGTAATGATCAAAATAACTAGTATAATGTATGTAAAAACCACCCAGCAGCAAAAACGACCCACATATGAAGAAAAACGACTAAGATTTTACAAATACAGTCACGTTTTTTTATGAAAACGACCACCACAAACTTTAAAAAAAAAATCACTTTTCATACAAAAATGACCCACCTGAGAAAGAAAACGATCACCAAAAATGCAATCTAAAACAAGATTTAAAACAATGCTTTCTGATATAAATAAGATTCATACCTTTGGACCAGAAAATCTTGTGAAAAACGAGTGCTGAGAATGCACAGATTTGAGAACCGACCACTTGTCAAAAACGATGGCTCTTGAACAAAACTTAAAAAGCTGAGGAGGATGCCAAGAAAAAACGCGGCTGGATACCACAATTTGAGTAATGCAAAGCTTTTTAAACAAGAACCATGAGACCATACGTCTCTAAAGACTATCAGTTTGAGCTCGGTGGTATCTTCGAACTGGAGTTTTAACTGGACACCTATCCCGAAATCTCAGGTTTTAACGCCAAGAACTTGATAGAGGAACTCCATTTTCAACGGTAGGAAGTGTTTTCGAAAGTTTTCAAACTATGATATATCCCGCAAGACCTAGCAAATATCATGCACGGTATCTTTGAAAGAAGTGGGAGCTTTTGAAAGATGTTGTGTTTTAACAAAACAATGTAAAACCTCCGCCACTTAAGAGAATCGTGCGGAACTTTTAATATAAGTAGTTTAACACAACTTTAAGAAACATCCGCCACTAAAAGAATCGCGTGGAACTTTCTATGGTTAGCGCTAATAATATATTATCATTGCTTTATGCTAAAGCACCAAAATGTCCGCCCAAATTATATCAGATAAAACACTCGGCATGGAGAAAACCGTAAGTAAAGGAAAAGGCCCGAAAATCAAATACAAGATTTCATTGTTTTAAATGTATTACATAAAATATGTAATAAAATAAAATATGTAATCCTTTATTAAAGTCATCATTAGGAACTTCTTTATTATTTTTTTTTTAAGTTTTAATTTATTACACTAAAATATGTAATACAAGATAAACTTCCGTAATAAAGACGAGATAAATCAAACTCAAATAATTTTAATATTATTTGCATTATATTTAAAATATAAAGTGCAATTAATATTAAATTTTTTTAAGAACTTGGGAAATAAAAACTAATAATATATCGCAAATATATTATCAAAGACAAAAATAAATGTAAATAAATAAACAAGTCTATTTATTTACTAAAACAAACAAAGATCAAAATAAATAAATAAATAAAAGAATTTATTTATTTATAATGACAAACTTAGAGTTTAAAAAGAAGCACATTAAATTTAATCAAAAATATTAAATTTAATATAGTTGTCACAATTTTATAAAAAAACAAAAATAGCGACAACAGATTAGGAGTGGGTTGATTTACTAGAACCGATTTACTTTCCTCAAGGGTTGAGTTGTGTGAACATTCACCGGTGTCACATCCAAGTCCTATCTTGTCTTTCGGTGATTTTTAAGTCTTCAGAATTTCATCCAGTTTTCGGAACTAGATTTCTCCGTCTTTTCACATTTTTCAACCTCAACCTGATTAGCTTTGAGGGATAGAAGTTCTTGTTTAAGCTTTAGGCTTTCATCGGTCTTGCTCTTAATTATATTGTTCAGAAGCTTCTTCACTTGATCACTTTCTTCAAGTTTGGATCTTAGATCGGTGATAGTTTCATTCGCTGTTTTGAGCTCATTGCTTACTTCTTTGTGTCTGGCTTTGAATTTTTGGATCTGCTCCTTTAATTTTCGAATATAGTCATTTGCCATTTGAAGATTTTCAGATAAGGCTTTGTTTTCATCTTTAACCGATTCCAGATCTTCATAAAGTGATAGGAACTCACTTTCATCCAAAGCGGATGTTGGTGACAAGTGTTCAACCTCTGGGATCTGCTTCGGGTGGTTAGAGTCTTCCAAAGGACCAAGCTTTGATACGAACACCTGATATACTGAGAGGGGAGGGGTGAATCAGTATATCCTTGAAGAATTTGAAACACTTAATTATTTTACCATTTAACATATTTCAGTTTTGCAAGTAAAGTGGAACAATAAAAACTGCAACACAACACCAAATATTTTTCCGTGGAAACCCAAGGTGGGAAAAACCACGTTGAGAGGGCGAGCTCTTGAGTATTATGTAACCGGTTATACAATACAATAGGTGGCTCATTGCCGAGATACAAAAGTTAGCACTAGTGGCTAGACATACAAAAGTTGAACTGAAGAGCATACATCAACATATGCGTAGATTACAGTTCATAATGAATTACAGTTCTCTATCCTTTGCCGGTACAATATCACATACCCAGTTTGCTTTGCAATAGATCGCATATACAAAACATCACACTAGATATGTACATCACATAAGAATATATACCATTCATAGATGTAAATTCTCTTCTTGTCGGCTAGGCACCAAAATAGAAAATGAAACTTTATTTTTGCTCTTGATCTATTGTTGGCTGAACACAATAAGAATCCGAGTGAGAATGCCGTGTGACAAATCGATCCTAAAATTGCCGATAATTCTGCAAGGCATAATTGACAGCGATGGTCATCAATGAGTGTTGTCGGTGACCCAGACACCAATATCGAAGGATGCAACCATAATACCGATACCGACGGGACCATACCGATACCGATAGAGACATCAAGACAACCAAAACTTGGGAAGGCTAACAAAAGTCACATGCCAATACAAAGGAGGGTAGTTTTAAAATATTTGACAGGCTAGTTTGTAGTCCCATGCCTCCACATTGGCACATGCCGAAGAAAAGAACCCATTTTTTCTTAATCATTAGGTGTTTGCCAAGAGACTCACATGTGCCTATATAAAGACAAATTTTAGGAAATGATGAAAAGTGTGCTAGAAGTTTTGAAACACCTCCATGCTAATAAATTTTCAAGTTGAATTTTCCAGTGCACATGAGGGAGGAGATCTCATGGCTGGCATTAGTTTGTATTTGAAAACATATCAATAATTAGACACAAAAGGAGAGGATAGGTGAGCCTTTGCAAAGAAGTGAAGTCTTGAAAGGATTTGAATCTAGTCTTTAGGTGTGCGCGTGGACAATGGCCTTTGCCTATACAAAGCACACACACACTAACAAAATTTTCAAACGGATGCTCCAATGTACTGGCATATGTAAAACGCATCACATACCAGTTAAAACATGTAGGCATTGGTGATAGACATAGGTCTATGAAATGATAATCAATTGATTGAATGAGTTAATTACAAAGGAGACGAAGACTCCTTAAATAAGGAAAAACAAGACAATGTTTCTAAAAGAAACATTCATTAGTTGAGAGTGAAAATACAAATTTCCCAGTCTAACAAGGGGATGCGTCCCCCTCTGGACCCCCTCGTCCCCGGGACAGGGGGACGGGGACAGGGCACCCCCCACCGTTGCTCATCTACCACCAGTCAATTGTCGAGACGACACGACGTCCCTGGAACAACGTGGGGACGCCCAGGCATCCTTCGACCATTTTGGGGACGTCTGCACGTCCCCCACCAACGGCTGGTTAAAAAGTGAAATTTGAAAAAAAAAACTCATGTTTTAAACTTTTTTTTGGGTTCCATTCAAACCCTAATTGGTGGTGGGTCCCATTTTGGCCACTCCAAGCCTAAAAAACCCTTCCAAGCTTCATTTCCACTTACAATTGCATTTCTCATTGTTTGCTACAATAGATAGAGAAGAGGAAAAGTATAGAAAGAGTGATCGGAGGAGTGAAAGGAGTGAGTGAAAGTGAAAGAGGAGCAAGAAGAAGAGGAAGGTTCTACACCTTCCTTGAAGAGATTTTTCAAGCACAATAAAGGGTTTTTAATTTTTTTGTTTTAATTTCTGATTTTTGTTTCTAAATTTTTAATTGTTTTAAAATGTTGGATGTTTTTTCTTTTTTGTTGTTTCAATGTTGAATGTTTTTTAATTTTTGTTGTTTCATTTTCTAAATCAGAGTTCACCATGAATCTTGAGGGCAAAATCAAGATTTATAAATTATAAATTTTATTTTAGAATTTGAAATTTGTTAAAATCAGTAATTAAAATAAAAGAGTTTTAATTTTTTTTTTTTTAAAGTAGGCTGAAACTAGTTGCTAATTGAATTTATTTTCATTTTGTGAAATGCAGTGTCACAATGAGTTCTCGTTGTATAATATGAGTGAGGATAAGATTGAAATTCAGTCTTAGAATGCAAGTCAATCAGAATATGAACCTGAGCATGAGGTTGAGGAAAGTGACCATGGGGTTGATCCAGAATGCGAAACTAATTTTATGGCTAGTGGACCAGCTGCTATAGATTGCCCCTCCCAGCTTTTGGCAGAGTTTGCTAGGGGTCCTTATGATCCCAAGTCTCCTCTCAAAGAATTTGTAATAAGAATAACAATCCCAACGACAACAGGTGTTGGCACAAGGAAATGGCGATGCAACATTTGTAATGTGGAATAGTATGGGAGCATTACTACTTTGTCTGGTTGGATGCAGGTTTGTACAATTCAGCAGATGCAGAGGCAGCCACATATTTCTACTCGTACTTTGCATCAGAGAGCAGGAACGATGTCAGGGTCAGCCTCAAGACCTTCATCCACTCATAGTGTTGTGGCCGAATCATGAGAGGGCAAGGGGAAATGCAAGATGAAAAGTAACCTCATAGCTGATTTGTTCAATGTGCAATTGAAGGATTAGATAGATGATTCCATTGGCAAGTTCTTCTTTGCCAATGGCATTCCATTTCATGCAGCTCAATCTCCTTATTATAAGGAGATGATGTTGATGGTGGCGAGGACGGGACCATCTTATGTGCCACCAAGTGAGCACAAATTGAGGACCACGATCTTGGATAACAACTATGCCAAGATTAATGTTTTGATGGAGCAAATGAAGGCATGTTGGATAAAGTCTAGATGCAACATAGTTATGGAAGGGTGGACAGACATTAGCCATCCTCTACTCATCAACATCATGGTTACATGTGTAGTGGGCCCATACTTTCTTAGTGTAGTTGATTGTTTAGGGCATGAAAGGGATGTTGATTTTCAGTTTGAGGTCCATAGGGAGGCTATTGAGGAGGTTGGGCCACAAAATGTGGCCCAAGTAGTGACAGATGCAACACATGCGTGCAAATCTGTAGGGAAGCTTATTGAGGTAGCCTACAAACATATTTGGTGGAGTCCATGTTGTGTGCATGCCATGAACAATGCACTCAAGGACATGGAGAAGATAGCCTGGATTAGAAGAGTGGTCAACGATGTGAGAAATGTGCAGATGTTTATCTACATCCACCACATTTCACATGCACTCTTTAGGAGCTTTGCAAAGGCGTTCTTGAAGCCAGTTGAGACCAGATATGCATCCTATTTCATTCTCTTGGAAATAATGCTTGAGTTGTAAGAGGCACTACAACTCATGGTTATGACAAATGATTGGAATCGGTGGGCTAAGGCCAAGATAGTACAAGGGAAGAGAGTGATGGAGATAGTGAAGAGTGATGTATTTTGGAGTGATGCAAAATACATTGTCTCTATGATTGCTCCAGTTTTCGAGGGGATTAGATATGGCGATGGGGATGCACCTATCCTTGGAGAGGTGTGTGAGTGCATTGATTCTATGCTTGACCAGATCAAGGCTTCTATGCAAGAGGACCCCACTTTAGCATTCTACAATGAGCATATTCGACCAATCATTCAGTGCAGATGGGATAGGCTGAACACTCTCTTGCACATGGCTGTTTATGCATTGAATCCAAAGTGGTACATTCCTAGGCCTGGTGAATTACACCGATTTAGGATGATGGGGTGAAGGCAGGGTTCTTGAAATGCATTGATAAGATGTATGATGCTCAAATTGATGGCCAAATTTGCACTGAGTGGACAAAATTTGCCACTCTTAGGGGTTATTTGGATGTCGCAAAGATGGATATAAGTGTTAATGTTTTGGCCTTTACGGCAAAGAGCAACGCATTGGACAAAGTGGCAATAATAATAATTAATATAATGGATATATTATTGATATATTTAATTATGATAAAATCGGTTGGATAATAATAATAAATATAAAATGTTATATTTATTATTAAGGATTGATTTTAATAATTAAATATAGAGCAAATAATATTAAATAATATATTATTATTATGGACCCAAGTCGGCCAGCTTGGGAGGCCAAGAGTTTATCTTAATAAGCTCATATATTAGAGCGACTTGGAGAAGGTAAGAAGCAACCAAAAACATAACGTTGCCTTCTTCCTTCAGCAAGATCATTGGATGAGCAAAAGTACTTGAGCAGATTTACATTGTATATTGAGCGATTTATATCAGACTTCTTTAGGCGAACTTGAGAAGTAAATTAGAGGATCAAATTGTAGCCTTAAGTAGCAGATTCAAGAGCAAATAAGAAGAAAAAAAAAGGGGGGCAGATCAAGCAGAAATTACATCTGCTATTGTGGTGAATTAAGCAGTCCTAGAAGGGCAAATTGTACAGATCGTAGCAGACATATAAGGGCAGCTCGAGCAGCCATAGAAGGAAAATTGTGTAGCCCTAGAAGAGCGAATTAGGGCAAACAACAAGGGCGAACTAGGGCAGAATTAGAGCAGCCCTAGAAGAACGAATTTGATAGCTCATTGAAGACCTTCAAGAACAAATTCATATCAGTCCTCGAAGGCAACATTGAAGGGCAAATTTGAAGAATACAAGTGTAGATTTGAAGCCAACCAAAAGATAAATTCAGACCTTCAAATCTAGGTATTATCTTTCGTTATTTGTGAATATCTAATATCTCCTATGTCTTAGCACTTGAAAGACCTCTATAGATTGTATTTTCCTTGCTATAATATGAAAACAATAGCATGGTATCAGAGCCTAGGTAGAGTAAAAGATCAATTTTTCAGATTTAGGAATTCAGTCTAACTCTTTCAAAACTAAGAAATACTATGGCAACCGGGGTTTGGCTCAAATAGTAATTTGACTTTACATCTTATTACATTTTATGAGGGTTTTGATTGCATCAAAATCTAGGATTATGCAAATTCATTGGTCCTTCTACGCCTAATATTGATCGACTCCTATGTTGTGAAACCATCTCATAATTGGCTGAAAAGATATGGATAAAATCGTGTCAATACATTCTTGCATGTTTTGAAACTACGATTGACCTTCTTAGGGTAAATTACAAAATTTCTGGAAACATACATTGAGAGGGAGTCTAACCTCGTGGACATTATAGGGTAAACCTAAGCTTCAGAGGGAGAAGATAGGATCTGTATAAACCTCTCACCATATTGTTCCAGAGGGAGTAGATCATCTTGAGTGGCACAGGCCCCAGAGATCATAACTTGGTATGACTTTAAACATTCATGAATAATATGAATCATGGGCATATTAACAATTTATCCCTGTGTGGTTCTGTAGAAGGAAACCCACTTTAGTGCTTGAATTAAGAGGGAGTTTAATCATGGGCTCACTTAAACCTGGTTTTGCAGTATAAACTCCTTTCTTTACTTTTTGCATTCTAATTGTATGAATGTGCGGGATCATTCCTATTGACATGGCTGTTTGACATA
>MU223609.1:439263-458462 GCA_018584345.1 Thuja plicata
ATATCTATGACACTATTGGATAAGGAATCCATTGTGGTTATGTTTTTGAGTCCTACTATAGATGGGAGATCTATAGGTTGATCTTTTCCTCAAGTCCAAGAGGGAGTGTTAATGTTTTGGCCTTTACTGCAAAGATCAACGCATTGGACAAAGTGGCAATAATAATAATTAATATATTGGATATATTATTGATATATTTAATTATGATAAAATCGGTTGGATAATAATAATAAATATAAAAGGTTATATTTATTATTAAGGATTGATTTTAATAATTAAATATGGAGCAAATAATATAAAAGAATATATTATTATTATGGACCCAAGTCGGCCAACTTGGGAGGCCAAGAGTTTATTTTAATAAGCTCATTTATTAGAGCGACTTGGAGAAGGTAAGAAGCAACCAAAAACATAACGTTGCCTTCTTCCTTTAGCAAGATCATTGGATGAGCAAAAGTGCTTGAGCAGATTTACATTGCATATTGAGCGATTTATATCAGACTTCTTTAGGAGAACTTGAGAAGTAAATTAGAGGATCAAATTGAAGCCTTAAGTAGCAGATTCAAGAGCGAATAAGAAGCAAAAAAAAAGGGGGGCAGATCAAGCAGAAATTACATCTTGCTATTGTGGTGAATTAAGCAGCCCTAGAAGGGCGAATTGTACAGATCATAGCAGACAATAAGGGCAGATCGAGCATCCATAGAAGGAAAATTGTGTAGCCCTACAAGAGAGAATTAGGGCAGACAACAAGGGCGAACTAGGGCAGAATTAGAGCAGCCCTAGAAGAACGGATTTGATAGCTAATTGAAGACCTTCAAGAACAGATTCATATCAGTCCTCGAAGGCAACATTGAAGGGCAAATTCGAAGAATACAAAGTGCAGATTTGAAGCCAACCAAAGGATAAATTCAGACCTTCAAATCCGGGTATTATCTTTCCTTAATTGTGAATATTTATTATATCCTGTGTCTAAGCACTTGAAAGACCTCTATAGATTGTATTTTCCTTGCTATAATTTGAAAACAATAACAATAAGAACTATGGCACAAGAGGACCCGATTTTGTGGTGGAACTATTATCGACTATAGAAATCAAAGATTACAACACTAGCCAGTCCTCTACGATCTCAGGTTTCTAGTTCTTTAGCTGCAAAGAGGAAGTGGTCTACTTATAGCTTCATCCTCTCTCTTAAGAGGAATAGAATTACCTCTAGGAGAGAAGAGAAGCTAGTGGTTGTACATAGTGCCTTGCATATCATTGACCACAAGACACATGTGTACAAGGAGAGCCTAGCAGCACAATGGGATGTAGAGCCAGGGGAGACATCACAAATTGATGAGGATGAGGGTGTAGCGCCTTTAGATGCAGGGCTGGTTGGTATTTATTTGGTGGATCTTGACCATAATGGGTCCAGTAGTTCTAGTGATGAGGAGTTTTCCTTGAGGGATGATTAGAGACCTTCCTTCACTACATTTTGTACTTGTTTTGATATCATGCTACTCATTGTAATCATCTTTATGATATATTTGATATAATAGAAATCTTCCATCTGCCGATTCGACAATTTCATTTGTCAAATTGAAATGTTATTTAATATTCTAATTTCTAATTAGTAATTTGATATTCAATTCATTGTTCAATGTTCAAGTATTTAGTATTTGGCATTTGTAATTTTACTTCTTATAATGTTATACATCTTTTCATAACTAGCATTTCAAGTAGTCCAAGGGGTTTGAGCTCAATTGGTTACAACTTTGGTTTTTCATTGTGGAGACCCGAGTTCAAATCCCTATAGGGACATCTTGTGTGACTCTTAGTCTTCTTAGTTAGCTTATGGTTTCTAGTGTGTTTGCTTGAAAGGCGCTGATATTTGTAAACGATCTCTAATATAAACAAACTAGCATTTCAAGTACTATATGTATAGTATATACTTATAGTATATACAACACTGCCCCCTCACTGCCATCCCCTCGACGTCCCCAAATTGAGGCCCTTTGTTCCCCTGTCCTGGAAACCCGGCCCCCAGCCCCCAACAGGTGGTGGAACACTGAAATATCCTAAACTCTCTAACTGACTGGATACATAAAGCGACCAGATACATTAAATGACTTAAATGACCATTACATGGTAAATAATACAATGTTATTCTAATAGTGTGCAAGAAGGTAAACTTTTGAAATCTTAAGCTTGGTGTATGGATGTACGCTTGCATAGTGGCACACACCAAGACAAACTAGACTTTTAAAAAAAAAATTGCATCTAGAGTTTGGGCATGTGCTTGAGCAAAGGATTGACATTTTAGCCTATGCTAAAAAGATTATGTAGGAGTTTATAGGTGCGCAAGTTATGTTCAGTTGGAATGAAAGGTATACACACATGCAAGAGGTTAGGCATGTTAAACAATGTGAAGGAACATTGACAAGTTTAAAGGTGCATTTAAGCAGAGTATTGATGCATTTGAGATAGGAAGAGCACACTTCTACAAAGAAGTCAAGGCCTTTGAAATTTTAAAATCTAGTGTAAAGGCACAGCCCAATACAAAGCAGCTATGTTCAGATCACAATCCATTGTTTAGGTGCACCTAAACCTTGAGATGCATGCTTCAACAAAGAAAGTTTTGATTTCAATGTTTAGGTGTGCACCTTCTAGTCGGGGCATGCCTATACAAGGGAGGGATCTATGAGTAGATTCTCAAGGTTTGTCAAGGGGTTAGCCACGATCAAAGGAAAAGCTATAGAGTCATCAAAGTTATCTTGAATTGTCTATCTAAAAGTCTATTTTTAGTTTGTGCTAAAAATAGCTCATGCTATTTTTAGCCATCATCATTTTCAAGGAGCAGCATATTTTGGGATTTTCTATCTTTTGTTGGAGCTATTTATAGCCTATGCTATTTTTAGGGGTCTCTATTTTAGGCCAAGAGTCCATACTATTTTTAGCATTCTCTATTTATAGCTTAGAGCTAGCATTTTAGATCTTTAACCTCATCATCTGAGAGACAAGATCTTTTATGGGATATTTGTAATATTTGAATTGTTAGTTTAACTTATAATTGCATGATTGTAATTTTAGAATAAGTGGACAAGATAATTTGTAGTAAAGCTTGCGCATCATGTAAGCAATTCTAGTTAGGGTAGAAGTGTAGTTAGTATAATTTATTTATTATTGTGCAAAATGTCTTTTTGCACTTAGTTTTAATTAACTAGTGGTAATTCACATGCTTGCATATTTCTAAAATTGTTGCTCATTATTTAGTGTTATTGTAATTTATTATTCACTCTATAAAATTTAATATGCCAATCATGCTTATAAATGTTTATTGATATGTCTTGTTAAGTGTGCTAAGAGTTATACTGCTATGGTGAGTTTGCAAGCTTTATATTACAAGCTCAAAGGTGTAGTTCGTGGATTCGTATAGTCTTACATCCAATTTAATCATAACATTCATGTTTATATGTTAGCATATTCCACTCCATATGTATCTTTCTTAGTCTTTGATTGTAAATGAAAGACATAAGCATGTAGTTGCAAGGTTTTTTTTAAGTCAAAAAGTACAAAATTCTTTGCCTAGTTTTGAAAGAGCATATTACCTTTTAACCTTGGCAAAACCACATAGATACACATTTTACATTTAATTTAGCATAAATGTGAATCAACCCAAAAATCATTTCATAAATTGTAAATCACAAGTACACATTGTGTAGTTTTAGGTTAGCATTTAATTTATAGGGAGCTTCACCTTCGAATATGAAGAGTTTTATATTCTTTGTACATGTTCTATGTTGCAAGGTGCAAATTAAAACACTAAGAATTTGGATGGGTGAAAACAGGGGTTGAGTAGCAAGAAATATCACCAAATGTGTCTCTACAACCATCCTTGGGTTCTTCACTTAATGAGAGAGCACACTGAAGAAAAGGAGCTTGTGCAATCAAGAGTCACATGATTTACCGCCTACTTCGAGATGTTTGTGAGCACTTTAAGGTTGGAGTCTTTATGTTCGAAGTAGGACAAAGGGAAAAGGGTCAAAAATAGTGTTTTTGATGATGTGTATGCCAAGAGCATGGATGAAATCCTCAAGGTAACTTTACTTAATGATTACAAACTTACAAACTGATCATATCCATTATGTTGATTGTTTGTTGGACTAATAAATTTTTATTCTAATATTTTGATTTACATTTTAATTGTTGTCATTTGCATTTTTTTTAATTTTAATTTTAAAAGTCAATATTGTTTTGCTTTATGCGGCAGAATATTTGTTTAGAGTTATACACTTGGTAGATGGGTAAAATAACTAGACATGTTAATTGTTTTGAGGTCGCGAACAAGGTCAAGGAGACCATCTAACAGTATTATGGGAAAATATGAACCCTTCTTGATGGCTCAGAACATAAAATTCTTTGCCTCCATCATTGCAGAGAGTTCTATGGTGGTTCAGCCCTCTCAAACCCCCACCAGCAGTCAGCTCATGGAAAGAGATGTCAAATTCATAAGTGAACTGTGCCCAGCTTTAAACAAAAGTTAAAATCAAAGGCTGGTGCACCTTTTGTGTTGTTAAGGCATCTTAAACTTCTGATCAGCTTATACATAAGGTGGTAATCAATTTAGTGAAATGTGCTAGCAAAGGCATAAAGGTTTTTAAGTTGACAGGTAGGAGATATTTTCCACAACAAGTCAAATTATGATATTGCTATCAGTATTAAACTATGTAGTTTTTGAGCCAAACTCATTGACCCATATTTCATGAGTAGTGGCTCACAAGAACTCATCTCTCATGAGAATGAATGGAACACTTAGCACTCATTGCATCTAGGTGATGCTTACAGGGGTGAAGCACTGAGACTTCCCGAAAGGTCACCCATCCCAGTATTACTCCAGCTCAAGTGCGCTTAACTACAAAGTTTCCTCCATGGTTAAGCCCACTTTGCTTGCAACCCCATTTGCAAAACCTTCAGCAAGTCTTGTGCCTAATAAACCATTCATTATAAAGCCTCTTAAGCTCATCAATTGATAAGTAGGAGATATTTTCCACAACAAGTCAAATTGTGATATTGCTATCAGGATTCAACTGTGTAGTTTTTGTCAAATTCATTGACACATGTTTCATGAGTAGTGGTTCACAAGAACCCATCTCTCATGAGAATGAATGGAACACTTAGCACTCATTGCATCTAGGTGATGCTCATAGGGGTGAAGCACTAGGATTTCCCGAGAGGTCACCCATCCCAATACCACTCCAGCTCAAGCACATCTTTTTGTGGCTATAGCTAGGCAAAGCTCCTTTGGGCGCACTTTGAATTGGTGGCTATAGGTAGGCAAAACTCCTTTGGGTGCACTTTGAATTGGCAACAACCATCAAAAACTGTCAAGCTAATTGAAAAAGTTGCAATTTTTAAAGTGATTTCCACTGAAAGTAAAGGACTAATTCTGGTGCACTTTGATGATGGTTTTGCCCATCCAATTATCCTCATATCAACTTTGAGAGTAGTTTTGCCCAGGAAAACTTTGAGCAAGCAAAGGAATGACAAAAGTCTAATTGAAGTGCAACTAAGAGATTGGACACACATCAAAGCTAAGCACACATATGAAGTGGCATTATCAAAAAGTATGGTGCACTATTTAAGTGGCGAAACCAGTCAAATTCCTCCCAGCACACCTTCATGATGACAAACCCAAGCAAAAAAATGCCCAAGTTTAAAATTCATTTCTAGCCACTAAGTGAGTGCATTTTCTGATTAGCACCAGCACACAATCTCCGCCATGTTCAAGTCTGCTTGCACTAAATAAAAGTATACCCATGTTAGCTTTGAAAAGAGAAATCGAAGGAAAGATGTTGCTTTCCTATTCTTAGTCAACCTAAGTACAAGAAAGTGGATTTATTAAAGCAAAATAGTGTCTATATGAAGAATGCCATCCTTTCAGTTTGGAAGCATTTCTTATGTTGGTCATAGCAGAAGCCAGAAACAATAGGTATTTTCCAAGGCTTTTGAAGTGATTTCCAATATCATAGTTGATGTTTTCAAGAGATCACAGCAGTTTGTGAAGATCTTTTTTATGTCAGTTCTCTATCCTTCCTAATTTTCTTGCTCTTTTGTCACATTTTCTCTCTTCAAAAGTCTGTCCATTCCTAGCTAGCTAATTTTTTAAATTTTTGCATGCCAAACTTTGGGACAAGTAGGCAAATTTGTTGTTGGGTAATTAGCTTTTGTTAGCCTTGTGTCGAGAGGTTGTGTCGAGGGGTCGACAGTTAGCTGGCCGTTGCCGACAGTTAGCTGGCGATTGCCAATAGTTGGCACCCAACACCTCTCTATATATTCATTGTACTTACCTTTGGGTGATGTTGTTGAATGTTATGTGGCAATAATACTGTATTTCTAAGATGTATTGTAACGATTCTGAAAGCGATGAATAAATAGTTCTGAGTTCTCTCAATTATATGCTTTATGCTTACTGTTATGTTTCATATACATTCTATTCTGTTCTGAAAGTAGACCCTAGGGGGCAAACATTTGGCGTTGTTTCCGGGGACGAGTTTGGGAATGACAGTAGGGTGCTATATGGCGAGAATAATATAATGGGCCACCCAGTGAGTGACGAGGCACGAGTAACAATAGCGAAGAATTGTTTGAAGGAGAAAGCATTCATGGAGTGTGCAAACATATTGCAAGCATCCATTGAAACGTATGTACGAAGGGAGGCTAGACGAGAGGAAGTTTCTGAAAGTGTGGTGTAGATTTCATTGGGTGTGAGTCCAGCGGTGGACCGTTTGATTGCCATTTACCAAGGCTATTGGCACAACACTTCCTTTCCCTTCGTAATTCGTGAGAAGCAGACGCTAGAGAAGACCGCCGTCGACAAATCCTACAATGGTACGAGGAGAGAAGTTGAAGGGAAGAGGAGGTGCGCGACGAGAGCCGAAGGCGGCAACACACCTCAATCCCTACGAGAGGAATAATTAATGCCAATAACCTTGAATAAAGATAGGAATCATATCCCGAGGGGAGAAGAAGACGAGTACGAGGTCATTAGAAAGCATTGAGGTTGGAGGAACAAGCAAAAAGGAGACGGTGGCTACGAAGACTTGCTGAAGGACTGTCTGAAGGGGGAGAAGGGTTGCCCGAATGACATCCAGGAAGTGCCTAAGTGAGTGAGCGGGCCGAAGGTGGTACTGAAGGGTACAGAGTGAATGGTGCTAAAGGGGATACCCGTGCAGAAGGAGGAGCAACAGATAATAACATAGTATATGAGTTGATAGAGAATACTCGACTCCGTTTGGGGCACTTAACCCTTACATTGAAATGCATTAGGGACAGTCGCGGAGTCGAACTAGAAACCCGAAGGGAAGTAGAGGAGACCGAGGACAAACATGCAGGGGATACTGGGGTGGCCAAGTGTTAGGAGGATATCGGAGCACAATAATCAAAACGGTCTGTTCAGTTCTAGTATACCAAACTTGGGATTTCACCCATTAGGGAGTTGGAGATAGATCCCCTGCATGACATAGGCGTATGAGAAGAGTGTGAGGACAGGATTGATGCATCCCTCCAATACGTATTTGAGACTCACGGTGAGTCTAGTGACCTTGCCCAATACTTGGCAGACATGGAGGCAGGCGCACAGAGGATAGTGGCCTTTGCTAGATTACGGGCCCACTAGGTGGTAGATCAAGATGTTGAGCGATTGTTGGTATTTGCTATAGGAGGTTGCAACGAGGAGTTCGCATGATGCTTTGAGGCTCGGGGATGGCCTACCATGGAGACCCTTGCAATTTTGGAGAACTGGGGCCTTCCAGAGTCTGTGGGGGAGAGTCGGATCCACTCTTTGTTGAGGAGAGTCGAGCAGGCATTCTGCGAGGGGTACTATGAGCTCAGGAGGACCCAACATGTAGCATGAAGGGTTGAAGCTACATGGATGACAACTTTGACAGCTCAGGAGGAGTTGGCTACCTGACTCCAGGTGGTAGAGGAGGAGTTGGCTTAGCATAGGGGTCAGTTGGTCGCATTGGAGGAACAGTTGGTTCAGGAGAGGGCTGAGAGGGCAGCGGTGATGGAGCAGTTGGAACATGTGAGGGCTGAGCAAGTGATGGTGGAGATTCGCCTTGCTACAACTATGGAGGAGCGAGACAAGAAGGATAAGGAGATCTTGGAGGCGACATTTATGGTGAAGTCCGCTCGGGAACAATAGATGTTAGCAGAGATAGATCTGAGGCTACGGATTGAGAATGTTTAATTAGAGAAGTTAAGGGTTCTAGTTTCAAGTCATCAAGTTAGTATTGACATGGTAAACATCAAATTTATGGTCATTCTCTAGAAGATCCAAAAGAGTCATCAGGTTTCAATACAAATAAATTACCTCGACTTGCTTCAAGGTCATTTATGTGCAACATGCTATATCTTCAACGATGGTATCAAGCATTTGTCATCTTAAGCAGTGGCTATTTCTAGGCAATGGTGAGCTTATATTAGGCTTTTGTATTTTATTAATTGTTTTAGAATTGTTTAATTTCTGTTTTTTTTCTTGCAAATAGGGATTTGATTGCTTTAAAGTGGTAATTTTTCGGATATCTTTTTGTTATTTTGTATCTTAATAAGAGCTACACTATGTAATATAAATGTCTCGAGTACATAAACTTTTAATAATAGTTGAAGTAATGGGCTAGGGCCTAGCTCGATTGGTGAGAGCTTCCTGTAGTGAAGCATGAGGTCACGAGGTCTAGTCTCCCTCCAACACACATGGTATTGGAAAACGTGTCATGCTAGCATCACCGGTCATGTTAAAATGTTTACCTGCACACTGTAGTTTATAGGGGATGCTATACCTGATTCCTGCTGTCAACAATAAAATAAACTGATAGTTGAAGTCATGCTTATTTTGCAAAAGTTGTTATTTAGTTCCGATTATTGTATTTATGATTGCATGTTTATATTTTCATGAAGTAAATTGATAGGAAATTACATTTGTTTTAGCTTTGTATTTGCGAAATCCATCTCTCTAAATTGTAACTTTGTATGTTGTTTGGTTGTTTATTTCAAGAAATTATGTGGTGTTCATTTGTTTAATTATTTCCTATTGATGTAGTTTTGTTGGTCTTGACTCTTACTTTAGATAGTAATAAACATTCATTTGTTTTTTCTTAAAATCTTGTTGCAACCAAATATTGGTGTTTACTTTTGTTTTTGGTAAATTAATAGCTGATATGGGCAAGCCGTTGTAAATTCCAAGTTTCGGTCAATCTCCCCATGCCGTGCCTGCAACTCGTTCACTTCCAATGTTTGGATAAGAGGGAATGTCTGCATCTCTCCCACACGCCTGTGAGTCAAGTAGTAGTTTTGTGGCATGGCCATCATGCGGCTCTTGTCCACATTGTTAAGCATAGCGTCAATTTCCGTCAAAAGACATGCTTGAACAACATTTGGAAAAGTTTCTTTGCCCTTGCCTTAGCCATCCCACGATACGACGTCAATGCAAGGAACATTGCCATAATGTCAGTATTTACCCGATATTTGTGGTATGTCCACATAAACTCCTGCCCCAACACCTTTTTTAACAGTGTAGAACTAGCGGATGACTCACGAAGAGCACAGAAGTTAGATGCTTATCTATGACCTCCCCCCAAAAAGACATCATCTACTTGGGAGACTCCAAATTGATCGATGTGTTCATCTCACACTTAGTAGCCTGAATTTGTTTTTGTTAGGAAACGGTGACTCATCCCTCACCTAGGCGTATATGTAGTCTCACGCTGTCTGTCTTCGTACATAGAAATCCACTAAAATTACTTCACTTGTTTGGCACATAATGACATGATATGGTTCTTAACACTTGCAATGTAGCGTACATTTCATGTCAATAAATGAGTCATTTCCAATTCATCACCACCTCACCTCATGCTTCTGATTGATGTTGCTCCCATTTATCTCGCCAACCCTACCATCATTTATTTGTGCCACACTCAAAATCATTGCCAGACTTTGCCATTTGTATGTAATCAGAGGCCATATGGTCTAGAAATCCGCACATGTATTGATATCATGTTTCAATGTGCGAAATATATGTTCGTTATTGCAAACGTACTCCAACCCTGACTTTACTTACACCTATGCTCCTGATGTCATACCTCCTGAAGTCTTTGCCGCCATTTTTGCTAGCCAATTTACCTCCTCATTCCCTTCTCTATATACGTGTGTGACTTTGAACCCCTCCAGTGTGGAAATGATCTCCCTAATTGGTTTCAACCATTGTGCCATTTTCCAATTTGGCATGTTGTTTTGCCTAATTGCATTGATTATAATAAGTGAGTCTCCCTCGAGGTGTATCTTTTTTCGCATTTATGTCTGTTCCCATTTGCAAGCCCTCAAACGCTGCCCTGAATTCAGCTACATTGTTGGTTGCTTCACCTATATGTGTTGATCTTTTTGCAACAATTTGTCCTTCCCAGTTCCTTGTCACACATCTGATGCCACTAGGACTAGGGTTTCCCTTGGAGGCACTGCCAAAGTTGATTTTTATCCAATTCTGCTTAGGTGCGGCCCATTTTACTCCTTCCCTTGAATTCTTTAGTTTTGGATCAATCAGTGCCCCATCAATCTTCACTATTTTGAGACCCATGAAGACCCTGTGCATCTAATCATTCCAATTCGTAAAGGTATTGTCCTTGGCCATTTTGGTCTTAGTAGCATTATTAACTAATTCTATCACTGCACCTTCGATTTTTTGGCACAAGATTGTGGAGTCCATGCATTTTCCTTGAAAAATCCTTCTAGAGTTCCCAGAGAACTATGGAAGGAATTATCTTCCAGATACATCCAAATAGGCATCTCGTCTTGATGATCGACCACATGTTGAACCAGTCCTCGATATCATTTGGGATCAGATAGTGAAAATCCAATTTGTTCATAAAATAACTCCAACATTCATTCACATATTGGCAGTTTAGCAAAATGTGGTTGGCATATTCTTCCTCTACAAGGCACAAAACATATCTCCGAGGACCATGTATCACCATTTTCTGCAATTGATCTCCAATCAACATCTTCTTTTGAAGTGCCATCCAGGTGAACATTCTAGCCTTACGCAAAATATTTTTGTTCCATATTAGTTTCGTAGGCCAATTCCTTTTTGCAATCACCGCCTCCTTGATTTTGTAGCCCGTGTTTACTTTATATGTACATGTGTTTGTCCTGCACCATCAGATGATATCCTCCTCATTCAATGGTATGATTTGCCTTTCCTTTAAAGCCTTCTTTTGTTCTTCCGGAGCATTGATCCCATCTAGAGATCTCCATTCACATACCATTGCTCCATTTCGCTTTGTCGGTCTCCATAGTCACTTTCGTTCCCCACATTCTTAGGGTCTCTATCTTGATAGTCTCGAGATTAGGGGATTTAACTAATGATTTCTCTCCTCCCCATGAGTCTATCCAGAAGGAAGCCTTGTGTCCATTCCGAATTTCCCAAGTAACATGGTGTGACACAATGTCTCTGCATTGTAGAATATAATTCCAGATAGGTGGGTTCGTAGTTGTCAAAATCCGCATTTCTTCATTTGAGTCCAGGTATTTTTGACGCAAAATTTGAATCTATTTTTGATGACCACTACATATTCCAGACTAGTTTAGCCCCCATGGCAAGATTCATTATCGCCAATTGTCTCAATCCAGCTCCCCCAATGTCCTTTGGGGCACAGACTTTATCCCATGTGACTAGTAGAAATTTGTTTTGATCTCCCATCCCACTCCAAAAGAACCTTCTCATTATCTGATTTAGTACATCTTCTGCAACCTTGGGGAGTTTCATACATGACATGGAGTACACCGGTATTGCTGATAGGACAGCCTTGATTATCAATAACTTGCCTGCGGAACTTAACCACTTGCCCTTCCAAGTCTCCATTTTGCTTTTACATCTATTGATAAGATTTTCCCAATAGCTGACTTTATTAACCCCAGCAAATAGGGGCATTCCTAGGAATCTCTCAGGTAGAGCTGCAATCTTGAGACCAAGGATATGTGCAATGTCCCTTTGAAGTCTTAGTTGTGTGTTCAGAAAGAAAACTTGACTTCTGACATTTGATACTCTATCCCGAGGTCTTGCAATATTTCTCGAGGAAGTCTTTCATGGTCCTAGCCTCCGTCCTGCATGCATCCCCAAACAAGATAGTGTCGTCCGCAAATCGTTGTTGTGTAATGTTGTCAACCCCCTCAACAACTTTCATCTCCTTCCAGGTTCTTGTCTCCCGTATTTGTGTGATCCCTCTGCCCATAGCCTCAACCATTATTATGAACAGAAGGGTGAGAGGGAGTCGCCTTGTCTTATACCCCTGGTAGAGGAAATGAACTCATGCACTGCACCATTGATCAGTATTGAGAATTTGGGCGAGCATATGTAGCTTTCAATCCATTGGACCTAGTTATCACTGAATCTAAACTGTCTCAGAACCTCAACCAAAAACTGCCTATCTACCAAGTCATAAGCTTTTAGAATATCAAGTTTCAATATCATGCTAGCCGCTCTCGATTTCCTAGCAGTATGTATTGCCTCATGTGCAATTATTATTCCTTCTGCAATTGACCTACCTGGGGAGAATCTGCTTTGTTCTTCTGGTATTATGTGCTTTAATACTGCATTTAGCCTGTTTGCAGCAATCTTGGTTATGATTTTGTATGTCATATTGCATAGAGCAATAGATCTGAACTCGTTCATACTTTGCGCCTCCTTTTCGGGTATAAGAACTAGAAAAGTGTGATTGGTTTCACCCACCATGACCTTTTTCTCCTTGATTCCTTAACCGCAGCCGTCACATCTTCTCCTACAACATCCTAGAAATGCTGAAGAAAACTGGCCGGGAAGCTATCAGGCCTGGGCGCTTTATCCGGATTGAATTGGAATACTGCAGCTTTGACTTCTTCTTTGGAAATTTCTTTGTATAGCATCCTGTTTTGTTCTTTTGTTACTAATGCCGGGATTTTGCTGAGTATATCTTCCTTTTCAACTTGGTGTATTTGTGTGTCTGTTTAGGATTTCTTCAAAATAGCTCACTGCTTCTGTATTTACTTTTGCCAATAGGGCATTTTTTTAATCATTTTTACCCTGCTTAATATCTGAAAATCTCATTGCACGGCTTGATTGCTAATAGTTTGGTGCATGCATCTAGGGCATAAACATATTAATTAGCAGTTTACATTCATGCAAAGCCCTCCAGTGGAATCTTGTATAGTGTATACTTTTAAATTCTCTTCATAGTTTAGTCTAGGGTTAGTTAGGTCTTAGGGAGCTTTCCCTTGCAATTTGAATAATGGTTCTACTATATGTGATGTTCTGTTTTGTGTTTTCTTGCAAGAGTTAAATTAAAATATTAGCAAGAGATCTATGGATTTGTATTTTCCTATGTAACACTGAGAATCAGAAATAGGTACTTGGAAACATTGAAAAACATGGGGATCAGAAGAATGATGACTAGGTTGGAGTTGTACAAATGCTTTGGGGTGAACCTGAGGAGGAGAAAATGTAAAATGACGAATGGGTAAGCAACAGTATTGAAAACAATACTAATTATTTTAAGAGAAAAAGTTAAAATTAATCAAAATTAGATTGTCTATCAAATAGAACTGCACAAATCCTTTCAAATACTAAATTACACAATTAAACAACAAAGTTATCAATTCAATTATCATTCTTATCGTTTATAAATGTCCAATGACAAGTCACACAATAAGAAATTGTAATTATTGTGATATGTTTACGATGCCCAATAGTAAGAGATATACACTACTAGATTCCTCTTTCTTGTCAAACTAAAAACATTATATGCTGTCATATTCCGAATAGTGATTGCCCATTCTCTTTCATTTTGTGGCTGCAGAGTCTCTCTTTATTCCCTTGAATGAATGAGTGAGTGATTTTTCTTTTCCATAGTCTATTACAGGTATAAAGCTTCAAGTAAAATGATCCATTTTAGAGAGAAGCAGCCAGCCGTTTGTTCTATCTATGAAAAACAGCTTGATACAAGAGAAGCAAAAAGGTATGAAATAGATCTGGGAATGGATAATGACGTTATCAATTGTCCTTTATGAAAACTCTCTTATAGACCTTATTTCTCTTGAATTTTCTAGAGTTCTCAGCAGAAACTTTCCTTTTTTCCTCAGCCAAATGCAACAATCACTATTTCAATAGACCATAAAAAAGATAAGGAGTACTTATATCTTTATGATGCCTGTAATATGGTCTGTTTCTGAGGTTCCGTTTTTTGTTGTTGAAAACAATGTGAGTTGAAAGATACCGTTCATCAATTAATGCATAAATTAAAGTGAAGGCCTTGGCAATATAAGCGGGTAAATAATGATGTAATTGTAAGATTTGAAATAAGCTCAGTTTTGAGATCAGCTCTGCCTTTCAACAATGTAAACTTCGAATGCGCTTTCTCATATTTTGAAGATCGAAAAAGAGATCGTTGACTTTTAAGAGGAAGGCATTTGGTGCTTCATTTTAGGACCATGTACAGCAACAATGTTCCAAACGCAAACTTCAAAACGTATTCTTGATAATTGAATGATATTTTCCTCTGTTTCAGCAGGCTAATTAATTTAGTTTAAGTGGAGGATCACGTGTAAGATTTCCAATTTACCATTGGTTGTAAGTAGCATTTACATGTCACTCAATTCTATCCTGAGTAGTTTTGACATGCAGTTCTATCCTGATAATTTTATACAATGTGGTATGATCATTTATCTTAGTTTTGAGATAGTGTTGAAATACACTTGATTGACAAGATGAGTCAAATATAGATTCCTAGGTGTAAAATTTTACCTAGGTTTTTTTGATATATATTCCCTTAACAGTTTAGACTTTGGAGTTGTGATGTTGGTTTCTTCTTGTTATTTGTGCAATCTGCAATGGGTATGATTGCTTTTCATTTTAAATCCTGATCTAACTCGTTCATTAGATACAGAAGAAAATTTTCCTTGTATATTATATCAATTTTTTGATGTTTTGTTGAAATAATTATTGTTGCCAATCTTCTTGTATTTATATTGACATCTTGGAGTTAAGATATTTTCTGTATGTGACAATTGTCTTTGCTTTCGGAATGCAATGTTTAATCTCTTTTCATGCTTAACGAAAAGAATATTGGTTATGCAGATTGGAGTTATTGAAGCTGTTCGAAATGTTGTGGATGGGCCTCGAGGAGTTACTGCTTTATGGGTGACACACCGTCTGGAGGAACTTGAATACGCAGATGGTGCTATTTATATGGAAAATGGCACAGTAGTTAAAAGTGGAAGTGTTGGAGGTGTCAGAAAATATATACGAAGACAACAATCTGCTTACAAAAAGTCCCACAAATTGTTCTAGTACACTTAATGTATTGGTCAAGGTGAATGATATCAGAAGTCCAATTTTTAGAACTAGAGCAAGAAATTATTGTTATATTTAAGACCAGGGACCCATAGAGGGAAACATTTCTGCTGTGCATTTGCTGCAGATGGTCACATCTAACCTGTTCAATAGAAAGAGCTACAAGAGATTGAATCTCCCTAAAATTCATTGGCAATTTTTCCTGAAAAGGAAAGTTTGAGCAGTAGATACTATGGGGAGGAAGGCAGGCAGGATGGGTCTACGAGTTTGCAATAGGGTAGGGTGAGGGTCACAAAGATATTAGAACTTTTTAATATTGCCTAACAAATTATAGAAAAAGTTTTTTCTTTAAGCTATACTCGGTTCGTATTTTTGGGTAATTTTCCATTTCTCCATGGGGATGAATTTCTTAGCAGTATTCCCTTTTGTGAAGGTTTACTGTTTATTAGAAGAGCACGAGGTGTTGGAAATCCGAAATCCAATTCATTTTCCTGTATGTTATCTTGTGTGAACCATTGTATCCTTGAGGGTTTAGCTCTCTTGAGGGACAAGGGCAACCCATGTTCTTGGGGTTGAGAGAGGCATACTGATTTCTCTGTAAAAATCATCCTTGTTTGTGTTCTAATTAATAATGAATGGTGGGATAAGTAGATCAGAGCTCCATTGTGTTTTGAAGATAATATACTGGATAAGTAGATCGGACCTAATTTACTGCATTCATTTGACCGAGTACCCCTCTCATGATTCTTCTCACAAGAATTTAATCCCATTTGACTCCCACTATATCTGAACCAATTGGTTTATTATTCAACTCCTCGCCTCTTGTCATGGTTACAAATCCTTATGATTCTAGCTTTTTCATTGTTCTAGTCATTTTTGGATGGTTCTCTTAGTTTGAGTGTGAGTGGATTTGCTTTGTACAAATCCTATGGTTGGAAGGTGAGCAATTCTCCGGAGAAAGTAGTTATTCATAGAGTTCTTAAGTTTTGGATGACATTGTTTTTAGGAGTTCGGTGAGTTAGAGCTCATTTTGGTTATGTAGACATCCTTGAATAAAACTTGATTACTTATGATTGCTTCTCTTACGTGCATTTTAGAGAAAATTGTGCATGCAAGGAAAATGGAGGATTTTACAAATGGAGAATTTGACGATGTGAGTTATAAATGTTATTGAAAGCAATGCATTGTTATGTGTTTAAATCTTGGTGAAGTACATCGGTAAGTAACATTAAGGGAGGAAAAGTTTTTTCAAATGTATGTTAGATTTACATATTATGTAAGGTATTTGCATTTAAAGTTTGAAATCACTTTAATAAAAAAGAAAAGTTATTTTTAATTAAAAGTGGGGTAAATGTTTTTCACTTGGAGTTATGTATTAATGAAATCATAAATGGGGGACCTAATTCCTATTTAAACATTTAACAATATCACTCCAACGAGGTTGGAACATTGAAGATAACATCGCCACCATCACAACATGCCAATATCCATACCAAAAAACAAGTTATATCTTCTTTGAACTTTATTTATTTTCTTAGAAATTTGACGACTCTTTAAAATGGCTTGTCAAAAGAAGTTAGGAGTATGTGTATATATATCTCATTAAAAATGATTTTGATTTAAATCTCTATTTTTAATGTAAACCAAAGTTATAATTTATATTAAATTAAGATTTAAATTTGTTGTGAGCAATCCTTATGAAGGGCACAACCCATATACATATGGGCTATTACCTCTATTGTTGGTGGCTTTAAATCACTCATTTGATCGTTGGGGTGGGCATGGACTGCAAATAGATTTGTGACCCCATTTTAATGGGAATGACCTTTCAATATAAAACCCCCTATCCAAACACAAAACATTAAATTGTTGTCAAATGTATTTGCTTTTGCCATTGCCATTTTTAAATGTAAAAAAAACAAAAAAACACAAAGGAGATAAATGATAAATCAATTAGTATTTGTATAGTGGTAATTATTTTATAAAATGTAATATGGTTAATTATAAAAATAATATGATATAAATATTTTAAATTGTTAATGACAAATTTTTTTTTGGAATTAATGTATCTTATTATTTAGAATTGTGCTTAATTTTGAACAATCATATTTAATTATAATGAAAATTTGAATGAACATTATTTTTCAAGGAACTTTCAATGTAGCAATCAATGTTTGGGAATATTTGTCTTATTATTTATATCATCTATCATATCCCTTTGTCTAATTGAAAAAATAAATAATGTTTGTGATATTTTATTTATATTTTATTAAAAAGCATTAAAGGAGAACACAACCATATAGTTTAATATTATTTAATTATACTTTTAATATCAATGAACATTCTTTTACAATGTCGTTTAGCATGATTATGAACATAGAAATATTATGTTTAACAAATGAGTTTTGGTTTTTTGGAGGCTACTTATTGTTGATATGTGTAGTGCTACTCTTTTTAAGAATAATTAAATATGCAATAATTTGTAAGTCAATCAAAATATACAATGATTTATTATTCATTAAATTTTAATGAACAATGAGTAAGATTTAAACTGAACAAAATAAATTAATTGCACAAATAATTGAGATTCCAGAATAAATCAGTACTTATTTTTATTAAAATATGTAGAGATTCACACATCATTTTAGAGTAGTTTTTTGCTTTAGCCTCTTCCATCTATGAGCAATCTGGGAGGAATCGGTTCCTTTTGGAAACAAAATGCATTATTGCTCTTTGCACAAGTGTTGGTTCAACATAACAATGATCAACACAAATGCACACTATGCCTTGACCAGGATCATCTTGGGTATATGTTGTACCTTGAGTTGGACACATGTTGTGTGTCTCCTCTAATGCCCACATCTTGCTAACCCAAAACTCTGTCCTTCATAGTCTCTCTAATCAATTTCACCCAAAAATAATTAGTTTCTCACTGGTTTAAATAACCTAAAGGGTGGTTTCAACTATCATCACTTTCCACAAACAATATTACATATGAATTACTAATTTTAATCATCTTGTGAACTCACTTTAATAATTTTTTTTGCTATATTTTTTATTTGTTTCTTAACCTTGAAAAATCTCCACTTTATTATTTTTAATATCTCGAACCAACCTTTGGCTCTCTATATAAGAGTCCCGCATATTATTGTAAGGGGGAGCTTTTTGTGTGGAAATAGAACAACTACAAGAAAATAATTAGACCTATCTATGTTGTGTACTTACTGAATGTAAGATGGTTGCTGGTTATATAGTGTTTATTTTATGTTCCATCTCTGTTCCATGCATGTTCCAGTTTTGTACTATCGTGACTAGGTAGATCCTATTGGCAACTAACATTTTGGCGCCGCTGCCTAAAGCAAACCTGAGGTCTGATTAGTAGGGGTTAGTACCTTGGCTGGTACGTGACTGGTACAGTACGTGACATAGCTTCAGGTTGGTACGTGACTGGTACGGTACGGGACTGGTATGGTGACTAATAGTTTGGCATAGTACGGAACAAGTACAGAATGGGACTGTACGGGACTGGTATGTGACATAGCTTCGGGCTGGTACGTGACTCGTACGGTACAAGACTGGTATGGTGACTAATAGTTTGGCATAGTACGGAACGAGTACGGAACAAGACTGGTACGCTGGGCAAGTCTACTAGTAAGTGACTAGTGCAAGGCTAGTACAGTGACTGGTACGCGCAGCAAGATGGCAGCATAATGGGTCGCAAATTCATACAACAAACCCTAGTGACTGACAGTGACACAGAGGATAACGAAGTAACAAGGGAAGACCAAGTCACACAAGATTTACTCCAGTCTTGGGACGTGGCGGTAGACAAGTACGTGGAACGAGA
>MU223609.1:467036-478902 GCA_018584345.1 Thuja plicata
GCACAAGGGAAGATTTGGGATTACCTCATAGACATGGAGCATGCCTTCCGCACCACATTCCTCCACCTCCAGAAAATGGTGTGGACTACCAAAAAGGTTGATGAGGAACATACAGTAGCACTGGAACAGGAGAAAGAACTGAGGGTAGAAGTGGAGGCCTTGAAGAAGGAACTGGCATAGGAGAAGGTGGCTCGGGAGGAGGAAAGAAACATCAGGACTACAAAGGAACGGCTACTTATCACTGCTGAAAAAGACAAGATGGACGCGCTACGACTTCTCAAAGCAACTAGGGAGAAGCAGCTAGCGACAGAAAAGGAATTGACAACCTTGCGCAGCTCGAACTCCACCACAAGGACGCCTTCTTACTCTCACTTGTCTCAGCAGAACTAATAGTTGGTGTATTTTCCCATTTTGTAATGTTGTTTGGAAGATGACAAGTTTTGGGGGGGGGATGATGTAGACATGCAATAGATAATAAATAAAGTTAGATGGTCGGGTTTGGTTAAAATATGTTTAATTAATGTCTGTTAGTAGTAATTAGTTGGAAAACGGTTGGCCTCGAACCAACCTTTGGCTCTCTATATAAGAGTCCCGCATATTATTGTAAGGGGGAGCTTTTTGTGTGGAAATAGAACAACTACAAGAAAATAATTAGACCTATCTATGTTGTGTACTTACTGAATGTAAGATGGTTGCTAGTTATATAGTGTTTATTTTATGTTCCATCTCTGTTCCATGCATGTTCCAATTTTGTACTATCGTGACCAGGTAGATCCTATTGGCAACTAACATCTTGTAGCATTTTTTCCCTTATAAATTAGCTAGTGGCATGAGAACTTTCTACATTAAATACATATATATGTGATGAATAGAATACATGATAGGCAAAACTAGGTTGATAATCCCGCTTTTCAATCATATTAGAATATGAAGCCACCAAAAGATGAATATGATTGACTAATCCTTGATCCAAGAGAATCAATTTAGTATCTATGCTCTTGGGGCTTCTATTCCTTTGCTGCTTAAAAATGAGAGATTGAAGGCTTGGGTTTGAAAGCTTGACTCTAACAATTGTAGAAATTACGAATCGAAAAATACAAACCAGATACATAACTGAATTGAGAAAAGTACTATGTACTTGTGATCTGAATCTGAGTTAATTCATATAGGACTGTGTCGACCAAGTCACCTGGTTCATGAGACTAAATAACTTGATATAATTTAAGATCTGGGCTCCTAGGCCTTTGTCCAATTCAAAGTGATTCTGGGAAGACTAGGGCACCTAAGTCACCTTGTTTTAGGATTGGGGCACCTAGGTCATCCAAGTCCCTACAACAAAGACTAAAATTGCAACTATGGATTTGAATTGGTGTCGAGATTCTATTCCTTATGTCAGAATTGGATTTGGACATATATCTATACACGCAACACAAAAAATGGTTTGTGCGGCTATGCAGGGGTTTTCCTTAGTCAATCCTCTGATTTGGTAATTTCAACTTCAACAAATAACCGATATCAAAATAGGAATCATGTGCGCCCTTGAATCTTAAGTGTGTTAAAGATTTCTATGAGCTAAAATGCATAAAAAGTAACGTATAGATATGCTCAAATGTGTTAGAGTAAAACCCTATATGATATTGAAAATTCAAGTATATGAATCAAAAAAATTGAAGTAATAAAATTTAGATTTGGATCTCATATGTTGAAATATGAGAATAACATGAAATCATATTATACCCAAAGGGAGAGGTGCCAACCATCAATCAATAATTCCCTATTATCCTGCAACATCTCTTGAAGCTTTTGTGTTGATGATGAAAAATAGACTTGGATTTTGGTATTTTTTGTTTTTCCTCAATTTTTAGATCTTCACCTCATAAGATGTTTTCAAATTTCTGACCCCCTCTTCACAACTGGTTTCATCAACCAAATGAGGTGGGATAAATTTCCTATATACTCTCTCAAGTATTTTCAAGTGCAAAACTCTGAGTAAGATGATGCGAGTTTGGAACTCTTGCTTAAACATGCTAACCATTGCAAAATTCAACTTTGAAGAAGAATAAATGGGATTGAGTGGACTAGGTCAGCCCATTCCTGGGAATTGGATGACTAGGTCAGCCCATTCCCAAGAATGAGGCAACCAAGTCAGTCGATTCCCTCCAATTCGGGCCCAAATTTAAACTAGAGGTCCAAAATGTCAAGGAGAGGTCAATTTGAATGGAAAATTGAGTTGTGATAGGATAAAATAAGAAAGGCCACACATGATAAAAAGGAGCCCATGTAAGTAAGTGGTGGTTGAATTGATGAAATAATTAAAGGGCACACCTATAATTAAGGGCCCATATAAACTTTTGATGATATTAAATTATCCGAGGACTCATATTTAAATCAATTATTAATTAAATTCATAATGCAGTCCTGTAATGCATAACAAAATAAAACCCACTAAAATGAGTGCTATCAGAGCATTGAATTGTACACCCTATCAAAGGTGTACAATTTACAATGCTACATTTAGCCCTCACTTTAGTGGTCATATGACACTACGTGCAATTGCATGCTAAAGTACAAAAAAAGTAAATAATGAAAAAGGATATTCCAAGGTTGTCGAATGAATCCCCCAAGAGAGCAATAATTGCAATGCAATGTTTGGAACTACAATCTAGAAAACCTCTTAGCCAATTTAAACCATAAATCACCCAATTCTTACTAAGAATGATAAAAATCAAGGCTACCTTTATGCCCCCTAATTTTTCTTGCTAATTAGGATGTAGTAACAAGGTATCATGTTTACCACATAAAATTGTGAAGAACAATTTGATGAAAATACTATCAATGAGGTTTAAGAAAAATTCAAAATGACTCATAGAACATTTTGAAAGATAGAGAATTGATTCACAATTTTAGCACAACAAATACTGTGAAAATCAAAGCTCTCTAGCTCAAGATATGAAAGATACAATAAAATAAAGTAAATTTAGGGTTTTAGAAAACTTACCTTTCAAATAGTGACAAAGTCACTATTCTATTGTCTTGTTCAAATTTTTATTTTTGTGTAGAGAGGTCTACCAAGATGCCAAAGGGATGACCATCCCATCCCACAAGGATCAAGGCTCTTTGATAGGTAGTTGGGAATAAAGGTCAAATAGATGAGGTATGCCTTCTACCTTGCATTAATTTTTTTTCTATTTCTACTATTTTAAGGTATTTTGGCACACAACCCTAGGCCATATGTGGGTCCACCCTTCCTAGGTGCTAGAATCTATGGTGGGCACCCTAGTCTTCTTTGCATGCCTTATTCCTAGAAAGACACAAACTGTAGGTTGCTTATGTCCCATCTGGGCGCCTAGGTCCTTTTGGGGTGCCAAAGTCCCTAAAAGGTTCCCATGTCCTTTCAGGGTGCGCTTGTCCTAGGAAGACATCACTAGACACCTAGGGGTTGCAATGATTGATGTTTTTGATATCTTTTGATACTTTTTATGTCGATGCATGATTGTAGGCACTTCCTGAGATGCAGGAACATACAAGTGGTTGTATCCTCACATATCTACGAGGGAAGATGTGAGATCTCTTTATCAAGGATTTGGGTTCCTCAAGAGAGGTTATATTGTACTAGACATACCACATTCCTACATGTGGTACACTGATTTCATGTTGATGGTGCTTATAGAGTAGTGAGACGTAAACACCTTAACTTGACATCTTTCGACAGAGGAGATGACATAATACTATGGGATGTATACTAGATTGCCTATCCATGGGAGGATACTGTGATTTGAGTTGATCTCACAATGATACAGGTTCAGGAGGATTATATCTTCTATCTTGGTAGGTCCACTCCTGGAGAGAAGAGAGACAAGATATCTCTTGATATGCTTCTTTGTGTTGGTTCAGGGGTCCCACTTCTAAGGAAGTTGATGATGAATATGATTGCATTAATTGTCACTCTAGATGCCCAAGGCATTGCCTTTTTAGTAGGCTTTGTCCATACGATCTAGAGTATAGAGGAGAAGTATTTTGTGTTCTCACGAGGTCAGAGTATGCTTGCAAACCTTTATTATGATCTTTAGAGACATGCCCACATTGAGCAGAAGATCTTGAGAACATGCACACTACTTTAGGTATGGATGTTTGAGCACATAGCATGTCCTAAGTTGGTGGGACTTCCTATAGATTTCAAACATACAGATCCATGGGAATTCACATATCCATGTAGTGGTGCCTGGGATAGAGATGTGTTGTATTAGAGAGTTGTAATAGATTTCTTACAACCAGAGTATATCATATAGAGGCTATATAGGTAGATGGATAGATCACTGGAGATGGGTAGGTAGCTGGAGACTATGCAATAGAACTGTCTTTCATAGGGTCACCATGAGTACATTTTTTTGCCTTTTTACTTAGATATAGTGAGATGATAGTTCGATCTTTCTAATAGTACACTTAGGGAGGTCCTGACCTATTAGTAGTGTTTCCATAATGCCTCAAGACCAGGGCTCACCTAAGACCAGTTATGGATGATGTCAAAATTATAGACTTATAGGATGAGGATAGACAAGATGTAGTCATACCTTGGCACATTGAGGATGTTGGTATGATGAGAGATTTCCTTAGATGCTATTACTTTCACAAAGTGCATCTCACTTTCTCAAATGATCATTCTATAGGGTACCTTAGACCATGGGTGAGGCTAGATTCTAAGGATGAGGTAGTTGAGGAGTAGTAGGATCAAGGTCATGGCGAGGAGTGAGATGAGGAGCAAGATGATAAGCATCTAGTAGTGGATTCCCGTGTGGTATTATCCAAGGATTTTAGACAGAGAGAGGAGGATGATGATGATGGTAAACCACTGTGGAGGCCTACCTATCAGGCATGGACATCACTCTCATCCACTAGTCGGGGTACCACACATACATAAGTATGAGGAGAGTACGACCTCTATGCCCCTAGCTACATCACATAGTTCAACGACATAGGCTCCATCTATTGTGAATCCTCACTAGAAAGATAGAGATCTATGTATGATGTGGTGATATTGTGTTATTATTTGATGACTATACATGCATGAAGTATTATATACATGATAATGTTACTGATGTTGATCTTCTTTCTATGATTGCAGTGAGCAGTTGAGGATGACATGATTTTATGGGTTACATAGTTAGAGACATGGCTACATTAGTGCACATTTCCCATTCATCATATATTTCTCATATATCATAATGGAGTCTAGGGAGGCATGTCAACCTATTCTATTCGATGCGATTGGAGAGAGAGAGAGAGAGAGAGAGAGAGAGAGAGAGAGAGAGAGAGAGAGAGAGAGAGAGAGGCCTTAGTACTTAGATGTGTCATTCAAGGATTAGAAATGCAAAGTTTATTAAGGAGTCACTCATGATCCATGACATCTCATATATTCTCTTCTAGTCCACAACCATCACCTCATCTAGGGA
Source organism: Thuja plicata (assembly GCA_018584345.1). Classification (NCBI taxonomy): domain Eukaryota; kingdom Viridiplantae; phylum Streptophyta; class Pinopsida; order Cupressales; family Cupressaceae; genus Thuja; species Thuja plicata. Next base: position 472,487 of record MU223609.1, read on the forward strand.
TAAAGGGATCAACTAGTCATCATCCCAGGGAGAATACTAGAAGAGATGTAGATTATCATATGATACTTTACTTTTTGTGCTAGTGGTAGTTTTGTTGTATATCATACACACACATATATATATGATGATGTTTTACATACTTGTCTTACATTAATGAAAAATAATGTGTCTTATTGATTTAATTAAAATAACACAAACATGGTAATGAACATGTATGTCTAACTCAATACCACTATGATTGATTACGCAACCAATGCAGGTATTATCAAATTGATACACACATGGTTTATTAAATGAAGGAATGTTCAATTAAATGGTACAATTGATGATATAATGTACTACTAAAAAGCTAAATGCTAATATGATCTAGCTAATTTACTAAACACAAGATGATTAACTAACCACAACACATGGAATATTGAATAGCATGCTAACATAAGAATGCGATTTTTATGAAGGCGAAACTACAAACAAAGGAATCCAAGACAACATAAACATTTTTTCAAGAACGAAGAAATGCATATGAAATAAAAAGAATCTCTAACTATCAAATATAATATGGTTTAATGAAGATAATATATGCTAACATACAATTCAATAGTAGAGAGAGAAATGAAAAGAAGACAAGAGTTACGCATAATATCTAGGCAAGTGCAAAGCATTTATGGGGTCTTTGAAAGGTGTACCTTCTATATATTCTATCTTGTAAGAACTTAAACCATAGACTTTTGTGGGGTAAACGTACAAACCTATGTCACACTTTTATAAAGGGAAAGGTTAACACAACCAACTGTTTAATTTCGACGACATAAAAGTGGCATTTCTATTTTGAATTTGAAGATGATGTAAACTGATGAAACATGTAAAACTTGATGAAGTTTATGCCTATACATTTTTTTTTAACAAGAATCGATATGCATTTTTAATTTTTAAAGCCAATTTTTATTGATAAAAAATGTTGAAAATTAGGGGATCTAGTTCCCACCAAAAAATAAAATGTAAATGAACCTTTTTTTTTTTTTTTTTTTTCTGATTTCAACATCCCAAATAGATGACATGCATATCCAATGCATGAAAAAAAGAGTTTTCGATGTATATTTTCTTCGTTATAACATTTTAAAGTCCAACATACCTGAATTTGACAGTTTTCATATCCCGCCATATTTTATCTGTAAAAATATTTTTTTTTGGAGATGACTTTCCTCTAGTGATCCATATATTCTTTAATTTTTTTAAATATGATTCAGTATTTTTTTCCTTTTTCAAATCAACCTCTTCTCGAATATTAGAATACCCACTTGCAGTATTTTTAACTTAAAATATATTAAATATAACCAAAATTTTATAGAAATTATACGAATAGATTCCTGACTTCGAGCTCTACAAAAGGGTATTTTTAGTTTTTTGAAATATTTAATTTTTCCTAGAGAAATATGTTGCAAAAGTGAAAAGTTCTAGTAATCTGATAATTTTGGTGATGTGGCTGCCACTTAGGATGCCACCTTGGATGTTTCGGCCAGAAGGGTTCTAGTGGGAACCCTTCTAGCTAAAACCTTTCTGGCCAGAATTGTTCCTGTCATAAACTTTAAAGCCGACTTGAATGGTCACCTTAGCGACCACATGGGAACCTCATATAAGACGATTTTAATTTTTGATTTTTAATTGTAAAACAAAACATATGCAAATTTATTTAATTGATTTTTGCATAAAATTAATTTATTTGCAATTTTTTGGAGAAAATCAATTGTTTGCGATAAGGGTTGCTATTTTTCACATAAATTGCGAAAAATAATTTGATTTTTTCCTAGTAAGTTGATTTTAATGTTTTTTTTTAAATTTTGCTTTAATTATTTACAATTTTTGTTCATTTTTTAAATATTTGAAATAAGGATTATCTATGAACTTATAAATATTATATACGGATTTCTTATTAGGTATATGTAGGTTTTTATGTGTTGGTGAATTGAAACTCAATTTTAACAATTTGTGTAATGGGGAATAAAATGACTAGATCAAGGTTGTATGACCCAAAAATGGATGATAAAATGAAAGGTCATACAAAACATAGTCAAGAGAATTTTGTTGATGTTCAAGAACAACTTGCTAATGTTGAAGAAGCTACAAGTCAAGTACAAGAATAAATTGGTACTAGTCAATCTACAATTTTTTTCTTTGGTATGGAAAATTCGATGGAGAGGGATGAAGATTCTCTTTTCAATGAGATCTCATCCGAATAAATGATACCCGAAAGAACATTTAAATTGCAATGTAAAAAAAATTGGGATGATTATTTTCAAAATAAATCTTTGTTTGGAAGAGCATAATTATTTGCTAGGTTATTTAGGAAAAGAGAAATGACTCCATTTTTCAAGTTGTTGGGTGTTGATAATAAGAAAAGGTCAGCAAATACATTAGTAAAACAAACAATAGTTGAAAATTTGCAAGAAGAATTGAACTGTATTGATAGCACAAGTCGAGGTGATGATTTAAGTGTTGCACGTAGATCATTGATGACTATGATTTCTAGTAAGAAATTGTCCCAAAGAAAACAAGTTCAAGAAATTTCTCAATTAATGAATGTTTATAGAAGAACTGTTCAAAGATATATTAGGAGGAGAAATATGTTAGATGAAAACATTGAAACGAATCGGGTATATATTTATAGGGTTCCTCAAATGAAATAATTTATGAAAAATGTAAAAAGATAGATCATTGAATATTAGACTAATCACACTCGTGTTTCTTCCAATAGAAGGGACACTATATAGATGGTAGATGAAGATGGTATACAAATTTCACATCCAAAACATTTTATAGACACAACACAAAGTGAACTATTTGAAGCATTCAAGCAAGAATTTGTAGATGTGAATATTTGTCAAAGGATGTTTGAGATATTACATCCTTGTTTTGTGTGCATAAATAATGTACGTGAAACTTGTTGTCAAAATCATGTTGAATTTCATATACACTTGCAATCATAGAAAAAAGATATGGTAGTAATTAATCCAAATGTAGTCATCTCTGGAAGTACAACACAATTTGTGAAGTCTATTTTATGTGATAAATTAGAAGATTTAGATGAGTTCAATATACAATGTATAAAAGTGCATGTAATGATTGTGGAGATTTGAATTTTTTCAATGCAAATTGACAATACTAATCTTTCAATACATGTTATGTGGAAGAGATTTGAATATAACACATACCAAACTAAGTCCGGAGTTGAATCCAAAATACTTGTGTTGAAAGAGAGTGAATTTCCCTACATTGAGTTTATGAATAGATTTCATAATATCATTTATCCACATATCGAACATTGTCATGGTGTAAGATGAAAAACTCAACATTTTCGTGAGTCAAAAAATTATTTTCCACCGGGTTGTATTATTTCAATTATAGATTTTCCTGAGAACTATACATTTATTCCTCATATGTATATTCAAGTTCAATATTATCATTCTGACCAAGTTATAATATTTGTACTAGTTTTTTATAGACATGTGTAGTTTGATGTGGATGGTGTAGAAAGTAGTAAAAATGAACACATTATCATCAAAGAGGTTCATTTCTATATCAACGATGATATTGTAAGTCATGATAAGATCTATGTGGCCCATTGTTTTAGAATGTTTTTTGAAGATATTGGACAACGTAGGATAAATACTTCAGAACATTATATTTGGTTTGAAGGATGTGTTGGTAAGTGTACTTCAATTGATTTCAAATTTCATTTAAATTATTCTTTTATTTAATCAATATATAGATTATATATGTTTTTGGATTTGATTGTAACTTCATGCTTGGGCAATTTAATTTTTCAAAATATTTTAATTGGCTATCCAAACAACATGCTAGGCCTAACATAAAGTTTTTGGGGAACTTCTTCGAAAGTGTAGATGGAAAAGGAGAGCAGGATGGAGCAAGAGCATGGTTGAAGCATGCACTTCACCAACATGAACTTGAATGTACTTGGCTCTAGATATATTTTTCAATTTAATTTAAAATGAAGTATCTTATATATATGGATTGCCCACATTGCTAAAGCGAGTTCTTGTACAAGTAACAAAATAGAAAATTCAAATGAATTGTTGAATGGTGCAAAGTCATTTTGGTATTCATGACACAACTTACAAAAAATATTATTTTTGAAAAGTGAAAGGTAAAATATTGTGTTCAAATTCTTAAAAAATTGACATTTGAATGCATATTTAATTTTGTTGAAATATATACATGTGAGTTTGACTTTTATTTTAACTCTCAATCTAAACATTTACATTTTTAAATTCATATTTGTAACAGATATTGACTGATCTAATCCTTATAATTATCAAACAATTACTAGTATTAGAAGTTTATGTAATGCCCCGCCAAGGAACCCTCAGAAACATAGGGTCAAACATGCACTTAACAACTTTTTTTTTGAAACATGGAATATACACCATGAACATAAGTGCAACCATAACCATAACAAAAGAAAATATATAAAAAAAAAAATCATCCACAATCATACACAAGCGGAAGTTTTAATCACTCTTCCAAGGGTTCCGTGAAAACTAACGATCACACTCGAAACATAGTAGACACATCCACGAGATTGCAAACATAGAGGCAATGAAACCATCCTCTTTATCCATCCAAATTACAAATTCATTTTAAGCCCAAAGGAAATGTTCCTATAGTAATGAGGAATACAAGTTCATTACGAATTAACCAATAAGAAACCCCATATAAAATCATCACAAAGAATAGAAAACCTGGTCTGACATCCAAAACCAAAAAGAGAAACCAAAATGGGTGCAAATGCCGAAAGTAGGCAGAGAAACTGATCTTTTGTGCAGATGGTGATCTATGAAAGCGTCGATTCATGGCTTGTAAAATTATGAGACAAAATGTCTTAGACTAGTGAGTCGCATGCATTGATCTATAGGTGGAAACGCCGATTAGCGCAGGCACAGACGCCGATTCATAAATTTCTATTGAACTTGAAAATATAAAGGTATAAAGCCTATGTTGACACCACCATACAACTGATAAACAACTAGATCCACACTGGGGAGTTCCTAATACACATGATCGAGGCCATGAACACTCAATATAACAATAACATCATAAAGAAGCTAATTTACTGATCACAACATAACATGTGCATGCAAATCACTTAAAGGAGAAGCAAGGGATCACTAGTACATTTGACCCCAAAAATCGACCAACATTCCTGACCAAGCATTAAAATGGTTTTGCTTGGTCAGTTGATAGAAGGAAAAATTTGATTTTTTTAATCCATTCTCGTGTTGGTTGGAATTACGAATAACATCATATGTGGTCGCAATTCTGACCAACACAGGCATAACTTAAAAAAAAAAGGTTTAACTCCATTTAATTATGTTATGTTACGTCGCGAAGAGCGGAAGGAGGGCACGCAAAGTAACTAACAGAGGGCATAACACGTCGTGAAGAGTTGAAGGAGGGCACACATAGTAACCAACATAGGGAATAGCACAACAACTCCAAAATTTCTAAATATCTCTTATTCTCAGGTACCCATCGACTCTACTAGTCCACATGCTTTTTTATTAGAATTCTAGTTTCTATCTAAACCTTAGTTTTGAATAAATCGATTGATTTTGATATCTTCTTGGCACATTTTGTAAGGTCGTTCATGCATGCCTTTCTAGACCAGTTTGATGATGGTAGATTAGGGTTAATTCCTCATGATTTATTGTCAACAACCGCCCGCAGAGAGGCATCTTTGCGGCGATGAACAACCAGAATGGGCCGGGCAAAGAACGACAAATTGTTAACCGGAATGAAAAAAATTACTTAAATGATTCTAATGTCTGAGAACTTATCGTAATGTATTTAGGACACCAATAAGTACATTCCCTGCTCACAAATGTAGGTGAATTCAATATTATTATAATGTCTCTAAATTATAAATATCCAAATTTTTCCCTAGGTTACAATTTTTAGTTAAAGCAAGTAGGGATTAAAAATATCTTTCACTTTGATTGAGATCCTGCAAACAAGTTAGGAATCATTTAAAAACATAATTCATAAAATAGATCTCTTTAGTTAGAAATGAGCATATTAAATATATGTTATTATTACCTAAATCATGTGGTGAATTGACTGAGCGAGTCTTGTTTGTAACATTGCAAGCGACCTTTGACATATTTAATTACTGCTCTCATGGGCATGTAGTATATAAATATTAGTTGTGCACACAATTGGAAGAGTTACCTCATCAGATCTCAAATTAGGTAACTCTTCCAATTGTGTACACAAATAAGATTTATATACTCACTTTTCATTGCTTCATTGTCTATTTTGCATTATTTCTTTGTTGAAGTTGTCACTACTATGTCAATAAGATTCTAGTTCATTTTCTCTTTAGATCTTCAATATTATTCTCA
>MU223609.1:478952-527557 GCA_018584345.1 Thuja plicata
GTTGTCACTACTATGTCAATAAGATTCTAGTTCATTTTCTCTTTAGATCTTCAATATTATTCTCACTTGATCAATTTTGTAGTAGACATTCCTTCTTGGAAAATTATTTCACTAATTTCAATTCATAATTCCATACTATTTTTATGATAGTGCTTCATTGATAGTATCATCTTCATTCTTCTCACTGTGATTGTCTTTGAATAGTAAATTAAACTTGATGGAAATCAATGAATACTATATATCCTAAAATAAAATATGGATCACTCATTGATTCCTCATAACATGGTTATTATATCCAATAAAACAATTATCTTTTCTTTTAGAATAATAACTACATCTGATTGGGTAGTCATACATCCAATGGAATAGTGAATATATCTTCATTGAAGAACCATGATATCTCTTTTTTAACTCTTTCTTGACATCTTATTTTTTCTCCATACAAATCACTGGTTTTCACTTCATATAGCAATGTATATGTACATATTCACTAGATAAGACTATCTTGCAACTTAACTATCACTGTATTGATATTCCTTGTCACCGCTTTTGACAATGAAAGGCACAACCCCTTATAAATCTCCATATTTTGTCACTTCTTAACCACTTTTAACATTGATATATTTCCATTATAATTTATAAGTTTAACATCATTTCATTGTTTTTACATTCTATTTTCATTGCTATTGCATTGTGAAACCCATTCACTATTATTACTCTCCATCTATCCATAGCTTCGACAACTCATATCACTACTACTATCTTTTCATCCCTGTTTCCTAGTATTTTTTTATATATTCTGTGATGTTTTACGATTGTCCTTGAGTTTGAACACATGTTTCTTGCTCCTTCAATCAAATGCTTTGCTCTTTATAAAAAATCTTTGTATTTGCATTCACATGATAGTATGTGGATCTATTTTTTTAGAATTCATAATAGTGAGCTCCCCCTTTGTTCTATACCTCAATGTATTTGATCTCTATAGGTTGATCTTTTGTTTTTTCCCCTTCATTGTTTTACATCCTCTTTCCATTGTCACAAGTGCTTCCAATGTCTTGAAATCTTCTCAAAAAATGTTGCTCATTCCTTTTTGCATGAAATTGATGTTCTATTGATCATTTCATAACAAAATATTATTTTTGGCATTGTACGAGGTTTTAGAGGCATAGCTGGTAAGGGTTTTTGAAGATACTAATTTTTATTTTTATTTTTCCCTTCCTACCAAGGTTGGCTTCTAATCCTGGTTTCCTTATTGTGGATAACGGGAAGGTGAATTTAACAATATCCAAGTTGGAGGAATTATAATAGGTTGGGAGTCAAAGCTATATTCTACTGAGCGACTACTTTAACAACCCCCAATATCAAATATAAAAATTGTCTAATTTAAAGTGTTTAAGTTGTTGGGCCGGTTCACATGTCCTTTTTTGATGATAGGAAAGTGGGGGCACAGACAACCCCTTTTATCTTGTGTCATCATTTTTGCAACCAGTCTATATTATCTCATCATTTCTGCTTTCTTTCTTATATGTATAGATATACATAATTATGTGTACATTTACATAATCGTGCATGTATATATATACACATACATCAGTATGTATGTGTATGCATCATTATGTTGGGATACTTATTCATTATTGTTACTTTGTTTTAGGTCTTCTCAATAAATAGAACATTTGGTATTGAATATTGTCATTTGGAGTCCTTGGAAGAACAGTGTTCCAGATTATTTAACGTGTGTGATGATGACATCAAACATGCTATTCTCTACCTTCTGAAAGATAATATTGCTGGCTCGCATGTACACAATGGGGTGATCTATAAACTAGTGTTTTCTACTCTCTTTGAAGTTACCGATCAGTTTTAATGGGTCTTGAAGGTGGTTAAGCATGTGGTTGTTTCCCACAATTTGGAAAAAGTTGCACAGGGGATTCAGATGATCAATCCAAACATTATCTTTGGCAAGCTTGGATCCAATTTTGATAATAGAGCTGGCTACCAAAATAAAATGGTGGAGGCATGGGAGGTCTTCAAGCTATCTTGCGCTAATGATAACTACGCTTCTATGAGTGTCTTCCATGGTCACAATGAATATTTTTTCACTTGTGACGATAGGAATGTTATGATGGACTACTTCTTTGGAGTTGACATTTTTGTCAATAAACTAGGTCATCTTTAGATCATTTCCTTGAACATACTTGTTCCATCCATCACTTTTTGGAAATATCCTCTCATATGTGGGGCAGGTGTATTTGAATGCAAAATGATCGGCTTTAATGTAACTGTGCACACATGGCCACAACATTTGAATGTAACCTTTTAAACATAATGGTATACTTTTTTAATTGTAACTGCAAGAAAATTAATTTTCTAATTTCTATCATGCAATTAGGTATCTTTTATATTCAATATTGGGGTTTTCAATAGATTAGTATGTGTATGTGTAGCAGGATATATATATATGTGTGTGTGTGTGTGTGTGTGTGTGTGTGTGTTATCTCTCTCTCTCTCTATCTATATATATATATATATATGTATATCTATATATATAGATATGTATGTAGATATCCCTCTTTCTCTCTATATATGGATATAAGAGATATATATCTTTATGTACATATGTATGCATGTATATGTATGTATGTATGTATCACTTAGTGTTGTTTATGCCACCATCTTCCTTTCCTATGGCAAGCATGCAAAAGATTGAAACGTAGACATGAAACTTATCTGTTTAACTTAATATTTGGAATACCCTTCTTTGTAAATGTTTTTGTTGATACATACTTAGGGTCTAGATATCCATATGTTCATCATCATTACAAAAACTTATCTAGATAATGAACTTTATATCCTTATGCATTATGCTGCTATGATTTTGCCTCTTTTTTTGACACAATGAATGGTTTCAGATATCACTTATTTCAAAAATGGTGGCTCCATTATATCTTCTTTGAGATTACTGTCCTACATTGTAATAGAAGTCTTTTATTATATTTGTAACTATGTTTTTGTATAATAGTTTCTCTTTCTTACCATTGTCAACTACTAATCATTGGTTTCTCTTTCTCCTTTGGGAATGCTTCTCAGGTAGAAATGATAGGATACCATCTATCTTTATTGAAGACTCTTTATCAAAAGGGGATCAATGTCCTTTATCTTCAATCGAATAAGGGGTGAAAAAGGTTTCTCTGCATCCATTGGGTATAGAAATTGAGTGGTATACCCAAACAATGCAAAGCATCTTCTGCAGCCTCGATTCTAGTGAAGAGAGAAATGCCATTGATACCCTTTGGATAAAGAGGCTTTAGAACATAAATATGATATCCTACCATTACTACCTAAAAATAATTTTCAAGGGATCATAGATGCTCTATCCTACCACAGAAACGTGTGTGGTCCTTATCATAGCCTTAGCACAAGCTCAATCTCATGAGGTTGTAGTGGACCCAATTGATCTAGATTGACCAATAAAAAATTCCACTTTCTACATTGAAAAAGTACCATATATCTCTCTTCAAGGGTGGATTATTCATTACTACCATGTCATGTTGTATTTAGTTGTATGTACCTCTAATTTTTTATTTTATACTATGTAATCTTTAGCATATTTATCATGTGACTTATGTAAATCTAATTATAATTGACCTTCATAACATTGAACATGCCATTCTAAACCAAAATATTGGCCTGCACAATTTTTTCAAATACACTAGGAACCATAGTGACAAGTAAGCCTACAAGTGTAATATAAGCCACCCCTGTTCCTAGAACTTTGAACCACCTACTCTGCAATCTACATGTTTAATCATAAAGACATTGCCGAAATCACAATCATAAAGACATTGCCAAAATTACAAACATTAACTATTTTTCTCCATCCTTCTAAAGATACTGGAAAAATGTGTGCAGAAAATGTGACACACTTCTATGAGTCATTATATTCAAGATTTCTCAAGAATGAGGTCTCAAATAGTGACTCATAGCTCCCTATTCATGGAGTGCAAGGGTTTGTGATGGAAGCCCTCAGTTTAGACCTAGTTATGCCCATGCAAGTACACCATGAAATGAGAGATTCAAAGGGAAAGATTAAGAATGATAGTCTCCATGATCACCAAATATGCATTGCAAATGAGAATGAAAGCTAATCTATATGATAATAATGCATGAAAGGAAATATGCAAGCCTCAAAAATTAATCCTTAAATCAAACCTTCAAACTTAGTACCAAAAATTATACCTCTAGTTATCTTCAATCCTATAAGATGAATGCCTTGAAATACTTATATCAAATTACTACTCGTCAGAATGCTTTGTAAACCTTCTTCTATATGTTTACCGATAAGAAACCTTTCTATTTACCAAAACATCGTAAATAACTAGTGTATACTGATCAATCCAGATTTACTTAAGTGAAATGAAAAACAATAAAGTAATGAATCATAGACACATTAACACATGGATTTTTAATGTGGAAACCTTGTTAAGGGAAAAACCACTGGGTCCAGTACCCCAAATTTTCACTCTTCTAAAGTGAGCTCGGTTAAGAGACAACCTTGTTAAAGGTTGCAAACACACTGTTAGGTGTGACCTTGTTAGAGGATTTAAAAGATAGTTTGTCACTTAGTATCTGGCATCTAATGCTACCATCTTTGATCAAACACTCACTTTGCCTGTCAATAGGTATCGGGCATATCCAATGCTACTTTGTATGATCAATCTTTTTGATACTCGTTGGGATGTATCTCAATTACAAAAGACTTTTAACTCTTGCTCGGTTAAGAGACTTGATGCTTCAATGGTTAAACTGAAACAGTAAACTGATTTGTTCACATATACAACTTGAATTGTAGATTTTCAAATCTATTGTAAGTACATTACCTTTCTGATCAATATTACCAATTCAATACCTTTTCTCCACACTGTTATGCTCTATGATGCTGTATCTCTATTTGTCAGTGTCTATAGAATTTAGCTCTTTCCTCAGCTTGATTGATCAGGTCTGAATGAAGACTTTCTTCTACTTCAGAATCTCTTCAGCATCTATGCTCTTTTCACTCCCCTTCACCACCTTCATAATGAATTAGGTTGTCTCTTTATAGACATGATTCACCATTTCTTGTCTTTCTTGATCTTGGCGTGATCCATAATTCTCACTAATTATATTTAAAGAAAAAATCTAGTTTTATCTCGTAGAGATTGGTGATAACTGTCTGTTTCATCGGTGTGACTTCTGTTGTCTTCGGGATCTCCATCCGTCTAGAAACACTGTAATTCTGTTTGTCGGGTTATACTGTGCTTTTCTCATCAGGAAACACTGTGACTTTTCTCATCGGTAATGCTACACATTTGCTCGTCGGGTAACACTGTGACTTTTCTCTCATTGATTTACTCTGACCGTCGGTGTGCACTCCGTCGGTGTATACAGTCACTTTGTGAATACTTGACTTATATACATTACTGATAGCATAGCCTTTGATTCATTGGTTCTTTGAAGTCTTTGGAAGTATGTCCATGACCATACAGATTATATCAAGTTGACATCAATGACAATACAATACATCAATTGATTTAATGTCTTGTATAAACTTTATATGTCACTGTGATCATCAACTTAACATCTTCAAATATTCAATTAGTTATAGTTCATCTATCTCTCCCTTTGGCATTGATGGCAACACACTACATTATCACACTGTATTATTACTAATACAATATGAAATATAACATTTGAAGTTCATCAAACTACCAATCTTATGTACTATAACCGATACAAATATCTGGTCCTCGGTAAGTTCATATAACTTAGATTTGATTCTTGTAGATTTTCTCTATCTTTAATCCCTTTAATGGATAGATGTAGAATCTTTCTTTCTTCTGATGTGATGTTTTCTTCTCCTGTGTCAAACTCTCTCCCTTTCACTGTTCTCTTTTCTTTTGATGTCTCTTGTCAACAATTCTTTCCCTTTGTATGTACTCTCCCTTTTTGGTTACATCTCTCCCTTTGGATAATATGATGGATATAATATCTCTTGATATAATCTCTCCTTGAGGTGATAATGGATATAATCTCTCCCTTTGACAACAATACCAAACAAATATTTTGACAGTAATGTCAAACAAATCCTTTCTATCCATAACATACTCCTTGAATTTTCTAATACAATAAGTCTAGTGCTAGGAGTAGATAAATACCTTGTTGTGTATATATGTATCTTTGAAGTCCCTTTATTTTCTTGCATCAACATGATTGATATTCTGATAATATGTAGGCTGATGCAGCCTTCTAGTCATTTTACTGACCAATAGACAAGGGTCTGACCCCTATTCTTTTTCTCAAGTATTCAAATGCATCCTTGGGCTGTGGTTTGGTGAAGATATCGGCTAATTGTTCCTTAGATTGTACATACTCAAGTGTCACCTCCTTTTCTTGAACTTGTTCTCTCAAATAATGATATTTGATAGCAATATACTTTGTCTTAGCATGCATGACTGGATTTTTGGAAATGTTTATTGCACTGATATTCTAAAAATAGATAATTAATGGTTCAAGAATTTTCATATGCATACCTTCCAGTAACTATTTGATCCATGCAATATTTGAGCAATTTACAGTAGCAAAAACATACTCTGCTTCTGCAGTAGACTATGAGATGCATCCTTGCTTCTTGCTGATCCATGTGACAAGTCTGTCACCCATAAAGAATGCTCCTCTAGTTGTGCTCTTTTGGTCATCAATATTTCTAGCCCAATCAGCATCAATAAAGACCTTAAGTTCAAATTTTCCTTCTCTTCTATACCATAAGCCATATTCCTCAGTATTCTTCAGATATCTTAGGATTCTTTTCACAACAGTCATATGTGATTGCTTGGGATTTGCAAAAAATCTTGCAACTATTCCTACTGCATGTGCAATATCTGGTCTAGTATGTACAAAATACATGATTTTTCCCATCATTGATTTGTACAAAGTCTGATTTACCTCTGATGAATCGTCCTCCTTTGTTAGCTTAGATCCAGTTTCCATCAGTGTTCCAACTAGTTTGGAATCTTCCATCTTGAATATTTTCAGCACTTCCTTGATGTATTTGGATTGAGTAATGAAAATACCTTCATCTTGTTGCATGATCTATAGACCAAGAAAGAAATTGATCTCTCCAAACATAAACATCTCAAACTCTTTTCTCATTTCATTTTCCAATTATTTGCATAGCATATCATTGCCTCCAAATATGATGTCATCAACAAATATCTCAGCAATCAAAATTTTAGCATCAATATCTTCCTTCAAATAAAGATTACTATTTTCACTAGTTCTTACGAATCCAATACTTATGAGATAGGAATAAAGTCTTTCATACCAGGCTCGGAGTGCTTGTTTCAATCCATACAGGGCTTTGTGTAGTCTACATACCATGTCCCTTTTGTCTAGATCAAAAAACCCTTCTGGTTTCTCAATGTATAGCTCTTCTTCAAGTATTCCATTTAGGAATGTAGGCTTGACATCCATTTGATATACCTTGAACCCTTTACATGCAGCATAAGAAAGTAATATTATCACTCCTTCTATCCTAGCAATGGTTGAAAAGGTCTCTCCATAGTCAATCCCTTCTTCTTGTGCATACCCCTTGCATAGTAGTATTTTGTTTATTTCTGGTGACCTCTCCATTCTCATTCAGTTTATTCCTAAATATCCATTTTGTACCAATGACATTCTTGTCATCTGGTCTTGGTACAAGTGTCCATGTCTTGTTTTTCTCAATCTGCTCAATCTCCTCATTCATAGCACTAATCCATTCATTATTATCAAGTGTAGCATTGACAGATTTTGGCTCAAAATCATAAATAAGACATCTTGTGTTTAGAGACTTACTTCTGGTTCTCATACCAGCCTTCTTGTCTCCAATGATCTGGTTCTGTGGATGGTTCATTCTGACATATGTGGCAAGTATAGGTTTAGATCTTTTTCTATCATCTTGATCATCATTGTGTCCTTCATTCTGATCTCCATCACTTGGTACATCATTTTGAGCAATATTCTGATTGTCAGTATTTGCAGCCTGATGCTCGGGTGCAATAATTTATTGCTCAGGAGCTATACATTTTTGCTCAGGTAGAGTGTCAGGTTCTTCATTGTAGACAAACCTATTGTAGTCCTCTGGTTCTTTTATGCTTTCCTTTTCATTCTTCTCTGCAAATTCATCTATCTTTACATTTGCACTTTCAACAATTTTGTTAGAGGCTTTATTGAGATAGTTATAAGCCTTGCTCTTGGTGGAATACCCTAGAAATATTCCTTCATCACTTTTGGAGTCAAGTTTTCCATTTCTATCATCTTTTAAGATATAACATTGACTACACATTTTTTTGAAGTAACTTACATTGGGTGTGTATATATCCATACCATAGCTCATAAGGTGTCTTCTTGGTGTCTTTCTTCAATTGTACTTTGGTCAATGTGTAAACAATAGTACTAACAACTTCCCTCCAGAATATTTGAGTGATGCCTTTCTCTATCATCAGTGTCCTTGCACAATCAATAATGGATATGTTCCTTCTTTCAACAATTCCATTTTGCTGTGGTGTTCTTGGTGTAGACACCTATCTTTTGGATTCCAAGCTCATTATAGAATTTAGTGAATTCATCTGAAATAAATTCCCCTCCTCTATCTAATCTTAAGCATTTAAATTCTTTACCAATTTGTGTTTCTACCATTGCTTTGTACCATTTAAACATCTTGAATGCTTCATATTTATCTTTTAGAAACATTACTGTCATCATTCTAGAGTAATCATCAACAAAGAGAATAAAATATCTATCACCATAATAACTCTTTGTCCTCATGGGTACACATAGATCAGTATGGACTAATTCTAGAATGACACCAGATGTATGGGTTTTGATTTTGAAACTAGACTTTGTCATCTTACCTTTTTGATAATTTTTGTACATGATATTATCTGGCTTAATCGTTTTTAGTAAGCCTCTTACATTTCTCTTTCTGTTTATCTTTATCATGTTGTCAAAGTTTACATGACACAATATTTTATGCCACAACCATATGTCTTCATTTCTAGCCATTAATCTAGTGGTATCAGTATCATTCAGATAGAATAAGTTACCTTTTTTCTGCTCACTGGTACCAATCATACTTCCTAACTTATTGAAGATATTTGGCTTCTTATTCTCAAATGCTATTCTATGACCTGAATTATTCAACTGAGAAACACTCAATTGATTATAATTCAATCCTTTCACCCAATAAGTATTTTCACATTTTATCAGGTTATTCAACATTATAATTCCTTTGCCTTCATCTAGACAAGGTGTGTCATTACCCATTCTTACTGTACCACCATTATAGTATTCAAAAGTCTCAAAATTTTGTTTGTCACCGGTCATATGGTGAGTGCATCCACTATCTATGATCTAGACATAATTTTTTCTAACTTTAGATATGAGTGCAGTTTCTACATACGTTTCTTCATCATCATTTGAATCATCTTTTACTGTCACAAACACCATCTTGACATCTTCATCAAATTCGGTTTTAGTATTGTCATCTTTGCATTTAGCTAGGCAACTGGCCTTCTTTCCTTTGTCCTTGTAGTCTCAGGTATCTCTTCTTTCTGTTTGTCGGTTGCTTATGTAATCACCTCTGTCAAACTTCTTTTCAAATGACATGTCATTACTTCTGTCTCTTTTTCTATTAGGACATCTTGCAGCAAAGTGTCCAATCTCTTTACAATTAAAACAAACAAGTGGTAATTACCTTTGTATTTAGCTTTGCTTCTCTACATTCTTCTAGCCATAAGTGCTTCAATTTCATCAAGATCTTCTTCTTCACTTTCACTATCACTATCTTTTCTCATAGTGTGTTTATGACTTGATTTACTTATTCTCAAAGAAGATTTGAATGCAGACTCTATGTTTGGTAAGACACTATTATCAAAGTTGTTCATCTCAAATGAAATCAGTCTTCCAATCAAACTATCTAGAGTAACATTTCTATTTTCTACTGCTCTCATTTCTATTATGGCAGATACTCAAATGGCATAAGAAGCAAGGTTCTTAGAATTTTACTTACAAATGTATCTTCATCTAGTACACCTCCAACTCCTCGGATAGCATTGACTACCTCTTTTATTCTTGTGTTGTACTGTGTGATTTTTTCACCTTCTTTCATTCTGAGATCATCAAACTTTCCTCTAAGGCTTTCTTCCTTGGCTCTCTAAACATTTTTATCAGTACCATGTACAAGCTTTAATTTGTCCCACATCTTCTTTGCAGTTGTTCATGCATTTCCATCTTCAAATTTAGCATCGAAGAGTGAGGAAGAAAGCTCTATCATCATGCAGTTGTGATCATGCTTCTCTCTCATTTGTTCAACTTTGGGTGCTCATGTGGGAAACACATATTCAGTATCTAAGTATTGAGTAACATCATTTCCAATACCTGATAAATGTAGTCTTATTCTACTTTTCCATGAAGCAAAGTTGTTTTTGTTCAGCTTGGGCACATCTCGTCTATTCAGCTTGTGATCTTTAGCTTAGGTCTTGAAACCTTCCTTCTAAGCACACAAGCTCTGATACCAATTGTTAGTAATAACTGAGAGGGGGGGGGGTGAATCAATGGCCTCAAAAATTAATCCTTAAATCAACCCTTCAAACTTAGTACCACAAATTATAACTCTAGTTATCTTCAATCCTATAAGATTAATGCCTTGAAATACTTATATCAAATTACTACTTGTCGGAATGCTTATTAAACCTTCTTCTGTATGTTTACCAATAAGAAGTCTTTCTATTTACCAAACCACAATAAATAACTAGTGTATACCGATCAATCCAAATTTACTTAAGTGAAATGCAAAATAATAAAGTAATGACTCATAGACACATTAAAACATGGATTTTTAATGTGGAAACCCTATTAAGGGAAAAACCACTGGGACTAGTACCCAAAATTTTCACTCTTTTGAAGTGAGCTCGGTTAAGAGCCAACCCTATTAAAGGTTACAAACACACTGTTAGGTGTGACCTTGTTAGAGGATTTAAAAGATAGTTTGTCACTTAGTATCTAGCATCTAATGCTACCATCCTTGATCAAATACTCACTTGGCCTGTCAATAGGTATCGAGCATATCCAATGCTACTTTGTATGATCAAAATTTTTGATACTCCTTGGGATGTATCTCAATTACAAAAGACTTTTAAGCCCTGCTCGGTTATGAGACTTGATGCTTCAATGGTTAAACTAAAATAGTAAATTGATCTATTCACATATACAAATTGAATTGCATATTTTTAGATATATTGTAAGTACATTACCTTTCTGATCAAGATTATCAATTCAATACCTTTGCTCCACACTGTTCTTCTTTGTGATACTGTATCTCTGTTCGTCGGTGTCTGCAGAATTTAGCTCTTTCACCAGCTTGATTGATCAGGTCTGAATGAAGACTTTCTTCTCCTTCAAAATCTCTTTAGCATCTATTCTCTGTTCACTCCCCTTCACCACCTTTGCAATGAATTAGGTTGTCTCTTTATAGACATGATTCACCATTTATTGTCTTTCTTGATCTTGGCGTGATCCACAATTCTCGCCATTTAGATTTAAAGAAAAACTCCAGTTTTATCTTGTAGAGATCTTCTTGCCAACTCGACAAAGTAACTTTAAATCCATTACTTATCTCCGGCTTTATCTTGTCAATTAAAATAATGATAAGTATTAGTTAAGTCTATTTTTATCTCTTGACAGCTAAGCATTTTTTCATTTCTGAACTCTTTGTTCTTTGGGTCAACACTTCAATTAGTCATTTGTGATAACTGACTATTCCATCGGTGTGACTTTAGTTGTCTTCAGGATCTCCATCCATCGAGAAACACTATAATTATTTCTATCAAGTTACACAATGCTTTCCTCATTGGGAAACACTGTGACTTTGCTCATCGGTAATGCTGCACATTTTCTCATCAGGTAACACTGTGACTTTGCTCTGGTTGATTTACTCTGACCGTTGGTGTGCAATCTGTCAGTGTATACAGTCACTTTGTGAATACTTGACTTATATGCATTACTAATAGCATAGCCTTTGATTCATTGGTTCTTTGAAGTCTTTGGCAGTATGTCCATGACCATACATATTATATCAAGTTGACATCAATGACAATACAATACATTAACCGATTTAATGTCTTGTATAAACTTTCTATGTCACTGTGATCATCAACTTAGCATCTTCAAACAATCAATCAGTTATAGTTCATCAAAGATGTTCCAAATGTTCCTCCTTATTCTTGATAAAAATAAGGATGTCATCAAGGTACACTATGAAAATTTTGCCAAGGAATGGTTTGAGCACTTCATTCATGATCCTCGTGAATGTGCTAGGAGCATTTGATAGGCCAAAGGGCATCACTCTCCACTCATACAAGCTTTCATTGGTTTTAAAAGTAGCTTTCCATTCATCCCCAGCCCTAATCCTAATTTGGTGGTAGCCACTTTTCAAATATACCTTGGAATAGTACCTTGCACCTCCTAAGTGATCCAATAGATCCTCTATCCTAGGCATAGGAAACCTATACCTGATTGTGATTCTATTTATTGCTCTAGAATCAGTGCACAATCTCCATGTGCCTTCCTTCTTAGGAGCCAAAAGAGCAGGTACTGCACAAGGACTAAGAATTTTTGTTATTAATCCCTTATCTAGGAGTTCTTGGATCTTTCTTGTCATCTCCTTGTTTTTCTCTGGGGTCAACTTACATGCTGCCTTATTTGGTAGAGTTTCTCCTGGAATCAAGTCTATATTGTGGCTTATATCTCTGAATGGGGGTAATTCATTTGGAAAATCCTTTGTTACAATGTCTTTGTACTATTCAAGTAGGTATTATACTTACTTAGGGCCTACTCTCCTTAGAGGCTTCTCTTCTTTCTCAACCTTCTTAGGTTTTTCATCCTTAGGAAAAATGACTAAGGCATAGCAAGGGGTCTTTTCTTCTTTCAAAGTTTTCAAAAACTCTTTTTCTCCTACAAATAAAAACTTAGGTTCTTTTTGTTCTTCTACAAAATTAGACAGGGGTAAGAAAGTTACCTTTTCTACCTTGTAGTTGATTGAATAGGTGTTCAGTCTTCCATCACGGTGAGCCTCCACATCATATTTCCAAGGCCTCCCAAGTAGAAAATGGTAGGCATCCATGCGAACAATGTCACAAAGAACCTTGTCCTTGTATTTTCCAAGTTTGAATTCCACCCATGATTGTTCTTCTATGACAGTATGTTGGTTCTTTTTCATCCATGACACCTTGTAAGGGTTTGGATGTGGCACCTTCCTCAACTTCATCTTATTTACTGCTTCTTCTGACACCAAGTTTTTCGCAGAGCCACTGTCATTCACCATCTTGCAGACCTTGTCTCCCACCTTGTAGGTGGTCCTGAATAGATTCTTCCTCTAAGGTGGTTCTTGAGTGCTTGGATCCTTCAACAATGTCCTCCTCATCATGAGGACTTATCCTTCCTCAGGTGGTGCATAAGACCCATGTGTATTATCTCCTTGGTTCTCTTCTTCTCTAACCATGTTTGCCCTTCTCTCTGTCTAATTACTTTCCTTCTCTGGAAACATGGATGCTAAGTTCCCTTGTTGGTTACATCTATAACACCATGGAGGTATTGAAATTATTCTTCTAAACCTTCCCCTTGAATCTCCTCTTATCCCTCTATTGGAGCCTCTATAACTTCTTTCTCCAAAAGAGTTCTCTTGACTGCTTTCTCCAAAGTTCCTAGGAGTTTTTCCCCTCCCACTATTTTTCCCTCTTCCTCTACTACCAAAGTCTCTCTAGCCTCTGCCTCTTCCACTTTTCTCTTGCCCCCTCTTGATATTTTCCTCAACTTTCAGTGCTAATTGATAGCACTTTTGGATAGTAGTAGGGGAACATAAACTTAGTTCATCTTGGATGTTTATCCTTAACCCTTGCATATACCTAGTAATTTTGATACTCTCTGGTTCCACCAACTTAGATTTCATGGTAAGTTTATGGAATTCCTCAGTATATCTTGAGATATCCACTCCTTCTACCTTAAACTTTGTCCCTTCCTATGAAGTTGAAATTCATAGTCTTCTGGCACATAGGCTTCCTTCACCAAGGTCACCATCTTCTTCCAAGTGTGTTGGATTCTTTTCCATCTTCACCCTCTCCACTTGAGTGAAGTTCCACCAAGTTTGGGTAGATCCCTTCAACTTGGAATTTTCTATCTTAACCTTCTGATGCTCTGGTATCTCCTCATAGTCAAACAAACTAGTGAGTGCATCAACCCAATCCATGACTTCTTCTGGATCCATCTTCCCACTATAGACAGGTAGATCAAGTTTTTTTTCCATGGTCCTCTCCATGGATTTTAAAGTCTTCAAGAGTAGCCTCTGTTCTGCAGGGACTTCTTCCTCATCCTCCTACCAAGGGGTCTCTTCATCACTCCCCTCCTCTTCAACTCTAGAGTTTACACTACTCCCTCTCTTGACTTGTTCCTTGAGTCTTTCCATTTCCTGCCTCATCAAATTCCTTTCCACATCATGTTCTTTCACCACTCTCAATAATTCTACATTGGACATCTTATTATGAAGTTCACTTTATCATGCACCATCCGACATGGTAGCAAATTGTCTTCCTCCAAAGATATACTAGTTGATCTGATACCACTTGGAGAAGAGCCCCAAACTATACCAGACAATTCTACAAAGGTTCACAATACCTTCCCAACACCATATAGTCTAGGACTCCACTAAAGTTCCCAAAACCCACATACAAGACTAGATCCACTTCCTAGTCCTCACTACCCTTAGGGTATTCTTAGCCACAACATAGAAAAAATCAATCCACGGATGGAATAGGGGTTCTAAAAGTTTATACATCTTAGTTAGATGTGACAAAAGACAAATACCACACTTACCCAACTCTGAGACTCAATTTGGACACTTAACCCACTATAGGGCTACAAGGAGAAAGAATGGATAATTGGAGGAAAATCTCATGGAAATAAAATAATTAAAGTCTTAACCACCCTCAAAAGTTTCAATCCACTCACCAACAACACCCTCCAAGCCAAGGCTCTTGACCAATCTCCTAACTCTTGTTGTTCACAATTCTCTCCTAGGCCTAATTGAGCAATTAGGCCACTTTTCCAAAGCAAGTTCCTCAATTTTGATTCACCTTCCAATAATTACAATTGGAAAACTTGTGGGATCACACAAAATTGATAAATCTAAGGATTTAGGTCTTCATTCCATGCCTAGCCCTAGTTGTGCTTTAAAAACCAAATTTTGGATAGTCACATCTAGACGCATGTCTAGAGGTTTTAATACTTTCTCCCTCCATTGACTACCTCCTGATCTAAGAACTCAAAATTCTTAAATTAAATCATCCCTCCTTTCTATCCACCAAGGCTTAGAATTTTCCCATGTTGGAGTCTCTGGGAAAGAGGAATTTTGTCTCAAAACCCTAGTTAGGGCCTTCCTGTGACCAGTGGACAGTCTGAATTGAATAAATTTCAATCCTCTACTTCCAACCTTCAAACCACTTGAAACATTAACTTAAGATACTGGACCAACTTTTTGAATCCTTCAATGGTGCATTGGGATTTGTATAGATCCGTACAACCCAAAAAAAAGTTGAAAATACAGAAAAATAGTTGAATTTTATTGATTTCACTATAAAAAATTTACAATTGATTCAATCCAACCATGGAGTAAGGTTTTCCAACCTTTTCATGCATTTCCCAAGAAGTTCCAACTGAAAAAATGGTTGTGAACGTTGGAACTCAAAAGTTGCACTTTTTGACAAAAGTTGCATTATGCAATATTGCCAACTTTGACAACATTTGACAACTTTTAACAAAAGATGTCAAATGTGAATAAACTTGAAATTTTTTTGTATTTAGTCTCCATAGGGGACCTTAGAAGTTTTAAAATAACATTCCTACCCTTCGTTAGGTGTCCTAGACTATTCTAGCCTAATCTACCCAATATTGTCCAAATTGACTAAGGTAGACAACTAGGTTTATAACATCACCTAGTGTCCCCTTGTCTTACAATTTAGGACTTATTGGTGAAATTGGATCCAAGACCCAATCAATACCCTAACCCTTTTTTATTTACCCTAACCCTTTGTTCTTGGGTCCTCTGATATGCTTATGGTGGATGAATTTGGGGGTGCTCCTGCACCACAAAGAATTCAAGATAAGAGATTATCAAGATCAATCTCCACCGAATACATCTTGTATTCACATTAATGTTAGTTACTATTGTCCATACCTTATAGCCGATTCCTTAGAGTCATTATTACTATGAAATTAGAGTAATTATCTAAGGGCCTAATTATAGGAAACAACTATTCGATATGACAGTGTGTAATTATAGTCCATTATTACTTATAATTACTAGGAAATCATTGCTCTACTATTTTGGGGGTATTCTGGGAGTTATATTCCATTATTTACTAATGGTGAGATCTATCTTGATGAATTGAACTTTATCCCCAATAGTCCTTGATTTAGTTTTTGCTTTATTACAGATTTTTGGTAAGAGTTACTAATTATCTTATTAGTTTATCAGAAATCAAAGAGAGATATCCCATACATATCAATACATACATACATAGATACATACATACATACATACATACATACATACATACATATATATATATACATATATATACATATATATATATACATATACATATACATATGTATATATACATAGATATGTATATATACATAGATATGTATATATACATAGATATGTATATATACATAGATATGTATATATACATAGATATGTATATATACATAGATATGTATATATATATAGGTGTGTATATATATATATATATATATATATATATATATATATTTCTATTAGAATATAGAATCTACTGGGTTACACAAAGAAATGCATAGTTCAGAATTCAAGTATTAGATCTGGAGATTTTTCATCCCAGATCACTGTTCTAAGTTATACAACCAAAAAAAGAACTATACAAGATACAACAATACATCATATCAAGTGCTCTGGATTATACAAAAAAGTTGAGGATCCATAAAGGATTAGCTTTCATCTGCTCCATTATTAATATCAGTGGTTTCTTCATGGTCCTCTGTTATGTCATTGTCTAGAGTGTTCTCTGGTTCTTCACTTCTAGTACCATATGTCAAGATATCAAAGTGACTGTGTTCTTCTATGGAGGATCTGTTGAGACTGGTTCTGGGAGTGATTGCTGTTGTAGGAACTTCATAGGTTGTATTTGAGACTTGGATGTCCTTAGGGAATAAGATCAAAGCTCCTTCATCAATCAGCCTCTGGAACCTCTCTTTGGAAATTTGGATAGTAGCTGTTACCTGTTTCAGGATGGAAAAAAGTGTGAGTTTTGAATTAAACTTAGCAAGAACCCTCTTCTTGTTTTGGAAAATATATTCATTTCTTTGCCTCCAGATGAGCTATAAAACCTTAGTGGTGAAAGTCAACCAAAAGAAATTGAGCTTGCTATCAAAATCATCAACATAACCTACCAAGATCTCATGCCATGACAGGTTATGCTGGTGATTCCAATAGACTTTATTACCAGAAAAAATAGACCAAATCAAAGAAGCCCACTGACACTCAAAGAAAATATGCTTATAGGTTTCAACACAATTGAAAATGGAACAAAAAATAATATTCCTGACACCTTGGGAAATAAAATTACCAACAACATGTTTTTTCAGCAAAAAGATCCATTTAAAACATATTTTCTTGGGCTCAATTTTAGCATGCTACAGAAGTTAAAAAACAAGGTGCCACTTATTGCAAGACCAGCTCAGTCCCTAGGCTTGATTGATTTGGCCAAAGATATTTCCAATGCTATTAAGGAGAAGATATAATTGTTTGCAAGAGGCTTTTCCAAACTGAGTGCCATCCTTCCACTTGATGTGCTCAAAATTATGAGAGGAGAGAATACATTTTCTCGAGAACCAACTACCCACAGCTTTTGAGATGAGGGTATAAGTTTTCTTTTGAGAGGAGGGGATATTGTATTTATTATTCAACTCTATCCAAGTGAGAATTCTTCTATTCTCAACTATATCATTAATAAGTGAAATGCCTTTGCTATGCCAGCTTTTAGCTAAGCAACATTGTGTGAGAGCCAAAGGTTTGTTATTGAGACGAACCCCCCACCAGATGGACCTGTCTAGAACCGAGTAATAGTGATTATTCCCAATGTCATGTGTAGAGAAAAGGAATGCTATGATCTACCTCCATGCTTTCCATATTGCTGCAAACACTTTAGAGCCTGATACCTTAATTTCAAAGTCACCTAGTAAGATATCCAGGAATGGAACATTCTTCCATTGTTTTCCCCTTTTGATGGTAGCCTTAGCTATATTGTTCCTGATAAGTATTTTCCATGGATCATTACAAGAGACTGAATTGATAATCCATTTAGTGGCTAGAACAATACCCTATTTTTTGAGATCTTTGATCCCAAGACCACCTTGTGTTTTTGGTGTGCAACACCATTCCCACCTGACATTGTGTCTTTTTCTATTGCCAATACCATCTGACAAAAGAAAATCCCTTAGAATTGTTTCCAGTTTGTTGTTTTGATAATTAAAAAACAACCAAGTTGAGGCATAATAGATGGCATGGGATGCCAATACTTTTTGAACCACTTGTACCCTACCTGTAAGAGATAACATGTGGGTTTTCCGCTTCAAGTGTTTTTTTCTCAAGTTTCTTGAATATCCAGTTCCACATGGTGTTAAGAGAAGGACTGAGGGGAAATGGAATGCCTAAGTATCTGACAATAGAGTTAGGTCCAACCCATTGCCATCCTTTATTACTGAGCCATAAGGGAGGGGAGTCCTGCCAGCCAAGGATGACAAATTTATGAGGGGATATATTTTCTCTAGAAGTAGTACAAAATAGCTGGATCCTATTAACCACTCTGTCAATATTCTATTTTGAGAGCTCTACAAATAGGGTAGTATCATCAGAAAATTGTTCTAATAGAAGGCTATCCTTGTTAGGGAGAGTGATACCAAGGTTGGGGGGACCAAATTCTGGAGCTTTAAGAATATAAGTCAGAGCTTCAACAACAATTACGTAGAGTGCAAGAGCAAGGGGGAAACCTTGCCCAATGGAACTTTCAAGAGGGATGGTCTTTGAGAGTTCACCATTTATTTCAATAACAATATTGGAGTCTTTAAACAGGACATTGAACCATCTACAAAATGACTTAGGAAACCCCAATTTTTCTAGCATAGCCAACACAAAGTGCCATTCAATCCTGTCATATAATTTTTTGAAGTCAAGAAGTATCATAACAGCGTTTTGATTATCATCTCTAGCCTAGTGCATGGCCTCCCAACTAGTGATAAGGTTCTCTAGAATGTATCTTCCCTTTATAAAACCAGTTTGAGTGACAAAGATGATATCATTAAGGATATCGAATACTCTCTTTTCCAATAACTTAGCAACCACTTTATATGAAATATTTAGGAGGGTTATGGGTCTCTAGTTTTTAACTTGATTCTTGTCACCTTTTTTGGGAAGGAGTTTTATTAATCCTTTGTTGACATTGCTTCCTAGTGTCCCACATTCAAAGGCATATTTGTATTGGTCAAACAGTTTGATTGAAATCCAATCTTTATTGGCTTTATAGAATTCTGCAGGTAGCCCATCAATACCAGGGGACTTCCCATTTTCCAAGGCCCCAATGGCCTCTTCTATTTCTTGAATAGAGATATCTTTGTTCAGTTTGAAATATTGATCTTTGGTGATCTTCCTAGGGATGAATCTAGTGCACTGTGCCATACATAGGAAGTTACCTTCATTGTGTTCTGAACTAAAAATATTTTTGTAAAACTCTACAAATGTATTCATGATAGCCTTATTATCACTGCTGATTCCCTCTTCTGTCTAGATACTGTTTATAGCCTCTATGTTCTGTTTAGCTCTAATTATGTTGAATAAGTATTTAGTGCCTCTATCACTTTCTTTTATCCAGTTGGCTTTGGCTCTAATCCACTGACCCTGAATATTGTATTCCTGGATAGTTCTAAGTTGCCCCTTAGTCTCAATCAGGTCTTTTTCTAGGTCAACATTATCTCTCTTATCTTGCAACTCCTTTTCAATATTAATAAGTCTGATGTTGAGTTATTTTTCTTTAGTGTTTCTATCTTTAGCCTCCTTAGTGCCAATGGTTTGAGCTATACTTCTCCAAGACTCAACAAGATTGTTCCAAGAAGTGATAGGACAAGAGCCAGAGGATCAGAATTTAGATAGGACATTGACCATCCTCAGAGTTCCCAAATGGTCTGAATTGTCAAGGAGGGATGAATTGAGTTTAAAGAGTTGTCTCTTAGGTCCATTCTTGGATTGGTTGATACTAGAGTTGAGAGTGATACAAGCACTAATGGGGGAATGGCCAGACATACTGGCAGGAGAGACACAAGTAGGGTATTGTCCTTGAGTATGGGAAAGACCAAAATCAAGCAAATTAACATAAATTATGTCAAGCCTACAATAGATTCTGGCTCTTCTGCTCTGATTGTTGCACCAAGTAAACCAAATTCTATTGCTAGTTCCCTTGAGTCTTTCCATAGGGTCATGAATAGAAAACTATCTTTTGAATCTGGCCCAGAAGAAGTATTCATTGCCCTTCCACTCAAATTTATCTCCTTTGGCTTTGTCACAAGGAGCTTCAATCATGTTAAAATCTCCAACAAAAGTCCAGGTAGCCTCTGGGAGGTTGGATGTCAACCAGTCCTAGACCTTAGATCTATCCCTATAGTCATTAGGGGCATATATATTGAAGACCCCTATAGTTTTTCCTTGACTGTTGAGGGTGATCCAAAGAGCCCTGTTGCAGGGTGAAATCCCATGATCCAATAGTTTGTCACTTAATATGGGTTTATAAGAGTTGCAAGCCCCCCCTTTCCTCTATCATGGTTAGAGTATAGACATTTGGCTCTATCCAAAACCATTTTGAGAACATTAAAAGCTTGAAATCCATTAACTTTAATTTCTTGCAAACAAATTATATCTTTACTTGGGAGGTTGTTACACCATCTTCTAATGATATACTTTCTGTCTGGTATTTCCATACCTCTAACATTCCAACTGTGAATTTGTAACTTCATCATAAACCAATTAGGGGTGTTGTATTTCTGCATAATCTGGTAAAACATTTAGGGATATCATTTTCCTTAACTTTATTATTTCTATCATTATTTTTTAGGCTATTGTTCCTTTCATAGGTTTTCCTTTTTTTCTTCTTTGATACGACTTCAGTAACGCCCTCCTTATTGCCCTCTTTTTTAGAGATATGAGTTTCATCTACAGACTTATCTTTTATAGGGATGGAAATCATGGAGGTATCAAAGGCATCCTTTTGACCTAGGCATGTCTTGGGTTGCTGATTATTTTTAATCTTACTAGCCTCTGCATTGATTTTGGATAGGGTTATCTTTTGGGCATTCTTTTTAATGGAGTTATCTTCGTTCACCTTTTCTCTAGGCACTGGAATATACTGGGAAATAGAAGAATTATGCTCATTAGGGATGGAGGAGTGAGAGGCTGCATGTCTAACTTCATATTCCTCATCAAACAAAGGGTTATTCAAGGTAACAAAAGTGTCGACATGGGTGTCAATAATATTTTTATTAATAGGAGTTTCTTGATTGCCTACGTTGTTCCCTTGGTGAAAACTTTTATGGATATTTTTAAGCAAGGGACAGTCTTTCTTAGTATGTCCATTAAGTTTGCAGTGGAAACATGCTCTAATGTTTCTGAGCCTAGATATTTCCCATTGGAATATTTATCCATCAAAGTCCAGGGAGATGGTTTCAGGGAAGTTAACCCTAGGAGAAAGAGCCAATAGAATGTAGGCATTTAAGTGGGGGAGGGTTGCCCTAGTGTCCTCAAATTGAAAGACTGAGCCTAGAGCTTCAACAAATGAGGTATCAAAGACCAGAATTCTGGTTGCACACCTTTAAGCTCGACCCAGAATGGGGAAGCCTGACAAATCACACTTTCATGGTTATCTTTAGGAGACCATGACAAAGCCCTAAACATTGTCTGACATATAGTCTAGAAACTCTTATTTAGAACCTTCTCTTGCATTGAATGATTTTTGAAAAAAAACCACAAAGAGACCTTTATGAATCATTGTAATGAAATTTACCAAAATTCCAAGTTTCTTTCCCCAAACATTATTGAACCAGTCATCAAGAAATTTGCGTGCAGGAAGGAATTTAACATCCATGCAAACAAAAATATTGCAATGCTTTTTAACCTAGTTTGTTCATCCTTTATTTCCTTCAACATGTCCTCATTAGGAAAAAGAGAAAGAGTATTTCCAATAATATTAGGGTTCTTACCATTTCCTCCATCGGGTTTTCAAGGGCTACGTGGTTCGGCTCCAAGACCTCGTTGATCTCCATTGGGGTTGGGTTGTTCACTTCTACTTCCCAAATTATCACCGGTTGAGATTTTCTCAAAATATGTAGTATCTGGACAATTGGGTACCGACCCATCTGCAATGACTAATTTATAAGAGGGATTTTTGATGGGATCACGAGTACCCTAACCTTCATCATTTTTAGACCCAAGATCTTCCTACCCTATCTTTTCATGATTACCAATCTTCGGGGACGCTCTCGCACCATGATTACCAATCTTAGGGCATGGGTTGATGCCATCATTGGCCATGAGATCACCACATGCTCGGGAACAAAAAAGATCAAGCCCTAAATGACACCCCAAAAATGAGCATACAACACAAGAGCGGGAAGAAAAGAAAAACTCAGAAACTAAAAAGAACCAACAAAACAAAAACTAGGGCAACCAGACACCTAAGAAGAAAACAACAAGACGACACCAGACAGGGGCTGAGGGAGGAAAATGTGGGGAGAGGAGAAGGAGCCACATGGCCAGAACCCTCTAGCAGATCCCTCGACATGATCATCTCACCATCGCTTGTAGACCGCAACCTTTCGCCAATTTTTCTATCGTAAAAATAGCAGGTGTATATATATTTTGAAAAAATATATATCCAACTATATACATATATATACATATATATACATATATAGGCATTTAGGAGACACAACTTGTGTACATATAACAGTGTATTTTTTTGATAATCAAAGGGAAATACATGAGGATATACCACCTAGAAGATAAGTGGACAAGTGGTTTTTGCATTCCTTTTCAAACCAAGCAATTTTTTATATTCACCAATCATATTTTTTGTTGTCCTTCCAATCAAGTTTTTCAAGCGAAAAGAATAATCAACAAAAATTGACTCATTGTAACTATTGCAGGTAAAATTTATAAACTTATTTCATATATCGAAATCATTGCAAATGACTAAGTTAAATGTACCACATAAAGTAAGCAATTACTCCCCAAATTGATTACCAAATGTACTACATAAAGTGTTTACCAAATCGATTATAACTTCAACTACACAAACAAGAATGAGATCAAATCAACTGTATCAAAATGAAAAATCACATAGACTTTGAATCATAACACTTTGATGGATTAGAACCCTCTGCAGACGTTCATGCCAGTTCATAATTTCACAAAAAAGTGTTGGTTTTCATTCAATTTGCTTCCAGAATGTGTTGTTACAATTGCAGAGTGGTCAGCAAGAAGCCAAGAAAAGTTTCAATCTCCTAGATAGCTTCCCAATTGGTCTTGACACAAATCAATCCCACTAATCTCTCAACAAGAAAATGTCAAAATAGAAAGATGTTAAGACACTTCTTCAACTTGGTCTCACCCACTCTAAGTCTTTAAACATCCTCTCAGGCTTAAGGGCTAGGAACACTTCTATGGTTCTTGGTAAGTTGTGAAACCCTTCACCAGTGAGGTTCTTGATCCAATATATGGATTTGAATACTCTATTTGACCTATCTAGGTGAGGAATCAACAATCACTTTGATCCCCAAACACTCACAATACTCCAAACACTAATTCACCTTCTAACCCTAATAGGTCTTTCTGACTGGTTATTGAGTTGTTTAACTTGCTTGGATGATTCCACTAACTTATTGAGGGGCATTAAAGATGTTTTCAATGGTGTAGAGTGGGTGGTTTTTATTATTGCATGAATTAAGTTAACATAATTCAATTCAAGTATATTAAACATATGTCCTTTTATGCATAAACTAGTTGAATTTACATTTGACCTCTTCTCATAACAATAACAATAATAGTTTGTGTTTTACATGATTGCATTCCCCAAATCATTATTGGAAATTTTTTGAACATATCTAAATGGAATACACCAAGAAGTACCAAATGATGAATGCTCAATTTTTGTAATGGAAAAGCATCGGAACCGTCCATTTCTAGAACTTGATTTTCTATAGTCTTAATGATTTTTCTATAGTCCTAATGATTTTTCTTATTTCTTGTCTTTTTACATTTTTTATTTCCTATGTCTATGCTTGGTGACAGGATTTTGAACATTGTTGACAAAGCGTGTTTCTTTTTTTGATTATTTGATTGATGCTCACACCTTTCCTTACATTGTAAATTTCATTGTCCCAATCAAGGTTTGCAGTGTTCTTTATTAGGTTTCATGTTTTTGATATTGGGGTTCTGCATTGTTTGTTGTTCTTGATAAATTAGGCCTTGAATTTGATTTTTCCCATGTCCAAGTTTGTGCCAATTGTGGATTTCACCTTCTTTTGATGGTATATTTCTTTCACTCTATGTGGAATACTATTTTTTTTCATGTTTTATTTCAGCTTGATATTTCATTCATTTTTCATATACACAGAGAAATGGACAGTTCTGCGACTACACATTTGCTGATATTGCGAGACTACACTTGTGCATATACCTTGTCTAATCAAATCTTACATGCACAGGTGATGAACATTTAGACTCGCCTATGCAGTACTGTGATATTACCTTGCAACACATATACTATTGTGAAAATCATCACAAGTCCATTTGTTGCAGGGTCACAATAATGCTTGGTCAAGTCTACATGTTTGTCACCTGTGCATATACCTTCTCTGGTCAACTGTTATATGCATAGGTGAAGGATGATCAACTCCAATCTCCTATTTGTATCTATATGTTATCAAAGTAGTTCCATTGAGAATCTTGTCTACTTGAGACATTTCAATTGTTAAAGAAATTGGCATTTGCATTTTTATTCATTGGTTGTGTGATTAGAGAAGGTATATGCATAGGTGATGAACATGCAGATTTCATAATAATACTTTGAATATTATTTTGACCTCTTCTCATAACAATTTTTCTTATTTCTTGTCTTTTTTCCATTTTTGATTTCCTATATTGTCTATGCTTGGTGACAAGATTTTGAACATTGTTGACAAAGCGTGTTTCTTTTTTTCATTATTTGATTGATCCTCTCACCTTTCCTTACTTTGTAAATTCCATTATCCCGGTCAAGTTTTATAGTGTTTTTTATTAGGTTTCATATTTTCAATTGTGGGGTTCCACATCATTTGTTTCTCTTGATAAATTAGGCCTTGAATTTCATTCATTTTTCATATACATAGAGACTACACACTGATAATGAATGAACTATCTGATTTAGGTTTACTGTTCATGATTGTGAATGGTCATTATTTGTGATGGTATTCCTTGGTGTATTCCATTTTAAAATAATCAGGTTTCTATGGCTATTATAAATGTCCCTTTGTGTTGAGAAAATTAGAGTTGAGAAAATGGTTGTTCAGTGTCTGTATCTACAGGTTGCAAACAAAACATCCTTCTTTCACCAACATTCTTGTGAATATACAAGTAATGAGTCATTCCATTCAAGAAAGACCATGTCTGAAAATATCAACCCAGAACAAAATAAGGAGACAATTGCTAGATTATGGTCTAACTTTAAAAGATAAGGTGATGGAAAATGTTATTGTCCTTGCAATATTTGCAAGGGATTAAAGACTCAAAGATATCTAATCAAAACAGTTGAGGAA
Source organism: Thuja plicata (assembly GCA_018584345.1). Lineage (NCBI taxonomy): Eukaryota > Viridiplantae > Streptophyta > Pinopsida > Cupressales > Cupressaceae > Thuja > Thuja plicata. The sequence continues at coordinate 504,957 of MU223609.1, forward strand.
CATTGTAGGCATCATGGTCACATTGAAGGGGGAAACAAATTTTGTCCATTGGTATGTTTTTTCAATATATTATTTGAATAATTTATATACATAAGAAATGAATTAATGATGACATCATGGTGATGGGTAATTTAAGTTCATTATTTTGATATAGGTCAACCACCTTGGGTTTCATGTTATGGACCATGACAATCCAGAGAATGTGGATTTCCAAATGAGGGAACATGGAGGTGTGAATATCGAAGTAAAAGGTAATGATCCCATGGAAGAAGATCATGATGATCAAGATGATCATGATGTTAGTAATAATTGAGAAAGGGGGGGGGGGGGAATCTATGGCCTAAAAAATATTCCAATTAATCAAACCAAAAACTNCGAAGTAAAAGGTAATGATCCCATGGAAGAAGATCATGATGATCAAGATGATCATGATGTTAGTAATAATTGAGAAAGGGGGGGGGGGTGAATCTATGGCCTAAAAAATATTCCAATTAATCAAACCAAAAACTTAGTACCACAATATTAAGCCTCTAGTTATCTTCAGTCCTATAAGATGAATGCCTTCAAATACAATTATCTTATTACTACTTATTGGAATTCTTTGTTAAACCTTATACTGTATGTTTACCAAATAGCAGTCTGTGAATTTAGCGAAAGATAGTAAATTATCAAGAGTATACCGATAAATCCAAATTAGCTATTTGTAATGCAAAATACTAAAGTAATGACTCATAAACACATTGATACATGGATTTTTAACATGGAAACCCTGTTAAGGAAAAAACCACTTGGGACCGGTAACCAAAATTTTTCACTCTTTTGAAGTGATCTCGGTGAAGAGACAACCCTGTTAAAGGTTACAAACACACTATTAGGTGTGACCTTTTTAGAGGATTTAAAATTTTAGTCTGTCACTTGAAATCAGGCATCTCTATGCTACCTTCCTTGATCAAACACTCTCTTGGCCTATCAATAGGTATCTGGCATCTCATTCTATCTTCATGATCAAAATTTTTGATACTCCTTGGGATGTATCTCAAAATAGAAAGGATCTTTAAATCCCGCTCAGTTAAGATACTTTCTGAATCAATGGTTAAACTAAAATAGTATGATTTGTTCACATATACAACTTATACTTGCAGATTTTTTAGATCTATTGTAAGCTCATACAACTAATCTGATCAATATCTCCCTTTTAATACCTTTGCTCCACTTTTGTTTTGCTCTATGATGCTATGCTCTATTGCTTGGTGTCTGTAGAAAACTTTGGGTCTTTCCTCAGCTTGATTGATCAGGACTGTATGAAGTTTCTCTTCAGCATCCTCTTTTTCATTCATTCAACCTCTTTTCATAATGAATTAAATTGTTTCTTTTATAGACATGATATCACCATTGTTAGTTTCTTGATTTTCTTGATCTTGGCGTGATCCACAATCTTAGCCAATTAGGTTTAAAGAAAAACTCTTGTTTTATCTCGTAGAGATCTTCTTTCCAACTAGAAAAACAAACTTTAAATCCTTTACTTATCTCTGGCTTTATCTTGTCGATGAAAATAATGAAAACTACCAGTTAAGTCCATATTTAGCTCTGCCAGAATATTTATTTATTTATTTCTGAACTCAAGTTAATTTTTTTGTTTTAACTCTTGTTAGCTTCAGTCAACACTCTAGTTCTCCTTGGACTTCTCCATCGGTTTGCACTATGATTCTGGCCTTTGGTTATTCTTGTGATTTGGCTCGTCGGTGTTCTTTCTTGGGCATCACTGTGACTTGACTTTTAGCGATCTCTGCTCGTTGGGTTCCACTAGCCATCGATGTTTGAAGTCATATGGTGAATACTTGTCTTTTATGCATTACTGAAAGCATAATCTTTATCTCTCTGATTTTCTGAAGTATTTGACAGTTTGATTATAACCGATTAGATTATATCAAGTTGACATTAATGAAAATACAATCCATTAACTGATTTAATGTCTTGCATTATCTTTCTGCATTTCGGTGATCAACTTAACATCTTCAAACATTCAATTAGTTACATGTCATCACATGATCATCAAGATGATGGAACTGACGCAAATGATGATGATGATGAAGATGACCTTGATTTACCTATACTTGAGAAGGAATACGAGCCCCTATATGAAGGCTCCCAAACAAATCTTCTTGTCGCTGTATTGTTGTTGGTGAACTTGAAGGTTATGAATGGTTATCCAACGTATAAATCACACGTATGTTAAGGTATGTCATATATGTCATCTTTTTTTGTCGTAATTTCCTTATAGTTAACAAAGGGTGAATCATGTACCAATTAATATTCTTTATATTAACCAATTATATTTAATTTGTTCATAGGTTGATAGGTGAGTGTTTGTTACCACCATCAAACATTCTATCGCTCGTACTGAGAATTATCTGCCATTACAAAAGATATTGGAATGGAGTATCAAACAATATATGCATGTCTGAATGATCATATTATAGATCATAAACAACATGAATTTACAACAAAATGCCCTGATTGTCATATTAGTAGATATTGATTAGATCAAATAAAAAAAAAGGTGTCTCGCAAGGTTCTTCAGTATATTCCCATTATTCCACATCTGCAACAATTATTCAGGAGCACTAGCTTGGCACAATTCATGGTTTACCATGCATGCAATAGAAGTCAAGATGACATTATGCAAATTCTTGCGGATGGTTTGCAATTCAAGGAAATAGAGGAAACTTGGCCACACTTTAAAGAAGAACCTCGTAATCTTAGTCTTTCATTGGCAGTGGATGGTGTCAATCCGTTTGGAGAGATGAGATTTGTTTACTCTGTGTGGCCTATTTTTCTTATCAACAATAACATTCCTCCTTGAATCTCCATAACAAGGGAGAAAATAATCTTGGCAATGATTGTTCCAAGCATTTTTTCATTTAATAGTCATATAAATTAATTTATTATAAATAATCTATCAAAATGGTCATAATAATTATGTAATATTTTTATTCATTCAACTAGGTAAGTACTAAGTTAAATATATAAATGTATATATTGAGCCCCTTATTGACAAGCTAATGGTGTTATGGAATGAGGTCACTATGTATGACATCTCTAGACCAATAGGTAAAAGAAAATTTCAATTCCATGCAATGCTTGTATGTAAAATACATGATGCCCTCGGGCTAACACATTTTTGTGGTATGTTCTCTTGTTAACACCTCTTTTTTGGTATGTTATGGTGCTAACACAAAATTAACATATTTAATCCAATTATACACGGTCTTGTAGGTCTTCAGACAAAGGGAAAATTTGCATGTCCAGTTTGTGGTTCAAAGATGAAATCTCATCATTCAAAAAGTTTAGGAAAGCAGGTGTTCGATGAGTATAGACACTTTCTCCACAAAAATCGTAAGTACCAGATTACCAAAAAATATCTTTTCAATGGGAAAGAAGAGACTACATCAAAGCCACATAGAATGACACCTCGCCTATGGAAGTTGGAATATAATAGAATAAATCGTCAAGGTAATGTCATTCCATCTGATGGTTCTTGTTTGAAATTTATATTTTGATGTTCTATTTTGTTTACTGATGATGTAATTGATGGTTGTGAAGGTCGTGAAGGCATCAATGACCAACTTCCAAAAGGACTAAATAGTTATCCTACACAATTTAGTTTCTTGTTGTACTACGAGCAACTCCCAATCGTGCATTTTTTTGGTGCTATGCATATTGGAAAGAATGTAACAGAGATAATATTAAAATTATTGGATGGAAGGCGTGAAAAAGACAAAATTGTCAATATTTGTAGTAACATTGAGGATTCCAACCATGCAATGAAAAATATCATTTGATCAAATAAAAATGGAGACCAAATTGATATAAGTGCCCTTACTTGGTTATTGTCAGAGCAGCAGAGCAATGCTATATAAGAAGTCATACAAAAAATATGGTTTCCCATAGGATTTTCTACAAACATAAACAATCTCATATCAAAGAAAAGTGAATTTGGTCTAGCGATGAAAATACATGATTGACATACATTTATTAAGGTAATTCATGTTATTTTGTATTCACTATATATTTGTATACTGCATGCATTTTTCATTATATTATTTTATAAAATTTTAAAAGATCATTTTACAATTGTTGCAGTACGTTCTACCTCTATCTCTCCCACACCACTTTGACAAAAGTGTCAAACAAGTTATATATGATCTTGAAAAATACATGAGGTGGTTGTCATCGAAAGAAATCTGTAAAGAAGTTATAAAATATTGGAAGAGAAAAATTCCTCATCTTATGTGTGGAGGGATATATGGTATACCGGACCATGGTGTACATTAGTGAATATCTTCCTAATTTTGTAGCAAAGATCCATGTAGATGATATTTGGGATCCCAACTCCATTAACAAATTCAAAGGGGATTACTTTATGGGGAAATGTAGATTGACGAAAGTGAGAGGTAATTATCATATGTTATTGTAGTTATTTAAGTCTTATAAATCTTTAATATAAGTTATTTGTAATTGGTCTATTTTTTTATACAATTGGTCGAGAGTGGGATGTAATACATTTTTATATTGTGAACAATCTTGATTGGATGACAATATGGATTGAATGATGTCAACAAAATGGTTTCTCATTAACATGGGAAGGTGTTGCTTCATTGTTTAGAGAAGCTCATCATAATGGAGATTCCAATGTTACACCAATGGTAATTGATCTAGCATATGGTTTAAGAGGTAGACAGGTATGTAAAAAATATTAATGATCATGACCCATATGTTTCATATCAACTCATGATGCAAATAATTTTCACATGCTTGAAAAATTGCAGGTCAAGCACCACAAAGCTATGTACTATCATGGCCACAAATTTTGCATAAAAAATTTGGATGACATGAAGAAAACTTGTGATTCAGGGATAACTACAGTCTTCGAGGTCACTAATATTTCATCTAGAAATGACATACATCCTTAACAATCTCAAAATTGATACTATGGCATCTTGGATGATATACTTGAGTGTGACTTTAACTCCATCAAATTAGGTCTATTTGTTATCAAATGGTATAGGCTACGAATGAAGCAAAATGATCCTGAGAGAACTATTATTCAACATGATAATGGATTTACAATGATTAATACAAGGTTGTTTGAGCCAGTTGGAGATGAGCACTATGTTCTTCCAAGCCAATGTAAGCAAGTGTTTTACTTAGAGGTTCCACATAAACTGGGTTGGTCATTTGTTGTTAGACATGATCCAAGAGGAAGGTCGGTAAAGTATAATGTGATGGAAAAAAAAGATATTGAAGATGAAGATGAAGAAGAAGATGATGAAGAAGAAGCTGATGGTGGTGGTGGTGATTATGATGATGGTGGTGGTGGTGATGATGATGATGATGATGATGATTGTGATGATGATGATGATTGCGACGACGACGATGACGACAATGACAATGATGATGATGATGGATGAAGAAGATGATCAATGGCATGATTGAAATGTGCAAGGTATGTGATATATATATATATATATATATATATATATATATAATATTGATTTATTGATGTATTCAAATCTAATGGCATGGTATAATTAATTCATTGTGTTCAATTCTAATGATTACAACATATGTGATTTATGATAACCAATATATTTCTTATGATGCTCAATTAATTGATGTTGATTACATGTATATATATATTGTTTGATTGTCAACCTTTCTTGAAATAGGCAATTGACTACACACATCATCACCCCTTTTATTGACGATCTTGCATTCCATATATAAGGTAAAGGAAATTTATTCATGTTTACAATCTTGCATATTGTTCATGTTGTCTTCTACATAATTTGTAGCATACGTATCATGTAATTTTTAGCTAACTTAAGATAAGTAATACACATATGTAGGAAATTTAATCCCTTTGATGAGGATCCTGCATAGTGACATGGATCAGCAGGTATAAGTCAATATTCCCTATAGAAATAGTTTATTAATTTCTTTCTCTCTTTAAGCCCATCTTCATTGAGTGGTTAAATAATAAGGTATTAAATTGCTTATGATTTAATAGTACTACCCTCAAGATCAATTTTATGGCCGAATTCATCAACATTACCCTCATTTAGCAAAATATATTTCTCCTTACCAACTATATATCTCATTTGATGGATTGTAGGAACCACCAAATAAGTACTTGTCAAAGCTATCTTCCTTGAATGAAGGAAATGCAGGAATGGTAGATGAAAGTTTGACATGTAGTACAACTAAAATAGGGAGATCAACTAGAGGCCAAAAGATTAGAAAAAAATTCAATAAACGCATGAAATTTTTCCATGATGGAGGGGGGTCATGTTCTTAAAAAATGAGACCAAAGGTGACATCAAGGTGCCCTTTCAATACACACATCTTGAGAAAGAATGGGTACCCAAGGAGCTAACTCCAATTAACACTATTTTTTGTGTTAACAAGATGATTTATTGCATGGCTCCATCCTCATTACATGGTTTGGGCATATTTCCCATGGATGAGATAAAGGTATGTTACAACAAACTTGTTGAATTGATGGAGTTTGTCAGACCTTGTTACAATTGCGATGATTGGATGCAAATTGCTCAATATAAAAAAATGTATGCGTAGGTATGCACTGTCAGAAAATTATATACAATGGAAAGAAAATGGTCAAAGTAAAAAATTTTCTATGTACATTGACGGGAGACCAAAAACAATAGGGAATATTGTGGGTTTTATTAATAGTACATGACTTGCGACAACTAATAAGCAACCAAATTGCATATTTGAGGCGCATGAGGGGAATCATGTTTTTGTATGTGTGATAAAATCAATAAGTGCAAGGGAATAACTGTTAATTAATTACCATTTGAATTGCATGGATAAAAAAAAAGTTACTATCATGGGGGTGGTAAGTAATATATACCATTTAAACTAACCTCAAGTTTATGACTCCAATATACCATTTTATTAATAAGTCTATTGCTTTTAGTTCGCTGAAGTTTTTATATTTAATCTTTGTCACAAGACAACATCGATTCCCCACATGATAGAGGCAGAAGGGATGCTCCACCCACCCATTCTTCAGCAAAGGTAAACCTTATTGTAATTGTACAAATTAGATAGTTGAAAAATGTTATATTATTATGTTCTTTTATTTAGGGTTTTGGAGTTATTCTGATAGTTTTACTAATATTCCTATCAGAAATTAATGTTTAGGATAGGGGAAAAGCACCTGCAACAATAGAGGAAATAGGTGTAGATACGAATGAGCTCCTAGATATCCTTAACCTTGTAAATGTGGTGAGGAAAAAATTAAAAAAGTGACTGCAGAAGTTATTAAAATGTTGGAGGATCCAAATCCAACCACAAATATGCAGGTGAGGATAGAGGAATTGATGTTGCAAGTACATCATTATAAGGTAACCAATAATGAATCTTTAGTTATAAAAAAAGTTCAATAAAGGTTTATATTTTTTACTCTTTTATTTCATGAGCTAAAATATGTATGTGTTCTTGTTACATAATTTTTTGCTTGCTCAAGAACCAGGTCATGGACATCGTGGTGAGGCCGGTACTAGCAGAACTCCCACCTCAGGTAAAATAATCCTTAAGTTAACAAGCTACAAGGAATTATTTCTTTGGAACATTCAAAAACTTCATTGGACTTACTGATTAAAAGTGTACATTTTTCATTGGACTTACTGATACGGTAGATACAACTATAGGAAAAGGTATAGTTACAACTAATTCAAAATTTCAAGAAAATCTTCACTCAAACAATATTTAAAGCTACTCTTGCTCTTATTATTTCTGAATGTCTTTGCTAACAATGTATTGTTCAGGTCATCAAGTGAGCCAGGTGACTCCTCCTAGAAGGACCAAACTTCTAAGATTGCTGAGTGAAATGTCGGAAACAAAGAGCATGCAAACATCGATGCCTTCACGGTCTATGCTTGGTAAATGCTTGTTTTGCTATATTTGGTTTTGTGTTAATTATGATTTGATAATTTATACTTTAATCTTGGGTTTATCTCATAGTGGATTAATTTTTTGCAGTAGGAGATACACCGATGACTACTACGCCAGATACAGATCAGAGTACCTATATTGGTGATAATTCACCATCATTTCCTGGATCTACACGTGTTTCTAGAATGGGAGTTATGTAGATGTCATTTTTGAAAGATGATAAAAAAATGATGCCTTTAAAATGTCTTAAGCTTCCAGGTACTTTAAAATTATTATTATTTATATTGTAATTGTAATTTACTTATTCATAGCAAGTTTTGGATTGATGATCACATGAAATTTTTGAAGGGAATGATTCTTTTTATAAAGTGCTTCTTGACTTGACATTAAAAATATTCAGGCCCACCATACGTACAAGGTGGTACATCATAAGTGAACTAACCCTATCCCACTATTTTTATTTCATATCATTAATTGGTACAATATTTTTCCTTTAATTCCATTTCTTTTACTAGATTCATGGTATGCAACTTTAGTTAATTTTTCTATCAACAATTTTGTGTTTTTTCTTAAAAGGTGGAACTTACAAGAAAAAAAATTAAAAGAAAAACTCATAAAATATTTACAGCATGAGTTTGGTATTAACATTTTTGAGGAGAAATTATTTTAGAAAAATCTGCCAAACATCTTAAGACTGTGAGGGACACATATAAAAGGAGTCTCGTCCACAACCCAAAGTATGAGAATCCTCCCTTTATTTCAATGAGGCATTGGAATGAATTCATTTTGGACACAAAGGAGAAAGGGGATACTCAAAGAGGAATTGCACCACCAAATGAGAAAAGAAGGTATGCGATAGTTATCCAAATTTCCTATTTTATGCAATTTTGGCTACAAGTGGAGAAAATGAGGCTCCCACAAGGGTAGGGCCCAGCTTGTATGTTTTTGCACCCGTTTCCTTGTCTTTTTCTCACTCTCTACATTTTTCTAGGTCATTAGTTTACCCCTTGTTTATGTCTTAAAGGACCTAAATGCAGAAACCCCTATGAAAAAAATCTCTTAAACACTAACTCCTTGGTGGCTGTTATATTTCTTCATTACTTTATCCACCACTTAAGGTTCATATTCTTCACATGATTTTAAGTTGCCTTCAAGCGGTCACTTTTATGCTTGGTCACATAGTCACGACGGTCTTGTAGAATATCAACTTGACTGTGTGAGTGTGTGAAGCAGTTTGTGTTGCAGGTTATGTGTTGTCATCGCTCACTTGCACATGATGAAGATCGACGGTTTTCATTCACTCACCCAGAATCAAGGTATATTATTTCAGGGGTGGAGAGTGTACAACAAGATGACACGTGTTCCTTGTGGGGCCAACTGAGGTTAGAGACAAGTTAAATATTGATCAAGTTTCTTTTGATCATGTGGTCAGCGTTATGGCTTAAAGGAAAAGTTGATCAAAATATCATTATCAAGGCATTACACATTTTTGATGCGTGGAAACTTGTCAGAGCTTGGACCCATCTGGAGTAAGGTAATCTTCGAGCAAGTTTCATTTAATCCTACGGTGGGTGTAAAGCCTTAATGCTGAAGTGATCAAGATGTATCCATTAAGGCATTATGCCTTGAAGACACGTGTTCATGGTGGGGCCAGGCTAGTCAAACAAAGGTAAAGTAAAGACTGATCAAGTCTTATTTGATCGGATGACAAACATATTGCCTTAAAGAAAAAGTGATTGAATTATAATATTTAAGGCATTACACCATGGTGACATTTGGCATTGATGACATCATGGGTCCTAGGTTGAAAAGGGCAGTAAAGAAATAACAAGTAATAAATATCAGATGGTGGGCGTAATGCCTTGATTGTAAAGATGAAGAAGGATAACCATTAAGAAATTGCTCCTACGTACCATGTGGTAGATATGATCTTGTGCTCATGGGTAGCTTAAGGTAGATCGAAGGTAGTATTTTAAAAATAGTAAAGTTTCAAATTTGAGCCATTGATCAGGCATTCAGCACCACCTATGACTATTTGTATTTGGATTTGAATATTTAAATGTTGTTTCTCAGGGTTTTCATGTCGGTGGCAACATTTTCAACTTGTAGACTAGGTAGATGGATTGATTTGATCTATTTACTCAAATTTATGGTGACGGGAGATGTATTCATGGCCATATATGATCTTCTGAGATATTTCCCAAGTGCATTGATGAGTAGACTTGACTAGTATAGGGTTTCCACATTGTTTATTGAGAATCTATTGTAACCCTAATTCTCCTCTAACTAATTGGATGGATTGACTCCTGAGCCTGTGTGCTAGGGGAGGTTGTATAGAAGTAGTTTTAGAAGCTTTTTTAGCTAGAGGTTTTTTGAGATTATGCAAGACTTTCTGTGGCATCTTCTTTGGACCCAGGTTTTCATTTGTTTGTAATTTCTCATTGATTTTTAGATTATGCACAGGAATTTTGTGATATTTTCTCTATCCCTGGGCCTTCTTGTCTGTATTTCTCTTATCTAAATTATAATATAGTGGTTGATATTAGAGGAATCTTGGAGTTCTTGATGCCTCTTTCATCCTTCATCTTTGTGCACTATTGTGAAAAATTTGATTTAGATGATCTTGTGGATATTGTTCAATCCCCTGTCATTTTGTCTTATTTCTGTGCCCATTTGCTCGAGTGAATGTTTGTTTGTAGGTCATAGTCTATGTCTATTCTCTTGAATATGCTATTGTTTGTGAAATCTTCTCTTTCCCTGAATAGCCTCTTTTCATTTCAAACCTCTCTATGAAATACTTATGCAATCCTATTTAGAAAGTTGTATTATGTTAGATTTAGGATTTCATGCTAGTTTTGGTCACTGTGTTGTGATTCAAGTTACCTTCGGTGCATCATCTAGTAGGATAATTTTCTTTTTAGTTATTTCCCTTTTAGTTCTCCTTCTATCCCTTTTCCTTCCAAGTTTACTTTCATGTTTAAAAGTAGATAAGGTGATTATCCAAGAGGAAACAACCTAGAACCTGGAGGCTTCACTTTAGTTAGCAGAGGTCCCACAACCTAGAAGTGATTCCCATGTTATACTAGATTGTTAGGCTCAAGAACTTTAATAGGGTGAAAAATTTAGTGTATAAAAATTATGGCATGCTCGGTGGGACAAAAGAAATTCATAGTTTTCTTTTATAAAAACTATGTTATCTCTGATATGATGATTGCATAGTACTGACCTAAAGAGGTTTCTCTTGAAAGCATATCTGGCGACTCCATTGGTACCAAGAACAAGAAGATCTTGTAGGAGAACCTAGGTTAGAGAAGAATTTTAAGTTTGTAAGGTGTTGTGTTCCATCATTCTTGTAATGAATGAGGTTAATTGGTGAAAAAACACCATAGTTGCTTTTTAGCTTGTTTTTAGTTTAAGTGTGCGTTGAGGTAGCTTCTAAACCTCTCAAAATACAACCAAGGCATTTGGAATCATAATTGGTGAAAGGGTAGTAAAGATACTTGTGCTCAAGCATTACTACTATTGTTTAGGTTACACTGGTGCTCGAGCAATACTGTTGCTCAGATTATATTGACGGTCGGGCAGTTTGATTGCTCGGGTTTGCTACTCAGGTATGTCTCTCAGGTATGTTGCTCAGGTGTGCTACTCAGGTATGTTGCTCGGGTTCAATTCTTGGGTGTTTCACTCAATTTTTCAGCTTGGGGTTGCTGACTAATGCTTGAGTATTGAAGGTGAAGTTTGTTTTGACACTCGGGACTGTTGCTCGGTAATGGCGGTCTGTTGCTTGGTTATGTCGGTTAACAGCCTAGGAAACATGTGATGTGACATTTCTTACCAGCTGGGTCAATTGCAATGGCACCCAATGTGTAATTTTTGTCTTTGATGAATAGGGACACCTATTCCAAGTGATGGGAGGGTCATTTATGGATTGCCCATTCCTTCTGTGCAAGGTTGTTGAAGTAGTTGGAGGACATGATATATTTTGGAGATGTAGTTATATAGTAAAATTTTGTAATCGATATAGTAGATGAAAATATTGTAGAGTATTGTACATGTAATATATTTCAAATAGAAATACAAAGAGTATTTGGCACTACCTTCTGTAATATGTTATGTATTCTCTATGTAATATGTTCAATTTGGTTTTTTATGTTGAATCAGCTAGTTTAACTTGGAAAATGAATATATCCTAATAGATTCTATAGCATGAGATAGTAGCTTAATGGTGGGAGTCAGGTATAGAGCACTTGAGGTGAAGATCTTAGTGACCTACTCAAGCTAGGGTTTGATAATACCCTATAAGATCCATTAAGAGATCTTGAAGAAGAGTCAGGATGACTCTCGGCAACAACTAGACCTAGGATCTACATCAGATTGGTATAAGAGAAAAAGGTATGTAGAAACTTGTATGGTTTGTTAGAAGGTAAAAGGGACTTCATACAATGTAGGATTGTATCATCCCCTTCCTATCCCAAATATACCATGGGAATTCCTTAGTATGGATTTTGTAGTTGGACTACCGAAGACCAAGCAAGGAATGGACAACATTTTTGTGATTGTGGATAGGTTCAACAAACTGGCCCACTTTTTGCCATGCAAGACCACACATGATGCATGTTAGATAGAAAAAAAATTATTTAGAGTAGTAAGGATACATGGATCACCTTTGAGTATTGTATCAGAGTAAGACTCCAAGTTCATGAGTCATTTTTGGAAACATTTATGGAAAAAGCTTGGTACAAATCTTTCCTTTAGGTCAACATATCAGCCATAGACCGATGGTCAAACTGAAGTGGTGAACTAAAGCTTAGGAAATTTTTTGAGATGCCTCACCAAGGAGTATAGACAATCATGGGATTAGTTACTTGCTCAAGAAGAATTTGCATATAATGACAGAGTCAATAGATCCACTGGAAAGAGCCCTTTTGAAATAATGTATGGGATTCATCCCAGGGGTATATGTGAACTAAGGGATCTTGGAAGTAATGCAAAAAGGAGTGGGTATGCTAAATATTTTTCTCAATCCATGAAGGAGGTCCATGATTCAGTAAAGAAATCCTTAGTGGAGAATACAACTCACACCAAGCAGAAGATAGATGCAAGAAAAAGAGATATTCAATTTCAAGTTGGAGATTTGGTCATGGTGCACCTAAACAAAGAAAGGTTGTAGAAAGGAGTTATGAGTAAGCTTCAGATGAGGAAGAAAGGACCTTGTGCAATATTGGAAAATTATGGGTCTAATGCTTATAAAGTTGATCTTCCTACAGACATAGGATTATCTCCTATTTTCAACATGGCAGATCTAGTGTCCCACAAAGGACCAATTACAAGAGGAGATTATGATCTAACAACAGATACAAAGGATCTCAAAGCACTCAAACTTCTTGTTGTACCAAAATTGAAGGAAGAGAAGATTCTAAATTCAAGAGTTGCCAAACATACTAGAAAGTAGACCTATATGGAACATCTTGTAGAGTGACAAGGACAAGCTGATTCAGAGGCTACATGGGTGCAAGAAACCAATTTCAAGAAGTTAGGCATCAGTCCTAACTTACTTGAATCACCTGGAAGTTGATTTATTTTTGTTTGGGGAGTATGGTGCATGAGCACCTAGGTTAGAGAAGAATTTTTAGGTTAGAATAAATTTAAGTTTGTAAGGTATTGTGTTCCACCATTCTTATAATGATCATGGTCAATCAGTGAAAAAAACCATAGTTTCTTTTTAGCTTATTTTTATTTTAAGTGTGTGTTGAGGTAGCTTATAAACCTCTGGAAATCCAAACAAGGTATTTGAAATCATAATTGGTGAAAGGGAAGTAAATATAATGGTGCTCAAGCATTACTACTATTTCTTAGGTTACACTGGTGCTCGGGAAATAATTTTTCTTGGGTTATACTGACGGTCGGACAATTTGGTTGCTCGGGTTTGCTTCTTGGGTATGTCACTCAAGTTTGCTTGGGTATGTCGCTTAGATTTTTTGCTCGGATGTGTCACTTGGGTTTTCCACTTGGGGTTGCTGATTGACTCTTGGGTATTGAAGGAGAAGTTTTTTTTGAAGCTTGGGACTGTTGCTTGGTAATGGCGGTCTGTTGCTCGGGTATGTCGGTTAACGACCCAAGAAACATGGGATGTCACGTTTCTAACCAGCTGGGTCAACTGCAACGGCTCCCAATGTGTCATTTTTGTCTTTGATGAATAGGGACACCTATTCCAAGTGATGGGAGGGTCATTTATGGATCACCCATGCCTTTTGTGCAAGGTTGTTGAAGTAGTTGGAGGACACAAGATATTTTGGAGATGTAGTTATATAGTAAAAGTTTGTAATTGATATAGCAGATGAAAATATTGTAGAGTATTATTTATGTCATAGATTTTAGATAGAAATACATAGAGTATTTAACACTAGCTTTTGTAATATGTTATGTGTTCTCTGTGTAATATGTTTAGTTTGGTTTTTCATGTTTAATCAGTCGGTTTAACTTGGAAAATGAATCTATCCTAATAGATTCTACAACATGAGATAGTAGCTTAACGATGGGAACCAAGTCTAGAGCACTTGAGGTGAAGATCTTTGTGACTTCCTCAAGCTAGGGTTTGATAATAACCTATAAGGTCCATTAATAGATCTTAAAGCAAAGTCAGGCTGACTCTCGGTAGCAACTAGACCCAGGATCTACATTAGATAGAAACAAGGAGTTCAAAGCCTTGTGAGTTTTTGTAGTTACCTCCAACATAAAGAAAAGGGAGACCATTTCAAAGAGAATCTCCTATAAGGAGAGTACAGTCTACACCACCTATTTTAGAGGAGAGACCCTTTCTTTTCCATTTTAGAAGGATGGGAAGATCTTTAAATAGAGAATTTCTAGAGGATTCAACTCCACTCCTTGATTCAAGTGCAGCCCATACAGTTACTATTCAACAAATCACAGTTCCTAAAATGGAAAGATAGTTTGCATTTGTACCCTTTAATCAGGGTATCCCATTGAATGTTTCTCAACATCATGATGTGCCCTTAGAAACACTAAAGATTTTTCATGATTTCACAAGTGAAATCCAGACAACAGCTTGTGAACACATAAGAGATGTGGCTACAATTTGTAACATTCATCCTATCACTGAAGAAGATGTGGCTACTAAGTTATTGGAAGATTCCTTTAAAGGAAAGGACCTAGAGTGGTTTAGGACTCTTGTAGTTGGATCTATTGATTCTTGGGATAGACTAGGAGAATCCCTTAGCAAATATTTTGAGGATAAATCAGACCACCTACCCCTGGTTGAGAAACTCACAACTATAAAGAAAGCTCCTCAAGAGAAGATGATAAAATTTAATAATAGATTTCTCAAGACATGGAATAGGATTCTTATTTATATGAGGCCTTCAATAGATCATGATTTTCTATATTTCATAAGAAGTTTGAATAGAAACATATCTGTCATGATCCAATCCATGGGAGTTACTTCATTACCTCAGGTTTTTGACATAGCTGTCAAAGCCAAAATTTGTTTGATTCAAGCTCGTATGATATCCCTAATGACACCCATGCCTATGTTTCTTGATATTCAACCCAAAATTCCCTTGAGCATCCCTCCATACACTCCCATACCCACTGTGATAGCACCTCAAGCTGGTACTAGCTATGAGGAATCCAAAGGAAGCCCTTCTCAAGACCTACTTGAATTGAGAAGAAGTCAACAAGAAATGAAGAAGTTATTATAGACAATGAGTAATGAGTTAGCTAGTATTAAAAATGAGAATTAAGGAAATAGACCACCCTTTCAGCAATAAAATCAAGGTCCTAACCAACAATATCAAAATCAGGGACAATCTTATCATAATAATAGACCACCACATCAAGGGAATTATCAGTGTCAAAGGCAGAGCTTCAATCAAAGGCCATTCCAACCTTATAATCCCATGCCTCTTAAGTATGCAAATCCAACTAGGGAAATGGTTCCAAGTCAGAATAATTTGGCCTCAGAAAATGAATGGTGCTTTCCTTGCAATGAACCTCACAGCCAGGCTATACGCTCAAATGGCTGGACAAATAAAGCACTTATGGTACAAAATGCCTTAAACACCCAATCAAAAGCATCTTCTAGTGGGTCAGTGCCCCAAAATGATGTATAATATTATGAGACTGCCCTCTTTAGTTGGGAAGAGAAAGATTTTAATGGAGTTAATGGTGAATCTTCAATTGCAGCTAATACTAGATCAAAAAGAAGAGCCCAAGTTATGGAGAAAGTAGAAGATGGAGGAAGAGCTACTACATCTATAGAGTCATGACATCCATCTATTCCTACCATACTAAAGAAGGATCCCACCATTCCAGTCAAGGAGAGTCAATATCCCAAGGAGGTTGAGACCATAATGGTGAAAGAACACCAAATAGTGCACACAAAAGTGCCCTTCAATATTGTAGACAATATGAATAAGATTAATGTGACTATGTCTATGTGGGACTCTTTGGCTATTCCAGGGCAGCCTGAGATCTTGAACAAAGCTATGGGTGAAGTGGAAATCCCTCAATAACCCATAAATGATGTTGCTAACCTGGTGTTGGTCAACATTGATCAAGAAAAGAAAAATCCAAGTAGCAACACCAAAGCAGATGTCATTCAATGTAGGAACCTAAAACCAGCTCCCTTTTATGTGTAATTAATTATTGGAAATTCTTTAGTACATAATTGTATGGTAGATAGTGGGGCTACTAGTTCACCATTCCCAAGAAGGTAGCTAACCAATTGGGGCTTAAATATAAACCATTCCAAAATAAGGTAACACAACTTGACAGTTCCTCAGTAAACACAGTAGGTGTGGCCAATGATACAAGCTTGATCCTTCATGCAAGCCCCAATTTCTCTATCTTACTTGACATCTACATTATAGATCTCCTTGCTCTCTTTTCCATATGTTTTTCAAGAGAGTTCACAACTATGATAGGAGGATATCTTACTTCTGACTGGTCTCACATGATTTTCCATATTAGGTATCAAACCAAGGTTATTATCAATTCTGAATCATTGGCAACACATCATAGAGTCTTATGTGTCCAATGTATTCAATGCAAGTTGTCTTGCACTTGATAGTAATGACTTTCCAATCATAAGAGAAACACACACTAAGATAGAAAACATCCTAGATATCTATCTAGATGAATTGGAATCAGAAAGAGCTTCAAACACCCAAGACAATGTAATTTGGGATGCTGGTTTGGGAAATTATTTGATGCAAGATGATGGATTCATAGAGCCAAATATTTTAAAAGAAGACTCAGAGGAATCAGAAGAAAAAAGAAATAAAGTTTGGGAAATATTATTTGATGGTGCTAGAAGTATACATGGCTCTTGTGGTGGTGCAATCTTAGTCTCTTGAAAAGGTGAGAAGTACTATACAACATTCAAATTCTATTTTTCTTGCACAAAAAATACTGCTGAATATGAGAGTCTGGTGAATGGATTGGAGTGGGCTAGAAAGAGAGGGATTAAAGCCATAAAAGTATATGGTGATAGTGAATTGGTTGTCATATAGGTAAGAGGGATAAGTGCTACCAAGAATGATACAATGAAAGATTACAAGCATAGGGTTTGGGATGCTATAGAAGATTTCTATGCTTTAACCATCATTGCTATCCCTAGAAAACTAAATGAGAATGTAGATAGATTAGCTGCTTTTGGATCCCAATTTGATATTCCTAACAAAATTTCAGTAAGGAAAGATAAAAAAAATGTTAATATTATTATCAGGCCTTCCATCCTTGATAATAATGTTAATTGGAAAGTGTTTGATAATGATGAACAAATTCTGCAATTCTTGTTTGAAGAAGATGTCTTTTCAGAGCACAATCAAGATAGACTGATGCAGAACTATGGTGACCAAGTGGTATAAATTAAATCAAATAAGATTCCTAAAGGCCTTGTCACCTTAGAATCTATCTTCGACAAGGATGACCGAGCAAAAGGGAATAAGATGGGTAGTTCAATAGGAACACTATGCTAATTTAGAACTGGAGCCAGGTAAAAGCCTAAAGTTTGGAAAGGTAAACATTGATTCAGAGAAATAGGATTATACTCAATTATTTTAGGATTTCAGTGATGCCTTTTCATAGAAATATGAAGACCTCAAAGGCTTTAATCCAACACTTTCTCAACATACCATTGAGATAGAACCAAATGCTAAGCCATTTAGACAAAAGCAAAGGCCTGTCAACCCCAAACTAGAGCCACTTATGCACAAGGAAGTTCTCAAATTAATAGAGAGTGGCATAATATACCCCATAAATCATACTATTTGGGCATCCAATCTTGTTCCTGTTCGGTTAAAGAATGGGGAACTGAGGCTATGTGTTGATTTTAGGGACCTTAACAGGGCATCCCTAAAATATCTCCATCCATTTCCATCTATGGAGTAGATTCTACAATGTGTCTCTAGATTAGAATGCTTCTCATTACTAGATGGCTACTTAGGATATAATCAGATCCTAGTTAATAAGGAGGATCAATATAACAATACAATTACAACCAAGTGGGGAACAATGGCTTATCAGAAGATGCCTTTTGGTTTGTCAAATGTAGGTGCTACTTTTCAAAAGGCTATGGATATGGCCTTTAAAAGCCTCATGTACAAGTTTGTACTGGTCTACTTAGATGATATAACTATCTATTCTAAACATACAATAGACCACATCAAATATCCGAGGAAAATATTTGAAAGGTGTAGGGAGTTTGGGATCTCCTTGAATCCCAAGAAATGTGTGTTTGCAATCCATGAAGGGAAGATTTTGGATATATTGTTTCCAAGAAAGGCATTACAATGGACCCTAAGAGGATTTCATCCATTCTAGAGCTACCCCTACCACATCAAAAGAAGAGTCTTCAATCCTTTATAGGAAGGACTAACTTTGTCAGGCATTTTTTTCCTAACATTGCAAACCTTTTGAAGTCTTTAACAACAATGTTGAAGAAGAATGTAGTTTTCTGTTGGAGAAAAGAAGGAAAGGCTAGTTTTCAAGCCATCAAAGAGGCTCTAATAGAGGCTCTTACCTTAACAAATCTTGATTCTATTAAGGACTTCGTTCTATATGCTTATGGAGGATCTGATTCTATATATGCAATGTTAACTCAACAGAACTCTGAAGGATTGGAAAAACCTATTGCTTTCTTTAGCAAAGGTTTGGAAGAGTATGAATAGAGGTACTATTTTGTAGAGAAACATGTACTCTCTATGGTAAAGAGCCTTAAGAAATTTAAACATTTACTAACCCATAATAAGGTACAATTGAGAGTCACTCATCCGAGTGTCAAGTAGTTTCTTCTTTCTAAAGACCTAAATGAGAAAAGAGCTTGTTGGATCACCAGTCATGGAATATGACATTGTTATCCAACTGACCAAGCTAGTTAGAGGAAGAGGTCTTTGTGAAAAATTGACCTAGGATGAAACTCCAAAAGACCAAGAGAAAGTGAATGCATCCTTATTTGTGCATTCAACAGAAGGACATGCCAAGGTAGCAGGTTGGTTTCCTAACATGGTTCATTTTTTAAGGACAAGAGAGTGCCCTCCAACTTTGGATTCAACAAAAAGAAGGTATTATAGATTGCAATCTATCCTCTTTGTGCTGATTGATGAGATCCTTTTTAGAAAGGATGATAATGGTGTTCTTTTAAGATGCATTAATTCAGAACAAGTAGTAGGTGTCCTACACAAATTTAATGATGGGCCTTTTGGAGGTCATTTATCTCCTAGGACTACTTCTTTCAAGATCATGAGGGATGGGTACTATTGGCTATCTATCTTTAAGGATAGTCATGATCATGTAAGAAAATGCATGAAGTGTGCCATGTTTGTAGGGAAGAAAAGGCTTGCAGCTCTGCCCCTCTAACCAATCAGGATAGACCAACCCTTTGTAAAGTGGGGTATTGACTTCATAGGCATAATTAACCCCCCATCCAATGCAGGCCATAAGTGGATAATCATTGCAACTGATTATTTCACCAGATGGACTAAGGCTACTACATTAAAAGAAGCAAATGAGAGTGCTATCTTGGGTTTTTATGATGCCATAATTCATAGGTTTGGGACCCCAGACTCTATTATATGATATAATGCACTTGTTTTCATAGGCTTAAGAGTCACTGAATGGGAAATTAAGAATGGTGTTTACCTAAACACAAGCTCCAATTATTACCCCTAGGGTAATGGTTTAGCAAAGTCTACAAACAAAAACCTAATCAGGATAATCAAGAAGACTCTGCAATAAAATTAGAGAGATTGGTACTCAAAACTGAAGTATGATGACATGTAACTAATTGAATGTTTGATAATGTTAAGTTGAAGATGATGCAAGACATTAAATTAGTAAATGGTTTGTATTGTCATTGATGTCAACTTGATATCATCTGTATGGTTATATACATAATGCCAAAGACTTCAGAGAGTCAATGGAATAGAGGTTATGCTTTCAAAAATGCATAAAAGTCAAGTATTCACTAAGTGACAGACCACACCAGTGGAGTGCACACCATCGGTAAAGACAGAGATAAAGTCACAGTGATGTTCGATGAGCAGAAGACAGTGGTTCCCAATGAAGCAGAATCATAGGATGCCTAACGAGATGAAATCAGTGTCGCCTGATGAGAAAGATCCAATGATGCTCAATGGATGGAGATCCCGAAGCTAACTAAAGTTGCACCGACAGAATTGGCAGTTGTCACCGGTGACGAACTGTAGAATTGACTGTCAGAATAGAGAGATCAGAAAATGACAAAATATCTAGCTGGTAGAGCTTAAGGATAGACTTAACTGGTTGTTTTATTTGTTTTATTTGACCACAGTTAAGTAAGTGATTTAAAGATGATTTATACAGCTGGAAAGAAGATAACTATGAGATAAATTAGGAGTTAAAGCTATAAATCAATTTAGCTGGATTGTTTTTCACTCCAAGAATCAAGAATTAAGGAATATCATGTCTATATAAGAGACAAGAATAATTCATTTCCATAAGAAATTAGAAGCATGGGGGAGTGAATTGAAAGAAGATACTGAAGAGAAACTAGTGAAGGTTAAGCTTCATACAGTCCTGATCAATCAAGCTAAGGGAGAGCTAAAAAATTCTGCAGACACCGACAAACAGTGAAGCACAACATCATAGAGTAGAAAGTGTGAAGTACAAAGGAACCAAATTGATCATTGATCAGAGAGGTATTGTAAGTAGATAGATCTGAATATCTACAATTCAAGTTGCATTAGAAATAGGTCATTGTGTTTCAGTTTAACCATTGAAGCATTAAGTCTCTTAATAGAGTAGGACTTAATAGTCTTTTATAATTGAGGTATATCCTAACAGATTACCAAAAAGGTTGACTCATGATAGTAGCATTGGTCTTACCTAAAGCCTATTGATAGTCTAGAGGCTGATTCAAGGATGGTAGTGTAGATGCCAGATACTTAGTGACAATCTATGTATAAAAATCCTCTAACAAGGTCGCACTTAACAGTGTGTTTGTAACCTTTAATAGGGTTGGCTCCTAACAGGGCTCACTTTAGAAGAGTGAAAATTTGGGGTACTGGTTCTAGTGGTTTTTCCCCTAATAGGGTTTCCATGTTAAAATCCTTGTGTTATGTGTGTATGGTATATTACTTTATTGTTTTACATTTCACATATGCATTTATGGATTGATTGGTATACTTTGCATATTTACTGAGTATCAGTAAATAAGTTTTACTGCTTATCAGTTATCAAGGAGAAGAAGGACAGACAAGGTAAACCGATAGACATTTATTTATTTCAAGTATTTCAAAGGCATACATCTTGTAAGGACTTAATAATCTAAGGGGTATTAATTGGTGGATTGAAGTTTAAAGGATAAATTTTTGAGGCCATTGATTCACCCCCCCTCTCAGTTATTACTAACAATTGGTATCAGAGCTTGTGTGCTTAGAAGGAAGGGTTCAAGACCTAAGTAAAGATCACAAGATGAACAGATGAGATGCGCCCAAGTTAAACAAGGACAACTTTGCTTCATGGAAAAGTAGAATAAAGATTCACTTATCAGGTATTGGCAATGATATTACTCAATACTTAGATACTACATATGTGTTGCCTACAGGACCATTGACAGTAGATCAATTGAGAGTAAAGCATGAACATAACTACATGGTTGTAGAGCTTTCAGCCTCACTCTCTGATGCTAAATTTGAGGATGTCAAAGATTGCAAAAATGCAAAGACAATGTGGGACAAGTTGATGCTTGTACATGGAGGTGATGCAAATGTTCTAAGAGCCAAGGCAGGAAGCCTTAGAGGAAAGTTTGATGATCTTAGAATGAAAGAAGGTGAAAACATCACTCAGTACAACACAAGATTAAAGGAATTAGTCAATGCTATACGAGGTGTTGGAGGTACACTTGAAGAGGAGACAGTGGTAAGTAAAATCCTAAGAACCTTATTACCTATATATGCTATTAGAGTCACTGCTATTCAAGAAATGAGAGTAGTATAAAATAATACAGTCACTCTTGATAGCCTGATTGGTAGACTAATTTCATTTGAGATGAATAACTTTGATAATAGTGTCTTACCAAGTTTAGAGTCTGCATTCAAGTCTTCTATGAGAATAAGCAAATC